>JARHVA010003024.1:790000-1227500 GCA_037957365.1 Torreya grandis
CACGTTTTTATCTATAAGTGCCCTAATTTGACTAGAAAGTCAAATTTGGCCAAGAAATTGGTGACTTATAGGGGTAGTATGTTTGCTATACCAACTAAACCAGTAGCCTTATCAATCCATTGGGATTGTTGAGTCATTTAAGGATTGAGACACTAAGAAAAATTTGACCATTGAACACAAACATTTGATCAAGATAAGACACTAACTACTACCTGAACCACACAAAGCAAAGGAAACACCAAAGCAAACAAATAACAAGACACACACACATGTGCTCTCAAAACTTAGGAGAAGCAAAGAGAAACTAAAATGTATAACTAAAAAATAAACATACTCTCCTCTTAGATCAAAGAGTAAGTTTGAAGCATCACCTTCTTCATGAGATGGAACATGGTGCAAAGCATGCTTCTCCTTAGATTGAAAACGTATAGGATTAAACCTATTTCTTGGTATTTCAATGGCCATACTCTTAAGAAAACCATATTCAAATATGTCTCAAATGTATACATATTCCTCTTGCATCCAAATATCCTCAACCTTATTATGTAGATTCTCAATTACAATCTTAAATGATGATTGAGCAAGGCATACCTTCTTATCTTCCATGGTGCTCTCAACAAGATTAGCCTTCTCCTCAGCTGTAAGCTCTTCTATCTCATCAAGGAGATTTTAAAAATCTATCCAATATTGATCATTTTATTCCATGGAAACCTATACTTTCACCTTGTCATATGCTTGACTTTCAACTTGGCAAAGCTATTCAAGTTCTTGAAGCAACTCCATTTATAGCTATCAATCATCATTATCCTCTTTATCATCTAAAATCACTAATTCTTCCATCTTCTCTTCTTGATGTATGATGTAATCAAGATAGTGTTCTTAAATATTCATTCAATCATCAAGTGGATTCATGATAGCTAGTTCTTAACCAACAAAAAGAGATCCATCTTTATGTTTGATCACACACTCAAGCTCATATTCATTAGACTCATTAACAAGATTGGGTTTATCATTAGCTATGAAATATTTTAGAGAAAAATAAACTTCAAAAAAATCATCAAATTACTTGCATATGGTATTGAAATTCTACCATATATCTTCTTCCTCATGATCATATTCAAGAACTACTTCTTCTACCTTGATCTCATGGAACTCTCCTAGGACTACCATTTCTTGAGGGATGACTTAACCTTAATTATTGATAACACATTTCACTTCATGTTTCTTATGATCATATACAAAATTTGGATCATATTGAAAGTCTTATTTAATGGCTACAAGATCTTCCATCTCCTTCTCCTTCATGGTGATACCAAGACTAGGCATTTTGAAATCATGTGGTCTAGCCCAATGAGGCTATCAAGGAGGTAGGTTTTCTTCAAACAAGAGATCTCCTTCTTTGTCAACCAGATGATCCTCTTTATGTTCTAATACCATATTTCATAAATGAAAAGAGTGATAGGGTGAGGAAAATATGATCTAGTTGGTGGAGGTGGTACATAGAACTCAAACTCAAATTGAGAGAGAAATATAGGGGGTTTTCCATGGACACACATCCCTTTAAACCTAGAGACCTTAGCTACTATATTTTCCTTTTGCTCACCAAGGGGAATCCCTATGGTTATATCTTATTCATAGTAACTCATGAGAGATTATTGATCAGCCATGAATTGGATTTTCTCTTCTTTACTTTCTTCTCTCAAGATAGGTTCTTCTTTGAGAAGAAATGAAGTGGAAGCTTGATTTATAGGCTCATGGATTTGAGATGATGAATCTAGAATATGAGATGTAATGGAAGGTGAAGGTATTTGATATGGATTATAGAATTAATTATAAGGCTTATGAATGAATTTTAGAAAAGAGGAAGGCACTAGTGAGCTCATATGGAAGTGAATCCTTAGGCTGATTAGAAGGAGAAGTATCAACATGAGCATGAGCTATATTTTGCCAATGATATATTTATGTACACTCCATGGGAACCTCTTATTTAATATGAAAAAATTGATATTAATACTCTTGAGGTTGATATTCATCATGGAATGAAATATGTGGCTCATATTGAGGCTAATAGAAGGGTGTTTTTTGGTAGCCATTCTCATAGGATTGTCTAATAACATAATGTCCATATGAAGAGGGAAATAAAGGACTATATGACTACCATGGCTCATAGGGTTGATGGAAATTTTGATAGGGCTGAAAATGATCATATTGGGGCTAATTACATTAATATTGAGTTTGTTAAGGATCATAACAAGGTTGACCAAGGACTTGTTCATATGGAGAGGGAATGGTACAAGCTTGCAATGTCTCACCAACTTGTGGGGAACAAAACACAACACCAAAGCCAGCCATGAAACCTTCATTTAGAATTAAGTACATAATAAATAGTTATAAAAAATATTAAAAATGAATACCTAGGATACTTAACCATCTGATAAAACTTTGGAGTCACCATTGATCCTTTGAAAGATCCCTCTAAAGGCTAATTGTTGAGAGACAACACCAAGAATCTCTCAACCTCTTGGAGAAAGAGTCCCACCAGGCATGCCAAAAATTGTTATCACTTGTATATGCACCCTTTGAGGAGATTAAAATATCTCCTCATCCAATTGGAATAATTAAATCACCTTTAGACTTGTGGGCAGCCTAAGGAATGATGTGAGTCTCTAGGTAGGGCTAATTCCCTTGATGTACCACTTTGGATTGTTACTAATAATAACTTAGGGGGGGAAGGGAGAAATATAAATGAAAAAACCAAACATAAGGGATTTGATACACCAAATATACTATTTAAATCCAACCATATGTATGCTACACTTGAAATCAAATAACAAACCAAACATACACTTCTTTAATTTACATCTTCTCATATCAATGTTACATTATGGGGTCATACATGATATACAAGGCTATGAGGAATAGAAAATAGGAATTGAATGGCTCTGATGAATATAAAAACTCACTTAATCCTTGACATATCTCAAAACACTTCACATGCCCTACAAGAAGAATTTTTCCAATTGCAAATAGGTTGAAAGAAATAGATGACATGCTAAGGAAACAAGAGTGTCACTTAAGCAAAATCAATTATTCATATGAAACACACTATGAATAGTAATTTAAAAGGTAAAAATTATTCATTTTATTTATCAAAATGTATAAAAATGAGAATGGATTCACCATACTCAGGTGGAACATCCTATATAATGCCAAAATGGTTAACTCTTATAAAGTTTGAGAGAGAGAAGAAGAGAAGTCCAAGGGTCACAATGACAATTTTAAAGATGATAAAATTAGTTATAAATGCATGATAAGAAGTTATGGGTCTAACAATGCAAGGTCATGAATTAAAAATTTCAATTAAAGTCATCAAAGTTATGCAAAGTGGCATAAAACTCCTCCTTTTGCACAAAAAACTACCTTCATGATTGGGCCTATATGAACATCCCATAACTAATAAGGATAATTAAAAATGATTTTAATAGAATTTAATACTCTCAAAAATTCATATCCATGCATTTTTTTCATGCTTGGTCCTTTGGAAACCTCTAAAAGTGAGCCATCATCATCTACTGTCTAGAAAACTACTCTTGTATGCACCCTACACACTTGGCCTCCAAAATGCCTTTAGTTTTATATTAAAATCCATAAAATGTATTAGGTGACATGTTTAAATACATTACATGTCCTTGGAAGCATCAAGTCACCTTAGAAGGCCATCCACTTGAATTTTTCACACTTCTCCCTAGCTTGTGCAATATGCCAGTTTAGACTTGCCAAGTTGAAACACCTTGTTGGGGAACTTAGAAGTTGAATAAGGGAATTAAATGAATATGGGGAGTTATATTAACTCTTAATATTTCACCCAAAACTATTTTCATCTCTTGAATCTTCTTGTATCCTACAAAACACACAAAATAGTGAGAAAAACCTTGTTTTTACCCCCATCCATACTATTCTACACAATCGAAAAGGTGTGGAGTATCTTGGGTGAGTCCTTTACAATTTAAAATATGTTTCATGAGATAAATATTCCCATATACTATCTTTCCAACTTAATATTCCCAAATTGGTCCTTAACAAGGGTTTGTAAGGGTTTTAGGGTAGTTTTGGGTCTTAATCATTGTTCATAAAAGTTCCACACCAAACTTGCAGAAAAATTCCACAAAAGTGATATTTGGGGACCTTGATAACCACCCTAAAATTATTTTGTCACCATTCATAACCTCATCGAAGATATGAGTAACCAAATTTGCCTCATTAAGCTTATTCTTTCAAATTTGCAAGAGTTTGAGTTAGTTTTGGATTTAAAAAAGGTTTCTCCTTGGTTTAATTTACAAAAAAATAGATTGGAAATTTTTTTATCAAACCAAATAACATTATAAAATTCATATTAATGCTCATATCATGCTAGGATTGTGAGTGACTCTTCATTTGGCCACTACATCTAGAACATGCCTAGTAGGTCTAAGTACAACTTAAGCCCAAAATAGCCTTTGATGGTCATTTTTCATATCCCTATAGCTTGAAAAATTATATAATTACCTCTTGGACATGTTCTAATTAAATATAAATCACATTTGAATCCAAAAGTGAAAGTGACCCCCTTGAGCTGCTCTAGGCATCATCATGCCTCATATGTTTTACTGTAACTCTAGGAGTCCATAACACCCTGCTTGCTTTATCTCTCTTATGAGGTGTTTTTCATGGATTTATATGTATTTTAAAACTTCAAAATCCCTATTTCAAGGTTTATTTGGCTTATGTTTCACCTTTTTACCTATTTCTTCCAAAAAATTTAGGTTTGTGCATGGGAAAAGTACCCCATGTTTGAGATAAAATAGGGGGCACTTCTCCTATTTTATCAAACTATTTGAAAAATTTAGGATATCAATAAACTAATATTAATTCCATTTACCAATTTTTAAACCTTTTTAAGGATTATATACCCTCCGACCTCCTCCATTTCCAAAATAGACTTCTCAAGACACTACCTACAAGGTTCCTTGTATTTTAGACTGAGTTTGCTTGTTTGAAAACCATGTAGGTATATATATTATTGATATACATTATAAAAAAGGTATATTTTACTTATGTGTATCATGATATATTTACCCCATATTTATTCAATACTTTGAGCTTTCATACCCTTCACTTTCTTGAACCTCTCAATACTAAGTTTTCTCATTGATTGTGATGACCTATTTTGGGGTAAACCTGTAGGTTGTTTTTCATGACATAAGATTTAAAATGGTGTATATGGCCTTCATAAAACCTTAATTACCATATGACACTTATGATATCCTCCATACACCTTTATCTTATTCTAAACACCCTTTGAATCACTCTTCCTTAGCTCACTATCCTTTTAATTAAGAAACCTTGATTTTAACCCTACCTATATGTAGAGTTGACTTGTTAGAACCTTAAAATTGGTGTATAATGATCATTTAAAAGTATATATAAATGTACCAATATTTTTTTATACTTTATTTAACATGTTCATACCTCTAAATGACTTGATCCAACTTGTTATCACTAGTCAGTTAGTTGACTATATTCTTACTTAGAGTACCCCTACCTGTGTCATTTGCATAGATTAGGTTTAGGTCACAGTGATTAGGTATTATTACCATTTAAAAAAATAAATTTTTAACTATAGAGATTCATCTGAATCATATTCATGGCATATATACTTCAATAAAAGCAAACACTTTGTTCTCTTCCCTTGCTGGTTGTAGGTTTGTATTTCCACAATGTACAAATTGTGGGTCCATAGGGATGTCTAAAGCACACCTTGTCATCTATTAGATGATATTATAAGGTAAAAAAATTCCATTAAACCATTTATAATTCTAAAAAATAGGGGTAATTACTATTATGCAACCTTTAGTAGGATAAAGTTACTTTTAGGGTTAAGCTTGTAGATATTACTAGAGTAATTTAGTGTTTTGTAGGCAACTTTAGGATATTTTGACATTGTGTTCCCCTAGTTTTTTATTATAAACTTAGAAAATTAATTATCCATGGTAAATAATACCAAATATTATCATTTATATTTCTCAAGACCTTATGAATTCTCTTCCTTTGACATCAACAAAATCATTGGGTGCTCTGTTTTCACATCTTAAGGATTGGATCCCAAAACTTAGCTTCCATCCTTGGAAAGGTTTATCATAGTTTGTTTGCCACTTTATCACCTCATAAAATATTTTAATTTTATATTAAATATATAAGGGTTATAAATAATTTTATAACACATAATTTTACACCCTATTTAGTAGCACAGTCCCCTATTTGATCACCTATAGGTGATTATTTATCAATATACAGACAAAGATTGTAACTATGAATAATGAGTATGAAAATTGGATTTCAATGGGTTGATTACCAATATTAAAACATTAAAATACATTAAAAAAACATAAAATGGATTTAAACCACTAAAAATAATCGATCATATCATGACATCATCAGAAGATCCCTATATATGTAAATAGACTATATATAGAAACAAGTGTGGAATGGAGCAATAATAAGTTTATAAAAGGCCAAATGGGAAACTCAAACCTATTTTTATCCTTAAAAATGCATTATTGGTGAAAAATAACTTTGGAAAAAAGTCCCCAAACATATTTTCAATGTGGAAAACATTTGTAAACACTTGGAACAGGTAGGCAACAAGTTGAATGACTGGTCTAACATAGTGTAGACATGGGTTCCTTGTCAAAATATGTAGTTTTGAGACCAAAAATTTTAAGTAGGTTAAAATCATGGAAGAAACCATTTCCATTTCAAAATAAACCTCTATATGTAATCCAAACCTCTGCAAATGGAGAATTGACTAAAACTTCTCATGGTGGTTCCCTCTTACAAAGTGAGCTATTAGACTTATCAAATCAACTTTAAATATGAAAATAATCATGAAAAATATTATAGGAGGAATAAAAAATTATTTTAAACAAAAATTAGTAAGTGGATTTTATGTATTTTCCTAAACAAGACTACAACTTGAAGGGTACATTGATTGATAGGCAGTTTTGGAAGGTCAACTTCAAATGGATGATTCATAAATCAAAGTAAATCATTATCAATATTATTTACATGAAACTAGATATCCTTTAGTATATTACCACATACCAATACATTTTGACCTTAAACCCTTTGTGCTAGTCATACCGAGTATAAACTTACAAGTCACTTCTACATGTCTAGAAAGGTGAAAATGGAGTAGAATAGTTTTGGGCCAAAAATGGGACTTATAAAGAAATTAAAACATGTAAATGAGTGTTTTGGATATTAAGAGACACTTTTCACCAATTTTCAAGTGGCACATTTCCCAAGAATGCCATACAAGTGCTAAACTCTTCCATTTCTTTAAGAAAATTGATCTTTCTTCTAATGAACCTAGAAATTTTTAGTTTTGTCAATTAATTAAGAATTATAAGGACAAATGGGAAATTAAATCATGTTTTTAAACTTTAAATTTTCACAATAAACCTTTACAAAGCATTAAATGCACTTCTTTTAACCCTTAAAGTGACCCAAAATGATAAATGGACCTAAAAACTAATTGACCAAGGCAAATATAACATCAATTGACATAAATTTACCTATGAAACACCTTTTGAAAAGATATTATACCCAATTATAGACCTAAAAAATCAATTTTTTACCTATAGGTTCCCCAATTTGACTAAAAAGTCAAATTTGGTCAACAGTTACCCCATTGTTTCTCCCTAAGTATGTGATAGAAAAATTATGTAAGCAAGAGATAACATACTAGTTATGGTGGGGGATTGATGTGTATTTTAATAATAATAAGAAGAGTTCATTCCATGTCTCCTATTTTATTATTGGCATGATGTTTTTTGTTAACCATAAGTATTTTAGAGAGGTTGGTAGGTTCAGAGAATACTATTCATTGGCCACCTTGCCACATAAAGACTTGGACCCTCATGGTTGAATTCAAAAGTATATATAATGTCTTGGTATTCTATACCAACATGAGCCTTATTACAATGAATTTATATTTATAAATGTTAAGAGTGATTCCTAGGTCTCATAGATGGCATAAATGGTTGGATTAAGTGAATAAATTTTGAAAATAATCTAAGGGGAACCCTCAACTTCAATTTAAAATGCACATTTTAGGATTCCATATTCAAGTGGATGGGATGTAATATAATTATGGAATAATAGGCCCTTCCAATAATCATTTAAATAGGGGAAGCTATCTCAAACATCACCCATGGTGATGAAGACTATAAAGCGAGATCCTAGGGTGAAAAAGGTTCCTAACATTAAAAGTTCCCTTGGGAGAGATGAAGATGATATAATTTTTATTGACTCTCCAGATTCAAAACACCATCCTCTTCCTACTACCATTTTAGCTTAAGTGACTAAAAGTGTGTATGTCCTAACTTCCCACACTTAGGTGGCTTCCCCCTCAAAAGAAAAGGTAACTATTTTCTATAATAAAAAATGAAGAGCGTAGGGATCCATTGTAAGCCCAAATATTGATAAAACATATATAGAAGGACCCATAGGGTATGAGAAACCATCTAAAATAGATTAAAACATTGATGAAGATTAATAGGAAGAGATAAAAAAGAGAACAATTCTTGAGCCTCCAAGGAACTAAAGGAAAAACACCACTTGAAATAGACAAATTAGGGGAGGGTGCAGTTCCAATTATATTTTTAGTTCCTTTTATTTCTATGGTACCAAATGTGTCAATTATTTTTCCTATGTATGTTTTTTATTTTGATCGTATTTGTCTCAATCCTAGGGTTATAAGTTACTTACTTCTTCCCCAAGTGGAAGTTGTGTCTTCTAGTCCTACTATCTCCTCAATCTCAACTATTCCTAAAATTTTAATTATGCCTTCAATAGTTGTTCCCACTTCCACTATTATTAACTCCATCATTCCGTCAACTTATTTGGGGCATAAAAAAATATCATATAATAAATCTAGGGGATAATTGGCAAGTGCACAACTACATGTGTCATACACCTAATTTGGCTTTCTAATGCCTTCTTCTAGTTCTAGCCAGACTACAACTATAATATCATCTAAGAAGGATGGGAAGAAGAAACAGGTATTTACAGTGCTCCTTATACCCTAACATAATGGTGTTAATTTGTCCAAGATCATTTGACATTCACTACCAGACCTATTATATGCAAAGGCCTTGAAATAATCTTTGAGGGATTTGTTGGTTGAACTACAACCTAGGACACTCAACCAACCAATGAAACTCAATTGGTGATTCCATAATGGGAAAAAAACTTAAAATCTCAAGCTTTTTAAAGGCCAAATATAACAATAACTGAGCTACCCAAAGTAAGCTCAATATTTGATAAATCCATAAGGAGTATCTAAAGAATGAAGAAGAGAAAGATTAAAGATAATGTTGAAAATGGCATAATTATTGAAGAAAGATATTATATTTTCTCTCTTTCAAAGAGAAATAAAAAGACTGTAGACACCAAAATTGTGTCGACTCCCCTTGGTACCTTCCACACTTTATTAATTTAAAATAAATTACTTATTTTAAATTAATGACATCACCCTAGACACCTCACCTTAGATACCTCACCCTTAGATCATTTATCACCCTATGACTAAGTCCTCCAAATCATAATTACCTAAGACCTATTCCAACTCTCTCACTAACTCTCACACCTATAAAACCCACCTTTTGACCGTTCACCAATGGCAACTGAACTTGGCAGAGGGAGGAATGGGAAAAAGGCTAAAAATAGCCTTTTTACCCATTCTCTAGCCACCGACGTCAGTTAACCATCAGCCAATGCTGGTGGGATCACCGACGTTGGTTTGCTTAAAACTAAATTCTAACCTCAGCTGGGGCCTCGGATCTGAATTCTCTTGCTCTCAGACTCTGAAAGATTGATGTAGATGCTTCGAGACTAAGCATTAAAATCCTATCATCACTCTCCAGGCTATAGAAACTCTATAGAATTCACTCCAGACATTGGATTGGAAGGTTATACGAGGTCTTCTACATCAGCCGCATCAAAAACAAACATCCTGACACCTCTGGTTCTCCACTAAGTAGAGCTAAGTATTATTCTATTTCATTTTAGTATTTTAGAAGCATTGGTAATTAGTTTCCATTGAATGTTTCTGAGTACTGTTGAGAGACAACCTGACTTTCTTCTTGGAGAGGCTGAAAAGCCTTCCTCATTCTTATTCTCTTTCTACCCCTGTCCTCTATCTTTGCCCCCTTTCAGACCCTATTCACTGTCTTGCAACCTTGCACATAGCCTAAAACTCCCAGACTCTTTTGTCAACCATAGACATAAACCTGAAACCTGTCCAAAAGCCCACTGCCCCTACCAACATTAGTAACATAACCGACATCAGCATATTTACCAACTGATGTTGGCAAGACTACCAATGTCAATGACTGTTATAGACTAATTGCAGAGAACAGATACACATTGTCTACTTCTCTTTCTTAGTCTTTCATTATTTCTCTTTATATGATAATCTCTTTGTTAAATAATGGACTGTCATCCCTCACAGAGCTATACACTTCTGGGACCGAGTGTTGCTTGGCAGTCCACCATATATCTATCTAACATTTTCTTTGTTTAAGTCTCTTTCTCTCTATAGGTGTCTTCCTCTACAGCCAAAGAGGAGCTCCTACAATGTCTAGATATGGTGCGTAACTTAATCTGAGTATCATCTAACCCCTAACCATTATTTATAGTTTCTTCCTTCTTTTGAATGTAAATAGCAAAAAAATGAATAGAAACATTCTGGCATGCCCAGTGGGACCTTGGAGTTTTCCTTGGGTTCATTTCTTATGAAAATCAAACTTTCATATAGGTGCATTAGGAAATTTTCTCTTCTTGCATCCTTCTTCTATCTCTTTATCTCAAAAAGAAATCATAAGCACAAGTTAAAAAGAACATCTTTCTTTTCCCTCTTGTCACTTTTTCCCTGCATCTTAGAGTAGTGAAATTCATACTCTTAACCTTTTCCTCACTTGTCTGCATCTGAACAAAACATTTCAATTTGGGTTAAAACACTATTGCATTTCATTCCTTCTTGAATGCATATTTAGCCCTCACACTTAGTAATTAAAAATGCATTATGAATAAAGCGTAGTGCACATATGTTACACAACCTGATCACAAGCACATCAAATTAAACATTTTAACAATACTTGAGACAAGGCCTGTCTAGGATTTCATCACCTAGCGGATACCTTACCCTTCCTGGCGATCTTACTTGGACTTCACTACCAAGGGGAGGACCCACTCTATTCTCTGGTAGAGTATAAACTATAGGCAAAGTATATATTGGCTAAGTGGCCCAGCTCGGCTATGGGTTCGTGAAGTGAAGGGAGCAAGCCCATAGCACCAGGCCACGTACGAAACCTAACACAGATTTTGAGCACCAAAACATAACCCAAAACCAACCATAAACTTCCTCTTTAGGACCCATTCTAAAAGCCCAATTCCCAAACATATTCTTCTAAGGCATAGCCACCACAACTCTAAAATTTATTCTTAGGAGTTTAAAGTTTAGAGGTTGCTTGCCATCATCTATTTTTTTGATTGTATCTGATCTTTTGAGCTAGTGAGGTCACCTTCTGAGATCCAAAAACAACTTAGAATTTCTCTTTTTTTTTCAAAAATATCAGTTTTTTGTGTTTCTAGAAATACACAGACACCGACATCAGCTTTTCCATCGATGTTAGAAACTCATCTCACCGACATTAGTTATACCACCAACCTCAACAACTCTTCATAACCGACATCAGTTATTTAACCGACGTCGGTCACTGTCAAAAATATATTTTTTAAAATAACAAGTTTAAAACCTGAATTTTTGGTAGTCAAACACACATTCTAGAATTCTAAGACTGGAATATACAGTTTTTAGAACCTGCATAAATTTTGCCTTGAATGGTTTTGACACATAGTCAAGCTAAAAATTTTGTTGACCATGCGAGGCAACAACCACTTCCACCTTCACCTTTTATAACTCCCCTAATGGAGTATCCTTCAGACACTGAGTGTACTCCAACTTTTAACCAACTACCTATTGTTCTTGTAGGGGATCAAGACTTCGAGAGATTCCTTGACCTCAATGTCAAGGCTCTCCAACACTACCTCATGAGAAGACAAATGCGAGATCCTTCAGGTAACCCTATTCTTGGGATGCCAACTTCCTTAATTGAAATGGAAAATATATCAATAGCCTCTATTACTTAACCCATGGTTACTCAGGCCATTACTTCAACTAATGACCCAACCATCGCCAATGTTTAAGAGTTGGCCTCCCCTTCCATTTCTGGACCTACCTCCATTGGGTTTTTCATACCCCCTCAACCACAAACAATTCAAACAAGTTCAACACCTTTTCAAAACTTGCTAGTTTTTATCCCACCCACTCTTGCACCCATAAATACAAGAGTAACTACCTATCCTCTAACTAGTGTTGCCACCATCCAACGTACTTTGGTAGCACCTAGTCAAATTGTGCCTTCTAGCTTCATGGCACAACCTCCCTTGACCTCAACATCAGTCCCCATGATGAACTACCAATATGTTGCACCTATACAAATGCAACCTAGCATGTTATATGGCCCTCCCAATCTCTTCCAAGTACCTTACAGCCTAAGGGGTGCCCCACCTGCCAATCCATCAACTGATCTCATCAAGATGTTGATGGATAAGATGTCTAATCTTGAGACATCTATTTTGGGTTCAAAGAATGTTCTTTCATATGAACAACTCTATAATGAACCTATCCATCCTTCGGTCCCTATTCAACCATATCCTAGCCAATGGGAACTCCCAAAATTTACTCATTTTCAGAGTAAAGAGGACCCACAACAACATCTACGAGCATTTAGACACACTTGCTACCTTATAGCACACGATGATGCGTTATTACTGCACACATTCCCCATGTCACTTTTTGGTGCTGCCCTTGATTGGTATAGTTCTATTACCAATCATTCTCTTTTTACCTTCACTCAACTAGCTCAACTATTTCTTAACCACTTTTCAATCAACATCACTAAAAAGGTCTCCATCACAGACCTATATTCTATTAGATAATTTGATGATGAATCAATAGCTGATTTTGTTGCTCGATGGAGAATTTTAATCAACCAACTCTCCTTTTCTTTACCTTAACCTGAGCTCATTGAGATCTTTTCACAAGCATGTGCCAAACACATCTCATCTACTTTTTGGGTCCAAACATTCTATACATTTGATGAAGCTTTCACCATGGCTAGGAAGCTTAAACTCTGTGCTATTGAAGAAAACAAAGTCAAACTAGTAGTAAAAATACTAATGCAAAATCAAATGACCCTTCATCCAAGTCTTCTTCTTCCAATTCCAAATCCAAGGGATCAGTAAATGCTGTGGTACTTAGATCATCTTATTCTACCACAACTAACCAATTTGAACCCTCTACATCACAAAGCATTACATGACAATTCCAATAATGATACGTACAGTGTCAATATACTCCAATAGGAGAATCATACGCTTCCATGTTGGATAAACTAGTAAAGCAGGGAGTCCTTAACCTCCCTCAAATTTGACCACCATCTCAATTTGATCCCTAGCGAGCCATCCCAATATGGTATAGGGAGAATGACTTCTGTCATTATCATCGTGTCAAAGGTCATGACACAGACAATTGTAAAACCCTCAAGAACATTATTCAAGACATGTTAGATAAAGGGAATCTTGTCTTGGATAACCCAAATGCGCCACCTAACCAAAACATAGACATCTTTAGACAACCATTCCCTAACCATCCCCCTATCCAAAACAATGTACAGACCATGGCCGATGACTCCCAAGAGCATAATATACACATGATCGACATGGTTTCTCCTTTTATTCCTAACCAACCTCTCCCATAGTCTAAAGAGGTTAGTCAACCTATTTGTCCACCACAAGTAGAAGAGCCTTCTTCTCTTATTTGTCCATCATAGGTAGAAGAGCCTTCTTCTCCTATCTGTCCACCATAGGTAAAAGAGCCTTCTTCTCCTATTTCTCCTCCATAAGTGGAAGAACCTTCTTCTCCTCTTAGTCCTCTATCCTCCCCCTTGTATGCACAGAAGAGTCTACTTTGAACTCTCTTATATTGGAAGATGCTTTAACGATACCAGAGCCCCTAGCTCTACCCTCATCCTTTCTTTTACCCATGGAAGGTCATACTTTTCTTATTCTTTGACCATAAGTAGAAGGTACGATTATCCCTGCCCTTTATCCTCTTGAGGAGTCACATGCTCCAATTCCTTCTCCACCAAGAGAAGAACTTGTCTCTTCACCTACTTTGACTAAAGATGATCCAGTAATAGCTCTCTCACACCTTTGGCTTGAGATCATTGCATCTAACACATTTCTAGTCTCACAACCACCCACATCTTCTAAAAAACCAAAGCCTCATCCAACATCTTCAAAACCATTCTCTTGATTGGTTGAGAACTTAGGATTTCTCCATTTGAGAAACTTAGAGCATGAGGCATTGTGGGAGTGACTTAAAGCTCCTTATGTTACACATCCCACTTCATCTCGTACTATCAACCCTTTTGCGGCAAATTATCCCAAAGTCTCTGACAAGGATCAGGGTTCTACTTTCAAAACTTCAGAAGCTCAAACATCCACATCTAAACCTAAACCCTCACAAACAACCACCACACCAAAATAGGTTAAATCTCTTGGTGTTTGCCTTATACCTAACCTCACTCACCCACAAGTAAAGGTAGACTTGAACCTCACCCCCCTAAGTAGTGGTCCTCACACTGTATTAAAGAAGGCTACTAAACCATGTCACAGAGCTCCTCCCCCACCATCACCATTGCCTTCTATTTTGGGCCCACACCCTTCTACCTTAATAGGAATCCTTTCTACTCCAACACCAAACAAAAGCAAATTGCCTCCCCTACTACCTTTACCCACCAAAAATACACTTCCATAAAAAAACTCGACACCTCTAACCAAAAAAGTGCCATCGACATGACTGGCCACACCACCTACTAAAAAGGTGGTACATAAAACTCCCTCAATGACTCCTACAAAATAAAAGTTGTCAACATCTACTATCACAACAAGTGAAGATCCATTAGCAGGTTCTTATGCTTTATTGCTACGACGATTGTTACAATCCTCTAACATCACTCTTTTGCCTATTAAACCATTTCAACCTCTTAGATGAAAGCCATCATGGTTCGATGACACCAAAATTTATCTATATCATTGCACACCTAGACATGACACTAAAAATTGTTGTGCCCTTAAGGTTATCATTCACCAATACATGGAAAAAGACAACCTACTTATTGAAGGTTCCTTCGACAAACTTCTGACACCTTCTCATATCTCTCAAACCTCCTCACCTTCATCAGAATCCCATCAGCAGACTATGGTCCCTTTACCTCCTTCTGCCCCTCTATTTGAAATTAACACCATTAATGTGGCCACCATGTCACAAACATTAAAAGATAAAGGAAAAGAGAAAGTTTCTATTCCTTGGACATACCCATTTGTCAAACCTTCACAACCACCAAAACCTAAGATTTCAATCTTGGGTGCATCCCAACCTACATCTTCAGAGGTGATTCGTGACTCAATGGTGAAGCAACTTCACCAAACTCTAGTAAAGATGTCCTTATATGACCTCATTCAAAGCTCTCTAAACCATTTCCAAGCTTTAATTAAATCTTTACAAGTGGTAGAGGTCCAACCCGAAGATCCTCAACCATTAGCTACCTTAGTCCAATCATTACCCACCGTTGCCTCCATTACCTTTAGTGATTTTGAAATTCCTACCTCTAATTTGGAAGATCAAGATGCTGCCCTTTTCATCATAGCCTATGTTGATCAAACTAATGTTAAGTGGGTTATGATTGATGGGGGTGATAATATTAATATCATCTCCACCCATGTGTATGACCAATTAGCCCTCCCAAAGAATTGCATGTTGAAAATTGATGCAATTCTTCAGTCTTTTAACAATTCCACTGCCACTACCATTGGCACTGTGGTCTTACATATTCGTGTTGGCCCATGAACAGTCCCAGAACTCTTCTACATCAATGAGAGTGAATTCCAATACAACATGTTGTTGGAATGACTGTGGATTTGTGCCATGACCTGTGTCCCTTCGACACTACATCGTTGTGTCAAATTTGAACATGAGGGTCAGGTTCACATTATTCCTGCTGACCCTTCTCCATTCAAAACATGTAACACAACTTATCAACCCAATGATGTTCTCATACCTTTGAAAACATTGACCCAAATGCCACCTCCATTCACATAAGCATCAACAAGTTCACAAAGGATAGTTGCACCTACTCCTCCCCCTCAAGTGACTACAAAGGATCCCATGGAAGATACCTTCCAGTGGCTTTCACTTGGGGAGTATCATTTGCTTACCCTAGACATGTTATAAACTCCTCAAGAGTATGGACAACTTCATCACAACCCAAATTATGACCCTCACATCAGAATGGTCACTCCATATGGTCCTCCTACTCTTCAAACAAATCTCATTTATGGAGGGCTAGATCGAGCTCTTACTGATGGGAATCTTCTTTCATCACCCCAATTATTCACGTCTAATTTCTCTTTTCTTGGCAATCATATCTTCGCTCACACCTATCTTTATAGGTATGCATGGAAGGGATTTGGGTTTGAAAGCTATGAACAAGGTTCCCACCAACCTGTTGAGCCTCCAAATGATGAGGCAATAAAAAATGCTAAGAAATGACATGGCCTAGGATTTGAAGAGCCTACTGAAGCCTCTAAAAATCCTTGTCATGAAACAATTATAGAATAATCTCCTTCGACTTTGCCTATTCCTCCATCCTCACCTATGGAGTCGATAGTCTCCATTCCTCCTTTTTTTTTGCATAAACGCCATTCACTTAGAACCCCTGACCTATCAACTAGATGGGGTATCAAGGTCTCTTCCTCTCATTTATCCAGACATGATAGATGATGAATCTTCTACTATCAACACCATCTAAGGCATGGATGATGATGCCATACTCACCTATATGGGTGTGGATGATTCTTTCATTCAATGATCACTTCCTTTAGAAATGCAGGTTATGTTAAATGAATCAACCATTGACATTAACCTACCATCTTCTGACGTTCCTCACATCTTAAAGATTTGTCAATCTTTGGATGCCCAAGAAAAAATTGACTATACCAAATTCTTTACAGATCATAGCAAAGCTTTTTCTTGGTCTTATAGCAATATGCCTAGTATTGACCCTAACATTGTCATTCATATCATAGTCACAAACCTAGAAGCTAAGCCTGTCAGGCAAAAGCTTTGCAAGATGCATCCTCATGTTGCACTCCTTGTCAAAGAGGAGCTTCAACATCTTCTCTCCAGCTCATTTATCCAACCCATTGATTATCTGTAATGGGTGTCAAACATCATCCCTATCACAAAAGTGACTGGGGGAATCTGAATTTGTACCAATTATCAGGATCTCAATCTAGCTTGCCCAAAAGATGACTTTCCTTTACCTAACATCGACCAACTTGTTGATCTTACAGCCGGTCATGAGATGCTATCACTCATGGATGGGTTTTCAAGATATAATCAAGTCTTGATTGCACCATAAGATCAAAATAAAACAACCTTTATCACCCCATGGGGGACATTTTGCTATAGGGTCATGCCTTTTGGTCTTAAAAATGTAGGCACCACATATCAATGTGCCATGACCTATATTTTTCATGGTCTCCTCCATAAAATCATGGAGGATTATGTGGATGACCTGCTTGGGAAATCCAAACTCTGTCATGACCATTTAACTATTCTCAAAATCATATTCACTCGCCTCCTCCAATACAATGTTTGACTAAACCCCAAGAAATGTGTCTTTGGGGTTCTCTCAGGGAAGCTTTTAGCCTTCATCATTTCTCTTCATGGCATTGAGATTGATCCCACTAAGAGTCAAGCTATACTCGAGATGCCACCACCTACCAATCTAAAGCAACTTCACAGCCTGCAAGGGAAGCTTCAATTTATTCGTCACTTCATCTCGCAACTTTTTGACCAATGTCAACCCTTTCATCACCTCCTCAAGAAGGACGTCTCCTTTAATTAGGACAAGGATTTCCAAGAGTCTTTTGAGGCTCTTAAGTGTTATCTTATCTCTCCACCAGTCCTTATTCCACCTAAAGAAGATCAACCCTTCTATCTTTACATTTTTGCAATGAATCATTCCTTAGGTGCCATGATCGTGCATCAAGATGAACACCATGAGCAAGCAGTTTATTATGTAAGCCAAACACTAATTGATTATGAAACTTGGTATACGCATACCAAAAAAATTTGCTTGGCATTAGTCTTTGCTGTATCCAAACTCCGTCATTATCTCCTCAACCATAAAACTTACATCATCACCCACACTGACCCTCTCAAATACATGCATTCTAAGCCATACCAAAACCAACATATGGCTCATTGGCTCATGCTTCTTGCTGAGTTTGATTTAGAATTCATTCAACAAAAGTCCATAAAGGGGTAAACAATCACTGACCAACTAGCAGATGCCCCTCTACCTGACAACCAACCTTCTCATTGTGAATTCCCTAATGAATCTATCGCCACACTTTCCACTGATGACATCTTCTATCAAATGACAATGTTCTTTGACAGATCCAAATGTCAACTTGTTGGGGGTGTAGGGGTCATTATCATCGCTCACAATGGTGAGCCCATCCCTCTCTCTTTTAAATTTGACTTTGAATGCACCAATAACATGGCTAAATATGAAGCCTTAATTTTGGGGCTTCAAACTACCCTTTTCTTAGGCATCAAGACAATCAACATCTTTGGCGACTCACAAATAGTCGTTAATCAGATTAACAATTCATACCTTTGTAAAAATGAAGTTTTGCAATGGTATAAACACTGTGTTGACACATTACTAGAGTCTTTCGACCATTATCTCTTGCAAACCATTCCTCACTCTACGACTAATTTTGCCGACACTATGGCCTCTCTCACCTCATGCATACCATCTTCATCTTCTTCTTCGAGAATTTATGTCATGGTACATCATTTGGATTACCTTCATATATTTCCATTGACATCAACTTTGTTGGCAATATCGACTCTAGTCCACATGATGTTTGGTATAAACAACTTGTTGACTACTTAACTTTTTCTATCATTCCTCTTGATCTCTCTAGCAATGCATGATGAAATTTTATCAAGAGTACTGCTCAATATACCATGATAGGGGGTCTTCTCTACAAAAGAGGTTTCGATGGCCTCCTTCTTCAATGTCTAACCTCCACTGAAACATCTCATGCCATTAAACAAGTTCATGATGGGATTTGTGGAGGACATTTCAGTGGTAACTCGGTTGCAAAATGCATCCTTCGCCTGGGCTATTATTGGCCCACTCTTCACCAAGACTACAGTGACTATGTTTGGCATTGTATCAAATGCCAAAAACATGCTAACTTACTTCACATCCCTAGCCATGCTTTACAAGTTGCTAAGGATTTTTGGCCCTTTTCACAATGGGGCTTAGATCTAATCAGCGAGATTAACCCTCATTCATTTCTCTGACATCAATCTATTATCACTGCAGCTGGATATTTCACTAAATGGGTGGAAGTTGTTCCCCTCATCTCCACTAAAGCTGACAAAATTGTCGACTTCATCAACAACAACATCATCTATCATTTCAGTGTACCCCATAAAATCATCACCGATAATGGCAAATCTTTCAAAAACAAAACCATCCAAAAACTTTGTGACTCTTTTGGCATCAAACTCAACTTCTCCTCACCTTATTACCCACAAGACAATAGACAAGTAGAGGCTTTTAACAAAATCTTAACCAAAATCCTAATGAAGGTGGTCAACGACACTAGAAGGGATTGGCACATTCACATTCCCTTCACTTTGTGGGCCTACCACACTAGCATCTAAACTCCTATGGGTGCTACACCTTTCTCTTTAGTGTATGGAACTGAGGCCGTCTTGCCTCTTGAAGTACAAATACCATCTCTATGCATCTCCTTACATGACATACTTTCTAACGATGACTTTCGTCAAGATCGATTTGCTCAACTCGAGTTACTTGATGAACGTCATCTTGCCGCTCTTAATCATCTTCATATCTATCAAAATCACATCAAACATGCCTATAACAAAAATTTGAAAGAGCAAGATTTTAAAATCAGGGATCTCATCCTTAAAGAAAACCAACATGTGACCAATATGGAAAGAATTAAATGAGGCAAGTTTGCTCCTAATTGGCTCAGACCTTATATCATAATGCACAAGTATGGATCAGGGACTTATCATCTGTCTTCTCTTGAAGGCTGGCCAAAACCTAAGCCCGTTTAATGCCTTGCATCTGCGACCATTCTACTATTAATCAAGTACTCATTCACTTGATATTTAACTTGAGCTCATCTCTTGAGCAACCCTTGTCATCCTCATTCCAATTCCTTTCAACCCTTTTTCCCCATAAACATTAGTTAATCCTTTTTGCATTCATGCTTTGTCCTACTAAAAGGGAAACCCATAAACCTCTATAGTCTAGTCCATGACTAAAAATTCAGTCAATAAAACATATAAAATTGGGATGCCTAACAAAAGGTCATAAACTATAAATGTAGACTGCTCCCTTAAAGGGCAGCTGCATTATTGCTGTAATTAATAGACTACTCCCTTGAAGGATAGCTATTCAAAGACATTCAACCATATAAAGTAGAATAGAGACCACTCCCTCGAAGGATGGCTATACCCAAATTTATATATATATATATATATATATATATATATATATATATATATAAAGTCATGGACTTGCCTATAGTCGTTCTCAGGGTCACCTATAAAAGGGGCAAAGTTATCCTTGCTAAAAAGGGTTACACTATCCTCACACCTCACATAATCAAACTTATCACCCCAACAAACCCAAGGGATTTTGAGCTCACTTAACATCGAGTGATTTGAATACTTCTCTAACACAAACAATGGTCAATGACATAATGCACGAATGGGGCTTTTGTTTGCAACAACCCTATCTATGCTACCATTATGGTCCTTGTCAATGAAAGAACAAAACACCTTTCACTTCTTACATACCTTTGTCACATCCAACCAAATCATTTTCTAAACCAAACCAAACCAAACCAAAACATTTTATAACCATTAACATAACCTCATGATTTATTTAATGCAAATATCAATTTGTGTTATATAAATTATCATAGCCCATTCACATTAGTTTCTATGGAAAATAATACACATGGAAACTAACAACCAAACACAATTTATGTCAAGCATATATCATCACCAATATGAAAAGTGTTGAAGCATAAATACATTCATTTCATTTTTAGCATACATCCATCATCAATATGGAAAATTACTAGGGATGAAAAACCACATAACCTATGTTACAAAGTACACCATCACATAATATGGAAAAGGCTATAACATCATCATACACTCATCATTTCAAGTAAGTACCATTAGACATATGGGTAGTGCTAAACCATTAACATGACCAAACCAATTATCGACCTATTTGAATCTATCTTCCCTTTTGGGGAGAACTATATTAGCCTGGGGCCCTTCAAACATGGGCTATGTAGGTAGCACTCAGTTGACATGGGGTCTTCTGAGGTTAGCTCGGCCATTCCTTCATCCATCCATCTAATGGACCAACTAGCTATACCAACCCAAAATCATGACCAAACAATCAGCCCTAACACTGAATGAGTTACCTAAACTTCTCATGGGGCACATTGGAGATCACATACATCTCCCTAACCACAACACACACCACTTGAGATGACTTATATCTTAGCCTGACTTGACTAATGACCTTAGAGATCATGACTATCTCCTCAGACCATGACCACTTTTGAGAAAACTTTGCCTTAGTTGTTTTGATTGCATATATGCTACCTCACGAATAGTTAGCAAATTGTACACAACCCACACTACGACCCTCACACCTATTGATGGATCACACTCAAGTTTATCCCCAATATTTGTTCCATTTTTTGTGTTTTCCAAGAGCACTTCCTGAGCCCAAGATACTTGGAACATGATGACCAATTGGAGCTACAGCTTGGATCAAATAACCCAATCAGCTATAACTAAAAGTTGGGGCCCAGTTACCTCAATTTTAGCACTCCTTGACCTTGCTTGCAACAATTTGACCTACCTATCATGTGAAGTGGTATATGCACATTCTTAACTATTACAGCATTCACATTCCAACTTCACCATACCCATCCACTACCTATCAAATTGGCACCCGATATCAGGTCCCCTTCCCTCGATTCCCACTTTGAGGGGGAATACCTCACCCCATACTTGGGGCAACCTACACCTTATCCCATACCTGGGGAAACTTACTCCTATTTTTGTCTTGCAGTTCATCATAACAACCAACAAGACAAAAAGGGGCAAATGTAGACACCAAAATTATGTCAACTCCCCTTGGTCCCTTGCACACTTTATTAATTTAAAATAAATTACTTATTTTAAAATAATGACATCACCCTAGACACCTCACCCTGGATACCTTGCCCTTAGAACATTTATCACCCTATGACTAAGTCCTCCAAATCATAATTACCTAAGACCTATTCTGACTCTCTCACTAACTCTCATGCCTATAAAACCCGCCTTTCGACCATTCACCAATGGCAACTAAACTTGGTAGAGGGAGGAACAGGCAAAAGGCTAAAAATAGCCTTTTTACCCATTCTCTAACCGCTGATGTCGGTTAACTGTCAGCTGATGCCGGCGGGATCACCGACATCGATTTTCATAAAACTAAATTCTAACCTCAGTTGGGGCCCCAAATCCAAATTCTCTTGCTCCCAGACTCTGAAAGATCGATGCAGACGCTTTGAGACTAAGCATCAAAATCCTATCATCACTCTCTAGGTTACAAAAACTCTACATAATTCACTCCAGACATTGGATTGGAAGGTTGTATGAAGTCTTCTACATCAGCCGCATCAGGAACAAACATCTTGACACCTCTAGTTCTCCACTAAGCAGAGCTGAGTATTCTTCTATTTCATTTCAGTAGTTTAGAAGCATTGGTAATTAGTTTCCATTGACTATTTTTGAGTACTGTTGAGAGACAACCCAACTTTCTTCTCAGAGAGGCTAAAAAGCCTTCCTCTCATTCTTATTCTCTTTCCACCCCTGTCCTCTATCTTTGCCCCCTTTTAGACCCTATTCACTATCTTACAACCTTGCACAGAGCCTAAAACTCCTAGACTCTTATGTCGACCACAGACATAAACCTAAAACCCATTTAAAAGCCCATTGCCCCTACCGACATTGGTAACATAACTAACATCAGGATATTTACCAACTAACACCGTCTGGACTACTGATGTCAGTGAATGTGACAGACTAATTGTAGAGAATAGGTATGCATTGTCTACTTTCTCTTTCTTAGTATTTCATCATTTCTCTTTATATGACAAACTTTTATCAAATAGTGGACTGTCATCCCTCATGAAGCTGTACACTTTCAAGATCGACCATTGCTTGGTAGTCCACCATATATCTATCTAACATTTTCTTTGTTTGAGTCTCTTTCTCTCTACAGGTGTCTTCCTCCACAACCAGAAAGGAGCTCCTACAACATCTAGATATGGTACACAACTTAATCCAGGTATCATCTAACCCCTGACCATTATCTGTAGTTTCTTCCTTCTTCTAAATGTAAATAGCAAAAAAATGAGTAGAAACAAAGACATTGGGGTAGTTTCCTTATAATGAGGATTTTATATCTTATTTTGAAACACAAAAGGATTCTTTGCTCTAGCTTCATGAAGGGATAAAACAAGAAATAAGAGTGCTTGAGCAAGAATTGGAGCAGGTCCAAGAATAACAAAAAACTATTCATATTCCTATACAAATTGAGATAGATGTACAGAGCATAACCTCAAAGATATATAACATTTTGGATGTTCTTTATTCAATGAGGGATGAACTAGCCTCTCATATTATTGAAATAAAAAGATTGTTTAATTCTTTGAAATAAGATGAGAATAAATTAAAATTCCTTGTTTTATACACAACAAATAAGGATTGCAACCATTTAAAATTAATGACACCATTCAACGCATCTAATACCCTAAATCTATTTGTCATTCAAATATAAGAAGTAAGATAATGATTAATAAGTGCAATTTCAATAATTCCAAATTTCATAGAGCACGTAAACCTTATTTTGTAGATTTTAGATGAGTTGAAGCTTTCACATGATAAAGACTATAGGGAAAATAGTAAGTAGATCCAGTTTTGATCAACTTCTCCAACATGCCTCAACCAACATCAAATATGATCTTAAAGGATTAGCATTGGAATAGATTGAGGTTAAGCTTAATTTTACAAGGTCACAAAAGTTGATAATTTTTAGATTAATTTCAAGAGCACCAAAATTGATCATGCAAATCTAATGGAGCAATTAAGTAGGGTACATAGGCCCCTAATTTTGAACATGGACATCACAAAATATAGACATGATGTTAGTTTCATGTATTATCAATAATTTGAGGCTAGAAAGAAGGATAAGGCCGTACTTTCCAACTCAACTCCAAATTCCAACTCAACACCACCTCTTAACTTAGCTCTACTGATAAATTTAGTGTTTCCCACTATGTCAAGTATAGCCATATAATCATTGAGTGTAAATAATCCTTATTTATCAAAGGTTTTTTTAATGTAATCTTGCATGTAATATTAGTCAATGTAATTATATATTACTCATACTTGACATATGCATGTAATATTTATCTTGAGAAATCTATAAGCATCCACATGTTGCATGACATCATGCAGGAAAATCTATTTTTGACATAGTTGTGATAAACTATTATTATACATGAACTTTTAGCATTAAATTAGAACTAAAGATTTGATTAGCAAGATGTGACTTTGAGTTTTGCATGAACTTGGAGGATGATGAAACCCCTCCTTAAGTTTATTTATACATGTAAATATAATTAAATCTGTCCTTCTTAAACAGCCCCTAAACTGGTCTTAAACCAAAATGATGAGCTGATCTCAGATACGCTGCAAATAGGGTACATTTATTTACCTCTTTATCAAGTCCTGGTCTGTGGCACATTTTCTAGGGGCAACCTCATTGTTATCATCAACATACTTCCCACTTATTCATTCAAAATCATACAAACAATGACCCAACAGAGTCCATAGCTTTTCCTCCTTCCTGCACAGTCCGTAGCTTTAAGCCTACCGAGTCTGTAGATTCTACCCTGCAAAGTCCATAGATTCTAGCCTGCAGAGTCAGTAGTTTCTTAAAATATTGAGAAATGGAGAATTTGAATGCACTGTAATAAGATGTTGAAATTCACTAAATGAAGATTGTCAATACAGAGACACACATTACATTTTAGACTATATACAGTCAAAAAGTCTTTACAAAAGTAAATAAAACTTTTAGGACCAAAAACAAAGCCTCATCAACTGGTTCCTCTTTACTCCTTATGCCTTGTGAGTTTTCACCCAGTCATGATCCATTCTGGATATGCTTTTATATACTCAGGCTCGGCTCTGCTTGCAATTAACACCCATTAATCGACATTTTTATTTTTTTGTCTTCCATGGTCAAAACGGCTGGCTGCCATTCTCTACGATACCACGACATTCTCCATCTCGCCTTCCTCTCTTTATATAACAAACTTACACATTGTATTGAATCGATCCAAACTCAAAATAACATTATGGCGATTTTCTCAACAAGAACTTGCTCACTCCCTTTTGATTTCCTTTTCCCTCTAAGCAGCGACTTCCTGTTTACTCTCTCTTCAAATTCTCATCTCTTATCCTCCTCTGTTCCTCTACCAATCTAGCAACTTCTTCTCTCTATTTTCTCTCTTCTTCTTCTCACATTTCTTTGTCTAACCTAGCCTATCTTCTCTCTTCAACCTTTCTCCAAGCTTTTTCTCCTTTATTTCCTTGAGCATTATATTCCTCTTCACACCTTCTCAAGCACTCCTTCAATCTAGAACTTAAACCACTTATCCTTTTCTTGTACCTTATCTTGTCATCTCCTATCTACTTCTCTCTCCATTTTGAATGAGAGATCCCCACTCTCTCTCTCTTCTCTACATTCTTTTGTCCTCTCCTCTTCTCCTTTATGTACCTTTCATCTTCCTTAATGGCCTTGGCCAACGTCCTGACCACCTTTCTTCCTTCTCCCTTGCTTCCTTGAATGGTTGAAAAGCTATATATAAAGAAAATGAAAGGCCTAGCCCTTTTCCATTTGGATCTGCATAAAGTTCAAACTCTGTCATATAGTCATTTCTAAAAATAGGGAGTCCTCTCTAACCTCTATGCCAACTTGGGCTCAAATAGTTTTTAATTTGTAAAAATATACTAATTTGGAGAAGACTTTCAACCATTCCCCTTGATTTGCTCCACAAGCTTCCTAATGTGGGATTCTTAACTGACTTTTACCTTTTCCACTCTTTAATTTTAACAATTACAATTACTCCTCCTTATAAAACATTATGGAGGGAAAAGACAATAATATAAATTCAAATACAAAACAAGACATGACTTGAGCTTGCATGCCTAATAACCACGCCTTGCCTGAAGCTGTACGTAGATGCTCCTACATCATACTCTCCCTCTAGAAAACATTTGAACCTTAGTTCAAATGAACTACTTCCTCCATGCATAAGTCTCCACTATATTCCTAGATCCCAAGGTCTTGTTTCCAATACCAATGCTTGTCTTTGTTTGTCTTTGTCTTTCATCTTGCTTTTCTTTTTCTTTAGATATGTCCTTCTTCTCATCTCCTTTTCAGCTACCATCTCCCATGTCCATGCTTCTTCATCTTCATGCATGTCTTCAAGATCTTCTTGACCTTTTTGATTCAAAATTTTGTCCATTGAACTATGGACTTCATTCATTTCCACAACTTTAACACCTGCATTCAAAACATCAAAGGCAATGTTAGAAGTAAAAACTTGAGACCATAAAGTCTCTTGGTTGCCTCCACTCTTCTACTCCTTGGCCAAATCTGCCTTTGCCTCTTTAGTGTGCTCTTTTCTTGCTCCACTTTCACCAATGCTGTCTTCACTATGGCTTGTACCTTCATTCATCTCTCTTGAATTACCAAACAGCTCCTCCAACATTCTCATTTCTTCCTTTAGTGAGCTCTCATCTATCTCACTAGCTTCTTCATCAAACTTGGGCTGATCACTCATGAGGATTACTTGCCCTTTACCTCTTTTCTCATATTTTCTTAGCTTGTCTTCATGCAAACCAAATTATTCAATATACTCATCAAATACAATTGAAGCACCCTTACCTTGTGTTTCCTTACTCTCTTCAACTTTTCTTTGAAGCCATCTTGTTTGCTTTGCTGCATACTTTCTCTTTTCCTTATCATCCATCCATTTGGAATTCTCTTCTTGCTGCATATTAGTCCATACAACCATTCTCCATCTTTCATTTCTTATGAAAATATCATTGAAGGATTTAAAAACATCATCACAAACAAATTGTTTACCTTTCATCTTTGTATCCTCATGCTCTACCTCATTATTCTTTGAGAAGTTTTCTTTCTCATCTTCATTCTCTTGGCTACTTGAATCACCATCAATCCTCTTCCATTGACTTCTTGGTGTTGTTACCTCAACACTCACATCTTCTCTCTTTGCCTTCTTAGGCACCCACACTTGTTTCTTCTTCTTACCATTTATCTTCTCAAACCATGTAGGCATCTTGCATCCATGCTCTTTTGACAATACTGAAAAACCAAGCTTGTTTGTCCTTTTATTTTCTTGCACACTTGTGTGCTTCACCATCCACGTAGGCATTATGTAGCCATGATTGACTGCTTTGTGTGAGGACTTCATCTTCCTCTTTCCTCTTTTAACCTGTGTATTAGCATCTTCATGCTCACAATAATAATCAAAATCAGCACTTAACACTTCATTTACCTCTTGGATAGCTTGATCCATGGAGCAATCTTTTTCTTCCTTTGTGCTTGGCTGCTCTCTTTCTTCTTCTTGGCCTTCAATGGCATCATGGAATTCAACTTCCTCTTCTACCTCTTCTCTTACTTGTATGGGTTCTTCAACACCTCCCTCATGCATTAACCAATGCATCTCTTCTTCTTCCTTATCAACAACAGCAAACTTACTTCTCTTTCCTCTTACACATTCACTTGTGTACTTGGTGTCTTCTCTTGCACCAAGCTCTTCATTCTCTAAGGCCCTTCTCTTAACCTTCATAAGGCTGCTCTTATATGCAATTACCCATGCAAAGACAATATTAGAAATAAAAACAAGAGACCACAAGGTCCCTATGAGTGCTCTCTTCATCAACACTCTCATCTTCTCAAGTGCTCTTCCTGGCACTTCATCTTTTCTTTCTTCTCTTCTCTTATCCTCCACAATGAGAACCTTATTCACAACTTCCTCTTGCTGCTTACTTGGCAACCTTCTTATCTTCTTCAAGCCTCTATGGGCTTCTCTCTTCATGGCAATCTTCTTTTGCCTTATTCTCCTCTTCATTAAGAGATCTATTAGCCACTTCAACCTCCTCCTCATTGGCCATACCCATGCTTGCTTATCCATCTACATCCAAGACTCATATTCATCTTTAATCTTAGCTAACTCTCTCTTCAAATTAGCAATCTCTTTATCAATTACAAAATTGTTCATACCTTTGATGCTTGCTTTCTTCTTGATACTCTCATGTATCTTGTTGCTCTGTAGTGCCTTCAACAATGCTTCCATTTCTGAGATCTTCACCCAAGTCTCTTCCACCTTGGTCTCTTGATCCCTTGTCTCACCCAAGCCTTTTCTACTTGACTGGTCTTTTGACAATCTCCTTGATCTCACCTAGGCCTTTTGCATCCTAGTCTTTTGATCCTTTTCTCAATCCTGTAGTAACTCTTTATTCAACATTTCAACAAACACAAATAACAAATCCAAGCTTACCTTGCTTTGGATCTTCCTCTTGAGCATTCACTTTCTCTCTTACTTTTGAGCTTCTCTAAGCTACTCTTCTCAATTCTTCAAACTCCATCCTTTACCTCACCTAATTCTATTTCACCTTAGTCTTTTGGCAAACTATCCAAGCTTCTTCTTAGATCTTCTTCTTCTTCTTGAGCAATTCACTATGCTCTTCTTCTAGATCTTCTCTTGGCTCTTTACTAAGCCTTCCTTGGCTTCTTCTTCTCTTAAGCCTCAATGGCTTTAAGACTTTCTCTTCACCTATTTGCTTCTCAACACAATAAACTTAAATCAAATATCAAAGGTTGTACATACCTTTTCTTCAGTAGGGTCTTCTAGTGCTTAATTCCAAGAGCTTCAAGATCTGATACCAAATGATGAAAATTGTCCTTCTTAAACAATCCCTAAATTGATCTTAAACCAAAATGATGAGCTGATCTCAAATACGCTACAAATAGGGTACATTAATTTACCTCTTTAACAAGTCCTGGTCTGTGGCACATTTACTAGGGGTAACCTCATTGTTATCATCAACATACTTCCCACTAATTCATTCAAAATCATACAAACAATGACCTAATAGAGTTCATAGCTTTTCCTCCTTCCTATACAGTCCGTAGCTTTAAGCCTGCAGAGTTCGTAGATTCTAGCCTATAGAGTCCATAGATTCTAGCCTGTAGAGTCTGTAGTTTCTTAAAAGCTTGAGAAATGGAGAATTTGAATGCACTATAATAAGATGTTGAAATTCACTGAATGAAGACTGTCAATATAGAGATACACATTACATTTCAGACTATATACAATCAAAAAGTCTTTACAAAAGTAAATAAAACTTTCAAGACCAAAAACAAAGCCTCATCGGTTGGTTCCTCTTTACTCCTTATGCCTTGTGAGTTTTCACCCAGTTGTGATCCATTTTGGATATGCTTTTATATACTCAGGCTCGGCTCTACTTGTAATTAACACCCATTAACTGACATTTTTATTTTTTTGTCTTCCATGGTCAAAACGGCTGGCTTCCATTCTCCACAATACCATGACATTCTCCATCTTGCCTTCCTCTCTTTATAAAACAAACTTACACATTATATTGAATAGATCCAGACTCAACATAGCATTATGGCGATGTTATCAACAAGCACTAGCTCACTCCCTTTTGATTTCCTTTTCCCTCTGAGCAGCAACTTCCCGTTTACTCTCTCTTCAAATTCCCATCTCTTATCCTTCTCTGTTCCTCTACCAATCTAGCAACTTCTTCTCTCTATTTTCTCTCTTCTTCTTCTCACATTTCTTTGTCTAACCTAGCCTATCTTCTCTCTTCAGCCTTTCTCCAAGCTTTTTCTCCTTTATTTTCTTGAGCATTATATTCCTCTTCACACCTTCTCAAGCACTCCTTCAATCCAAAACTTAAACTGCTTATCCTTTTCTTGTAACTTATCTTGTCATCTCCTATCTACTTATCTCTCCCTTTTGAATGAGAGATCCCCGCTCTCTCTCTCTCTTCTCTACATTCTTCTGTCCTCTCCTCTTCTCTTTTATGTACCTTTCATCTTCCTTGATGGCCTTGGCCAATGTCCTGACTGCCTTTCTTCCTTCTCCCTCGCTTCCTTCAATGGCTGGAAAGCTATATATAAAGAAAATGAAAGGCCCAGCCCTTTTCCATTCGGGTCTGCATAAAATTCAAACTCTATCATACAGTCGTTTCTAAAAATAGGGAGTCCTCTCTAACCTCTATGCCAACTTGGGCTCAAATAGTTTTTAATTTGTAACAATATACTAATTTGGAGAAGACTTTCAACCATTCCCCTTGATTTGCTCCACAAGCTTCCTAAAGTGGGATTCTTAACTAACTTTTACCTTTTCCACTCTTTTTACTTTTAACAATTACAATTACTCCTCCTTATACAACATTTTGGAGGGAAAAGACAACAATATGAATTCAAATACAAAACAAGACATGGCTTGAGCTTGCATGTCTAATAACCACGCCTTGCCTGAAGCTATACGTAGATGCTCCTGCATCAAAATCCTTCATTTCAAAGGGTCAAAGAATTATCAATAGAGGAATAAGTCATTTTTTATTATCATAAAACTATGTGGATATGTTTTCTTTACAATTATATGTAATTAAGTGTTTATTTCCTTAGTTGTTTTGATTAAGTAATTTGAAGTGTGCACTAGCTATGGAAAATTCCTTTTGTTATCATTGATATCTACTGATTCTATACATGCACAAACTATTGAATAGTTAACAGGTGTTATTGATTTTAAGAAAATAGGCTAAATTTTTCAATTTAAAAAATATGTAGGAGTGTTTCCCTTTGTTATAGTTTTCTAGGTGTGAGCCATATCTACCATAGATACCTTTATGGTCTAAGATGTAATATCCTGAGTAAGGGTGTGCAATAGTTACTCTAAGAGGAACACCCTTAAGCTAAGATCCTTAAGTTTCCTATATCACTTCTTCTTAGACTACCTAAATATGTCTATATGTGAGTGTGCAATAGCTACCAATAACAAGCATTAGTTTTGGAAACACTTATCCAAAAAGAAACCAACCCTAGAAGTAATACCTTGAGATCATAAAGCCTTACTTTCTACTCTTCCCTTCCCTCTTTTTGAAGTTAATTTGATTGAGATCCACCCAATTTAGAATAGTGTCCATCTATCCAATCCAACTAGGTTTTAATTTATTATTAGGATTCATTTCACTATAAGTAAATATAGTTAACAACTTAAATGCTTAGCATGATATTCCACCACTTGATTATTTAACCCATACCTATAACTCATTCTATGGAGTGGATTTTACCTCTAATGAGATCCTTAAATATTAGAAACTACCTCATTAAATTTTAGGGTGTGCACCAAACCCACATTAATAGGAAAAATCTAGAGTTAGGAGTGTCAATTTTGTGTTTTCCTTAGTGAGAGGTTATCCTATAGATTTGAGTTACACTAGAGATACCCAAGAGAGTTACTAGGTCTAGGGCCCAATTCAGTCTTTTGGTTTCACCTTTGTTATTACATAATAGGCCTAGATCTATACCAATTATTCTCATATTACCTTGGGTTAGGACACCTTATCTAGTAAGAAACATCTATCCCATTAATCATCCTATGGCCCAACCATCTTGGTTAGTCAAATCTTCTATTGATGTCTTAGAAGATGTTCACAATTTACCAAGGAATCTATAGAATTATCTACTTATTTATCCTTTTATGAGGAAGAACTGTAGAGGAACATATATAATCTTTGAAGGATGTTTTGAGGTTATTGAATGTCACTGATGAAGATGTTGCATGTGGGATTTTACAATTTATATTATAGGATGATACCTATGATTGGTACCTTAATCTTCAAGAACACTAAATTACTTTATGGAATAAATGCCAAAGAACTTTTTTTGACCAAGTTGGACAAGTTACCAGCCCTATTCTAGTGTATCGACATTTTACCCATATGAATAGGGAGCCTAATGAGCCAATCTAGACTTTTAAGGTAAGATTTTATAATATTTACATCTAGTTGAGTCTAGCACATAAACCAGATCAAGTTATAGAATTAGAGATGTATAAAACTATCTTGGATCCAATAATTGTGGTGTTTCTATGAAGAGCCATTAATGCCAACACTCTGGCATTAGCATATGAATAACCTATCAATATTGATAGATAACTAAATCCTCATGTACTAGGCACCCCTAATATTAATGTTGGTTTCCTAACTCTAAATGAATTGCCTCACGTGAATCAAATTTTCATACATTAAACTAGAATAAATTTTATGCTTTACCTCCTTTTGATGCAATAGACACCAAATCAAAATTATGGTTATATGAATAATCATGTATAGATGGATGGTCATCAACAAAACCAACTCTCAATTCCATCTAATATTGCCTAAGGTATTGATTTAACCAAAGCAAAATTATATTCTATACAAATAATGGTCCATAAATTGAGTAATGACTTCTTAAGCATGCATACGAAGATGGGTAATGCTACTAGATATAATAATAACCAAATTTTTTGGCTTCAAATATATAATATACCTTTCAATTAACCTACAAATAATAAAAAAACAACCCAATAGGTTTTTGGAAATCAATATAGTATAAATAGGTGTTCTCAATTGATGTATAGTTCATAATACATGACAACATGGTGAAATTAAATATGTTTAATTCTATGTAGGATTTTAGATCTTAAAAATGGAGATGGTGAGGTAGGATTTGATGAACAACCCTCCAAAGTTCTAACCTGAATTTGGTTCCTCAAACACTACCATGGTATTTGAAAATCACAAGCCTCCTTTCCTAATTGAGGATGACAATGAAACCAAGGATAATTATGATGAGGTACATGCCTTCCAAAAGTATCAAAAGGGAAATTATAATCTAAATAAAAAATAAACCTTCACAACATCTACTCCTCCAAACAACACCACTATTCCATCAAATCATGAGGTTGATAATAATCCACATTAATAAAAAAGAAACGAACAACCCTAAAATAAGGAAAAATAGAGAAAATGAGGATACAAAATTATTGAAGATATGAATAATATTAAATCCAACATCACTCTTCATGAATTGGCTTAGATTACTGAACATAAGGAGCTCTTGTGGGGGTCCATTATAAGGAAGTCTATTGTAGAGAAGACAAAAGCTACTCATGTAAATGTTATATACAAGAATAATCTAAAAGTTCCTCATTTATTATTGACTATTAGATCATTTATAAATAATATTAAAAAAAATTTAGTTGATTTTAGAGATTTGAATACTATGATGCCAACTTTCATTTATCAAAATCTTGGATTGACTCCAAGCCCATCAAAGAGGACAGTCTCATAATTAGACAAAATAGTGGTGCCTATAGTTAGAGAAATGAATGATGTATGCATTCAAGTGGAATCTGATCCATGTGTGTAAATGACTATTGACATGCTTGTGGTGGATATATCAAACAGATATAGACTCCTCATGAGTAGAGATTGGTCTAAGATGTTGAATGGGTATATTGTAATAGAATTCTCTCATATTTGGTTGCCATGGAAAGGTATTGTAAACCAAATTCTAATTAATTAGGATTCAAGAATGAAGCACCCCATTATAGAGTAGAAAAATAAGTATTTAGAGGTAAGCTAAAAATATCCTAACCTCTGAATTTATGCCTTTACCACGAAATTGAGGTATCAGAACTAAAAGTCTAGGGACCTTCCCAATTGTGGTCTCTCCATTTCAATAGTGCAAGATCCAAGTAAGGATCAGGTGTTGGTGTTGAATTGGTTAATAAAAAAGGTAATAAATACCTAGTAACATATAAATTATAGTTCCCTTGCACCAACAACAAAGTAGAGTATGAAGCATTAATTTTAAGATTACAGTTTGATATAAAAAATAATGTCAAATAATTTTTACTATATGGAGAATCAAAACTATTAATCTATCAGGGCAAGAAAAAACATGAAAGCAAGTTAACACACTCAAAAAGTTATAAACATAGATCTTGGGATGTTATTGAGTCCTTTGAGACCTTTAATATAGTAGTTGTCCCTAGAGAACAAAATTAGGCTAATAATTCATTAGCTACTTTAGCTACCAATTTATCACCACTATAAGAGTCCAAAGTGCAAAGGTTTTCCATTAAACTAGTACATCATCCATATATTCTTAAAAACATGGAAAATTTCTAAGTATTTGATGATGATGATAGATCATCTAATTCTTGACTAATTCAGGATAATTTGAGTCTCAAATTATTGATGATAATAAGATCAGTTATCTATTTGAGGAGGAATTAGGAGAAGGATTCATTCAGTTGAAAAAAAAATTGATTTCCTTTAAGAATGGTTTATTTGGAAATGAAAATTGATTTGGATCCTCAAGCACAAAAAATAAAGATAGCCTAAAGTGAATGAATATTATTTCAAGGAGAATTTAAGATATGAGTATGATCCATGTCACATCAATATTGGCCTTATCTTCACTCTAAAAAAAATAAAAAGGGTGAAGGATTTACTCACCTAGTATAAATATGTGATTGTATGGACATATAAAGACTTTAATGTTTTTAACCCAAGGGTCATCACTCATACAATGCTAATGAATCTAAAACACAAATCATTTAGGAAAAAATAGAGGCTTGTAAATCTTATCTCAGAGCCTCTTTTTTGGAAAGAAGTGGAGAAGATGTTAAATGTAAAAATTGTTTTCCCAATCAAACATTCTACCTGGGTGGCCAACTTAGTTACAATTATGAAAAAGAATGGGGAAATTAGACTATGTGATAATTTTAAAAACTTAAATAAGGCTTTTGATAAAGATAAATATCCTTTACCTTCCTTAGATGAGGTGATCCAGATAGTAAGTGGTGCAAGAATGAAGTCCTTATTAGATATATTTTTAGAATATAACTAGGTGCTTGTTGAATATAAAGATAGAATGAAGGCTAAATTTAACACAAAGTGGGGGTACTTATGCATACAAGAGAATGCTATTTGGCCTAATTAACACAAGAGATAATTTTTAGTGAGTAATATACCATGCATTCAAAGGTATAATAGGAAAATTCATAATCATTTACATGTATGACCTCACTATTTTCTTAAAGACTAGAAATAATCACATAGGATACTTACAATCAATATTTGAAAGATGTATAAGGTTTGTCATCTTGATAAACCCTAAAAAGAGCATATTTAGTGTTACTGAGGGCAAGATATTAGGCCAAATCATCACCAAATAAGGAATTATAATTTAACCAAATAAAATTTAGAGGATATCAAAGATTGCATTCATAAACAATAAGAAGGAGCTCAAGTATTTCTTTGGAAAGATAATTTTTGTAAGAAAGTTTATTTGATGATTTGTAAAAAAAATTAGACCTATGAATGTAATGATCAATAAAGATTATAAATTATAATGGATAGTAGAGACCCAAATGTATTTTCAAGACATCAAAGATGAAATATCTTAGACCCCTATGCTAATAAGTCTAGACTTCACTAAATATTTTTTCTTGTACTCATTTGATTCAGGACATACCATTGTTGTTGTGCTTACCCAGAAGAAAGATGAAAGTGAAAACCTTATTGAACTTATGAGAACAAATTTTAAGGAGGTAAAACTAAAGTATTCCATAATAAATAAACAAATTTTTTCCCTTGTCAAAATGGTAAAAAAATTTCAACACTACATCTTGAAGAATAAGACCATCGCCATTATGCTAGACCATACTGTCAAGCTCACTTTGGGATTAAAAAAATTAAGAGAGAAAAAAGTAAAATATATGGAAATATTGTATGAGATTAACATATAAATCAAGTCTACCAATATTATTAAAGGTTAAGGCATCATTTAGCTCATCACTAATCCTAACCCATGTATCACCATTGAGGAGGTTTGTGAAACCCAAGCATCTAGAAGATATTGGTATATTGATATTATTAATATTTACTCATAAGTACTTATTATTCATAACTCAATAGAGAATAAAGGGGATATTTGAGGATCAAAGCTACTCATTATATGATTATCAAGGGGATTATCCATAGAAGAAATTATGAAGACAACTACTTGAGATACGTATCACAAGAATATTCTCAAGAAATTATGGAAAACTTACACCAAAATATAGGTAGTGGTCATCCCTTTGGAAACACCACATTCCATAAGATCCTCAAAATGAGTTATTACTAGATAATAATATTTAAATATGCACATGTCCATGTAAAAACATGCCTGCTAAGTTTTGGAAAAAAAAGAGGTACACACAAGAATGTTATTACAACCTATTATTGAAGGAAGAACATTTACTCAATGGGGCTTAAACTTAATTTGTGTCATTAAAACCAATTATTTATTTGGATAAAAAAATTTACTCACTACCATAGATTATTACACCAGATATACTGAAGTAGTAGTTACAAGTCATTCTATAGCATAATATGTAATTAAATTTTTAGAGGAAAACATCACAACTAGATTTGGTACCCCAATTTATATACTTTGTGATAATGGTATAGCATTCCAATTAGATGAAATAACTAAATGGGACCATGATAATCAAATCATCATTAGGTCATCTTCTAATAATTACCCATAAGGAAATGGATTGGCTGAATCAAAAAACAAAAACTTGATAGATGCCATTAAAAATTTAGTATTAGATAAACCTAAATAGTTGCATAATCTACTAAAATATACAATATGGGATGATTGAACAAGATAAAAGTAGGCCCTTAAGGTTTTGACTTATTTTTTGGTATATGGATGATAACTAATTTTTCTAATCATGCTTGAATTTACAACATATCAATTTATGCAGGAGTACATGGAACCAAGTGAAAATGTGGAGTCTCAATTATTATATATAATAGAGATGGAAGATTCAAAGAATGAAGCTTTATAAAATTTTAGTAAACATCAAGACATAGTCAAAAGGTGGTTTGACAAAAGATCAAAATTTAAAGGATTCAAAATATCTAACCTAGTGCTTATATGGGGCAAAGCCTAAAAAAAAAGGATAGCATGATAATTTTACCCCATTATGGATTGGATCTTATCAAATTTTAGAGATTTTAGATAATAATTCTTTCTATTTGAGGGAACTCCAAGATAATGAATTAACATATCCAGTCAATAAATAGTTTTTGAAGAACTACTTCATGGATGTACCATTTGGAGATGTCCTCGAGTAAAAATAAGTGTTGTGGTAAAGGTAGGAGTATAATATATTTAATTATTTCATAGCTAGTTTCCCTAATTTATAGGTTAACATTTCCTATTTTCAATTTTTTACTTTTCCTAGTCTAGTTCCCTACTTTATAGATTAGATGTCTTTTGTTTTATGATAATCTGATTGACAACTCCTAGTATACTAAAGCTAAAATTTTAATCTATGGGAAAGGTTACAAAATAAAGAACTACTGTGGGAAGGACATAAAATAAAGCACACAAATTAGTTTCTTATAGGTTTTACACCCATATGTTTAAGATTTTTGGATTTTAGGTATGTGATAAAAAAAATTAATCATGGTCATGCTACCATTGAATAATTCTATCAGGTATATAAAATCTACTCTCATTACTCTATACAAATTTAATTTTTTTTCTCATTTTCATTAAATCAAATTCACTTCTCATGTTAATAATTTTTTAAGGTAATAACCATTGATATATATGTAGCTAGTAGGGACAATCTAGTAAAATTATGTCCTCAGATATACCAGCTTACTATGGTTTTTACTCTCCTTATTCAAACTCTAATCTATAAAAAAAATCATAAAAATAAGGACCAATGCATCCTAAAAGAGTGATCAATACAACCTAAATAAAGTATAAAAGTTATCAAAGGCTCACATGATGAAATAAGATCAATGTATCATGCATCATGGAAAGAATACATGAATAGGAAAGAAGAGGAACCAAAGGTATCTCTATCAGGGCTATGGATGCTTGAATAAAAATAGAGAAATGATTGAGATTTCCTAATTTTAAATATGTTTTCAAAGAAACTATAATGAAACATAAAGTTATCCAAAGTCTTTACTAAAAATCCTCACAATAAGGGTAAAATAAAAATCACTTCCTCACACCTAGATCTAGGGTATCAGTAAGGCAAGTATGTTGTATGATGTTATTATGAGTCTCTTTCATGCATCCAATTCAATTAATATATTTTAAAATGGTTCATGTTTGATTTGAAATTTATAACCAAAGGTTCTAATTCTTAAATACTCAAGAGTATTTACCCTATGAGTCAAAATTTGTTGTACTCAACATACCCATATTTTTTCTTGAGTGGGGACCCATTATATTATGAAAGGTTTTAGGCATGTTTTGAAAATATTATTTTGTAAATATTTATATGTTACAACTAAATTAACTATTAGATAAAAAAGGACATGTTTTGCTTATTCAGACTAAATTATTAATATTTTTTAGAATTGTTACATATACACATGTTTTTGGAACATGCATAGTTTGTAAAGTCTTAGACTTCATGGAAACAAATCCTTTAGAACTTTTACACTTTGACATTCACATTTATATTAGACTTTGTTCAAAATTTGACATTCAACATTATTTTATCCTTTACACCTATGTTAAAACTTCATGAAAAATGTTCTTCAAAACTTTTGTTCACAGGTTTTGTTCATAAGTAAAATCCCAAACACAAACTCACGATGAATATAAATGCCAAAGACATGCATACATCATGGATACATTTGCATTTATCATAGACTTTGTTCAAAACTTTTCTCTATGAAACTTTTGCACTTCATCAAAAGTGTTCAAAATTTACTATTAAAAAAATGGTCTTTGGGATTTGGTCTTTGGAATGTACTCTTTGAAATTTGGCCTTCAGTGAAAGTATTCAACAAAAGAGTTTGGAAAAATCTTTCAAAACTCTTTAGAGCTTTTTTATTTAGAATGTCTTAGATGACATTTAGTATTTGATAAAATTATTTGGAAATCATGTTTTGAAACTTATTGATTTGGAAATTGGCCTTCAAAAAAGACATCCTTCACAGCCTTCACAAAATATGTCTACCATAGGTCGTTAGAACCTTTTTTTCAAGATGTGTTTATTTGGTAAGAATTCAAGCTAACCCTATTTTAATTCAAAATCTAACTCTTGACTACCAAAAGCCTCTATGGCATAAATAAATTAAAATAAAAAGAGTGACAAGATGACACTTTTTAAAAGATAATGATGTGGCATTCCTTCAAATGCATATAATGTATACGTGGCATACCCACTAAAATAAAGTGGAAAAGTTTGAATTGAATGAGTAAATGAAGTTTAGAGATGTTGGGAATTAATGGAACATGAACTAGAATTGAATACTAAAATATTAATCAATGAATTGAAAAACAAAATCATTCCCATTGATCACAAATGAGCCTAAACTAACTTACATCCTTGAGAAAATCAAATCCCTAGCCAGCTATGTTCAAACTATGAAGTTTTTACAGAAGAGCTAAGAAATTAAAATTGAAGAACTATAAATATATGAGAAAAATAAATTAAAAATGGATTCCTCATCTAGACATTTAGGGGAGCCCATACACCATTCAAGTTTTTTATCAAAGACTCTATTAAGTACATAGACACTTTTTTCAACCCTATAGTTTTCAATGATGAGTATCCCAATTAATTGTCTCTATAGGATGTAATTAGAAAGGTCAAAACCCATACATGTGAAGATAATTGTAAACCAATATATATGTAATTAATTATAGATTTAATCCCCCTCAAGTGACAAGGATTACATTTCATTTCAGTTGATCTTGAGGGAATACCCTGCATTAACCTATTATGAGACTTGTTCTTTGTGGGTAAGGTAACTAGGGGTGCTTTCCTACATCATGTATAAAAAAAAAATGTCATCACCTAGATTTCAAGATATGCCTTCCAAAGGTATTTATACTTACCTATTTTAGATTCTACATTTAATTTGCATACAGTGGTAACATGGAAGAAGAATAATTCAATTGATAAAACACTAAGCAAATGGATCATCCCTGTAGAGACTATAGTCCTTAATGAGAAGAAGTCAGTACCTATATCCAAGTTTTATATGGGAGTATACATTAGGATTGCCATAGTAAATAGGGTATATGACTACCCTAACATTGAATTCCTTCACCTTGAATAGGTTCCATTGCTAGATTTATTGATAACCTCAGAGTTATCCTTTGCTCTATGAGAGATAATTAGTGCTAGGCTATAAGAAATTTTTTTGCGTAAAGACAAGAGGCCTATGGGAGGCCATTTTACATTATTTATTACCTCTTGGATGTATTAATGGGCATCATATACCACCACAACATATCACTTTGGAACCCAACCCAAGACTACATCAAGAACCATATATGTGACTATTACTCCTTCATGCACATATATGCCTACATAAGAAGTATAATTATAATTGTAGAGAATGTATATCCTCAATTTTGGAGGAATATTCATGAGGAAACGTTTCTTATAGTATCCAAAAGTATAACCCATACATTTATGCTTAAATGGGACTACTAACTCTACCCCAATTATACCATGATTATGGTTATAGGGCACAATGTTATCCTATAACATCTCCCTAAGTACATGCCAAAAAAATTAGCTTAACAAGATATATCATACCATTTATGGTTTGGGATTAATGATGATTTGAATAATAAGAATAAGAGAGCATTTCATCACTCCCATTTGATGATCAAAATGATGTGTTATGTTAACTATAAGCACTTTGGAGAGGTTGGTACGTTTAGAGAATAATATTTATTACCCACCCTATCGCATAGAGACTGGGACCCTCATGGTCAAATTCAAAATCATATATAAGGTCTTGGTATTATATACCAACATGAGCCTTATGATCATGACTTTCTATTTATGAATGCTAAGAGTGATGCCTAGGTCCTGAAGAGGGAAAAACTGGATAGATTGAGTGAAGAACATTTGAAAATAATCCAAGGGGAGTCGTCAATTTCAATTACAAAAACACATGTTAGGATTCCACATTTAGGTGTTTGGGTTAAAATAGACTTATGGAATAATAAGCCCTCCCAATCATCATTAGAATAGGGGAACTACCTCAAAAATCACTTATGGTGATGAAGACTGTAAATCAAGAGCCTAGTGTGAAAGAGGTTCCCAACATTAAAATTTTCCTTGGGAGAGTTAAAGATGAGCCAATTTTTATTAAATATATAGATTCATAAGACCATACTCTTCCTAATACCACTTTATCTCAAGTGACTACTAGTGTGGAAGTCCCAACTTCCCCCACTCAGGTGGCTTCCCCCTCTAAAAAAAAGGTAACTATTTTCTATAAGAGAAAAACAAGAGCCCAAGGAACCCCTGTAAGCCTAATTATTGATACATCATATACAAAAGGACTCATAGGGAATGAAAAACCATCTACAAGAGGTGAGCCCATAGATGAAGATGAAGAGGAAGAGATATAAAGAGAAAAAGTCTTGAGAATCCAAGAAACTAAAGGGAAAACACCATTTGAAGTGGATAAATTAGGTGAAGGTGTGATCCCAACCATCTTTTCAGTTCTCTTTATTTATACAATGTGTTAGTTGTGTCAATTTTTTTCCTATGTCTATTTGTTCTTTTTATCCTATTTCTCTTAAAAAATAGTGTTCTACCTTTCGTAGTTGTTCTAAAAGTGGAAGTTGTGTCTTCTAATATTGATGTCTCCTCAATCCTAACTATTCATACAATTCTACTTGTGTTTTCAACAAATGTTGTTCCCACTTACACTATTTTTACCTCCACCTTTCCCTCAACTTCCCTAGGGCCTAACAAATTTTCATCTAAGAAAGCTAGGGGAGGATTGGTAGGTACATAGCTACATGTGTCTTCCAACCAATTAGGCTTACCAATATCTTCTTCTAATCCTAAAAAGACTACTATTATCATATCATCTAAGAAGGCTGGGAAGAAGAATTAGATTTATATAGTTCATCCTATGCCATAATATGGTGGTGTTGATTATCCCAAGATAATTTGTCCTTAACTACCAAACCCATTACATATAGAAGGCTTGGAACAGTATTAAATATACTTTTTGATTGAGACTATAACCCAAGACACTCAACCAACTAACTCAACTCAATTGGTGATCCCATAGTGGGCAGTAAACTTAGAATCTCAAGCCTCTCAAAGGCCAAATCTGATAATAATTGAGATTTGATAAATCCATAGGGAGTATTCAAAGATTTAATAAGAGAAAGATTGAAGATGATGTTGTAAGGGGCATAATTATAGTATAAATATAAGATGTTTTCTCTATTTAAAAGTAAAATAACAAGAGAATGGGTTAGTCTAATTATAATGAGGATTTTAGATCTTATTTTGAAACACAAAAGGACTCTTTGATCGATCCTCATGAATGGATAAAACAAGTGAGAAGAGAGATCGAGTAAGAATTGGATCAAGTCTAAGAACAATAAAAAACTATTCATGTTCTTGTATAAATTGAGATAGATGTAAAGAGCACACCCTTAAGGATATATAACATTTTTGATGTTAGTACTTCCATGAGGGTTTAATTATCCCCTCATATCATTGAAACAAAAAAAAATTAATTCTTTGAAATAAGATGAGAACAAATTAAAATTCCTTATATTGTACACAACAAACAAGGCTTAAAACCATATGAATTTAATGACACCATTGAAGGCATCTAATACCCTTAATCTAGTTTTGATTTAAAAAAAAATAAAATCAAGAGAATGGGTATAAAGTGTATAAGAAATAATTCTAAAATTCACAAAACACAAGAATCTTATTTTGTAGATTATATATGAGTTGAAGCTTTCACAAGCTAGAGTCTCTATAGGGAAACTAATAAGTAGAGCTTATTTTGATCAACTTCTCCAACAAGCCTTAGCTGACTTGAAATAGAATCTTCAAGGATTAGCATTGGAAGAGATTGAGGGTGAACTAAATTTTTCAAAGAATAAGGTCACAAAATTTGACATCTTTCATATTAATTTTAAAATCACTAAAGCTAAGCATGCATGTTTAATGAAGCTATTGAGTAGGGTACATAGGCCCCAACTTTTAAACATAGACATCATAAGACATCAAAATGAAATTAGTTTTAAATATTATTAGGAATTGGATGCAATAAATAAGCATAAGTCCATACCTTCCATCTCAACTCCAGCTTCCATCTCAACACCACCTCCTAGCTCAGCTCCACTGATAACTTTAGTGCCTCCCACTATGTTAAGTGTAGCCATGCAATCATCGAATGCAAATAAACCTTAGTTATCAATGGTTAATTTTGTATATAACCTCACATGTAAGATTAGTCAATGTAATTATAGTTTATTCATACTTGATGTATACATGTAATAGTTATCTTGAGTAATTTTTAAACATGCACACATTATATGACATCATGCAGGCAAACCTATTTTTGACATAGTTGTAATCAATCGTTACTATACATGTAGTTTTGACATTAAATTAGAACTAAGGTTATGATTAATAAGATGCAATTTTTATTTTTTAATAAACATGGAGTATGAGGTTACCCCTCCCCAAGTCTATTTATACATTTAAATCCCTCATTTCAAAGGGTTAGAGAATTATCAATAAAGGAAGAAGTCATTTTTGATTGTCATGAAACTCCATGGATGTGTTTTCCTTTCAATTATATGTAATTAAGTGTTTATTTTCTTATTTTTTTATTTATTAATTCTAAGTGTTCAATAGTAATGGATAATTCCTTTTGTTATCATTGATATCTATTGATTCTATATGTCCAAAAACTATTGTATAGCTGGCATGTGTTATTGATTTTAAGCAAATAGGTTGACTGTCTTAATTTTTAAAGTGTGCATGAGTGTTTCCATTTTATATAATTTTATAGGTGTGAGACATAGATGCCCTAGATAAATTTATTATTTGAGTTATAATCTCCTGAGTAAGGGTGTGAAACAACTACTCTAAAAGGAATAACCTTCAACTGAGATCCTTAGTTTCCTATATCATTTATTCCTAGACAACCTAACTGTGGTTGTATGTGAGTGTGGAATATATATCAAAAACAAACATTAGTTTTGAAAACACTTGTCCATAAAGAAACTAACCCTGGTAGTAATACTTTGAGATCATAGATCCTTATTTTCTATTCTACCATTCCCTTTTTCTAAATTTTCTTTGATTGAGATATACCCACTTTAGAATATCATCCATCTATCCAATCCAAATAGGTTTTAATTTATTTACTAGGATTCATTTCAATACAAGCACATGATTAACAACTTGCATGCTTAGCCTACTATTCCACCACCCAATTTTTTAAACCATACCTAAAACTCATGCTCTAGAGTGGATTTTACCTCAATTGAGATCCTAGAACATTAGAGGCTACCTTATTAAATTTAGGGGTGTACACAAGACCCACATCAACATATACCATGCTAGATGGCATATACCAACTCCTTGTCTAACCACATGATCCTATTCCTACAATATCAACTAGGTTAATTTCACCCTATTTCCAAATTGCATTGGCCTAACTAATATAGTTTAGAGAACATGTTGATTATTCCCACAACCTTAATAAATTCCCTTGGCCTAGTTTTTTAATTTCACCATGTACCCACCAATCATCCCATTTTTAGCTATATTTTTATTCTTATTTTGACAAATTCCATTATACAAATTTACCCCATGCCTATATTTCCTAATCTACTTCATTTTATTTTATAATGATAAAAATGGACCATTAATGCATTTTATACATGTACAACTCTAGTCACAACAACAATGTGTCTACCAACTTGATTGCCTCCTCGTTTATGAGCCATGATCTCTCAAATTGTTAAATTTAGATATATAGAGCTCTGGTTTCCAAAAATAACAAATGTGTATATGAATAACTTTCACGTTTCTATTTATTTACCTATAGATTCCATTTTTTAACCATATATTTATTTTTTAGGTCATTTTCACAAAGCAAAAGAAGCCTTAAAATCCTAGAGAGATAGAGATTTTTTAGGGGCTAACAATTTTTTTTGCATTTTTTTTTAAATTTTATCTATTTTTAGGTCAGCCTCTTGTTCCACACATTGGGTGCCTCCCATCATCTACCAAACATGAAACAGTACCTACATTCTATAAGGTAAGTGAAGGCATGTATTTATATTTTATTTACATTAATTTACTTTCAACATTTATTTATACACTTGATTTTTAGTTAACTCAATTATGGTCTTGTTATGTTCTTTCCTGAAGCACCATCCCATGTTACACTATTAAGACACATGATGAGCTCTAGGTGGGGAATATTATACACTTAATATTTTTAATTTTATCATTTAATGATGTTTTTTCTTACAGTGACTTATTAAGCATAAATCTTCCCAGGTGTACACCTTAAAGGGTGTACTAAGAAAGGGGTGGGCATGCCTTTGGTGATTTAAAGGATATGTTGTTATCTAAGTTGTGATCATGTCATTCCTAATTCTATCTCAACTTCCTTATATTTTTATTGATACCTATGTCATTCCATCCTACCTCACTTAGCTATGTTATTTTTCTTTCTACCTACAACATTGGCCCAACTTGATATTATTTTTTTCACACCTTTTCCCTTCCAGTACTATCTTGACCTAGTTGCTATCATTCTAAGCTTGACTTCTAGCATTCATTGTGTTTTATCCTAGTTGACATAGTTTAATGTCAACTAACTCCTCTTAAGTACATTGAAACTAGACAATACCATAATATTAGCATTTAGGGTGGGTTTGGGTATTTGATCACTATATATACAAGTCATATGTCATTCTAACATAATCATATACACTCTATTCAATTTGGTTTCGCTTGTACTTCTACCCTAAGTCACATTTAGAGGATTTATAGGTAGAATACTATCTTGAAGGAATATTGTCTTGTGAAAGTATTATAGATCTAATGTGAGAAGTCCTTGGGAGTATTTTGAGGTCTTCTACCAACCATTTGAGGTATTCGCAACCACAATAATATCTTTCAAAGAACCATTTTCCAAGGGGATATTGAGGATATATGGGTCCACTCTAAGGTAACTATCTATAACCTTGTGCTCTTTCCTTTATTTCATTTAGTTGATAAATGTTTCTTATTGCTTAGTGAATTAATACATGTGTTTCCTTGTCTAGGTTATCTCTACAATTATAATTAGTGTGGCTATATGATTACTTAGAATTTCTATATTAAATTTTATCTTTCCTATACCCCCATTTCATAACCAGAACACCTTACCCATTTTGATCATTCTAACTCTTCTTCCTCTAGTTTACTTTACTTTACTTTACTTGCATGAATACTTACATTGCTTATTTAAAATATAGATTAATTACATAGAGGTATAGCTAGATATATTTTATTATGTCATAGGCCTAAAGTATTTAGACTTATTTCCTTTTATATTGGCTATATAGGTACTTCTCTTGCTAGGTTAATGGCTCCATTCATCATTACCCAATCATTATGTATCATGACCTCTATTTGATTAACCTTATACAATTTTAGATCTTTAGAGATAAGATAGTTGTAGGTTAATCATATCTTATGCATACACACAATTTCAAGAGAAGAGGCACTTAAAAAAGAGAAATCTTAAAAATAGAAAGGTAATATAAGAACTAGTAGGAATTTTAAATAAAAATTCACTTCAAATGGGAAATCCCAAAAAAGAGAGAAAGAAAGCATAAAGACCAAGTAGGAAGGTATAAAAAAGTAATTGAAAGAAGGGAAACCATGTATTTTTGCACCCATTACTTTGCCTAAAAAATCAATTTAAGGGTGATCTAAGAAGGAAAAAGAACCTATGCTTAAGGGAGAATAAACAACATATTTTCACTTTATAGGAGGAAATTAAGAGGAAAGTAAAATCCCCCAAACCATAAAATAATCGATTTTAAAACCCTTAGAACCATGAGACCATTCTAAGAGAAGTGACCAAGATTAGGACACTACCCAACACACCAAAAGTCCAAGATCTAAGTCACCAAAGGTGCTAGAGACAATAAAATAGGGTGAAATAATATGTGCAATTCTACATGAGTATGGACCAAAGGTTAACATGACCAAGTGGTTTGAGAAAGTGAGGCTAGAAGATCTATTTACACATCTTAAACATACAAACTAATGTTTTTGGGGTTATAATCATCATAATAAAAGTGGTATGATTTTAAAAGGATTGTTAAGGTTATAAAAATGATTTTTAACTATAAAAGGAAACACTTTATTAATGAGGGTGGGAAGGTAATATTCATCTTCTATGTACGAAAGTAGCTTTTGGGTACCAAAATCCTCTCAAGTGTGGAGAAATGATCCAAGAGGATATATGTAAATATGTAAGCAATTTAAATCATTAGGATTCTTAGTTGTCAAAAAATATACTCAAAACAAAGTAAATAATGAAAAATAATTTATGATGGTCAAGCACTTAACTAACTAAACATGTCCTTTTCATGGTAAGAAAAATAGCAATCACAAACTCCCATTATCGATCTTGTGATTCATCAATATTATAATAATCAAGACCTAAAAATAGAATATAAATTTATCCCAATGCATGTCTTTAATAGGCACCTTGTTAACACAACATAATAGATTTATCAAAATAATAGACAATTTATAGATTAGTAACTAAGTTGTCTCATTCAAAAATTTTATAGAAAAATAATATTGTAAAGGTTTTAAGATCATATGATGCATTTTAATAGGACTTATACATTATTAAAACCTAGGTTAACTACTATAGGAACCCAAGGGACAAGAAATTAAATATAAAAACTAATGTTTAACATTTAATAACAAGTGTAATTTGGGTAGGTTGACCTAGTATAAATGCTTGATAAAATTTCAGCCACACATACTCAATAACATGGTGAACCTAATATAGGTAGTTAAACTCTTAAACATTATCCTCTATTTCATTTTTATGCTAGTTAAAGGGAAAATGGAATAAATGTCTAACTAGCATGATTTTTATTGTTTTATTTTTTATTTTAAAACCATCTTAGTCATATTGAAAAATTTCCTCTTCTACCATGATCTATGATTCAAGGAATACATGGAAAAAAGGATTGATTTTTATCTAATACATTATTTTTATATAAATCCATGAAGTTTTACCAGCTATGAGTACAAAAATAAAGGATGGATTTGAGTAATACTAAAATGACTCTATTTATAATTTTATCTTAGGAGTTCGAAGAGCACACAAATGATGATTAGTTCCTTGTTAGTCTAAATGATAAAAAATCAAGCATATAAATAAACTAAAACTAAACAGTCTTAATTAAAAAATAGGGGAAACATAACATAATAAATAAGATCACAAAATAGAGATAAAAATAACACAAGTAATTTACCTCATTTTTTAGAGTTTATGCTTACCTATTGGATAATGATGTTTATGTTTGGTCTATGATAATTAGAGTATTATATCTATTCTTATCCATGGTGTTAGCATTTATCCAATGGTCACTTATGGTTTGGCATGAAGCTTGGCATAAAATGGGTATTATAACACTACTCTCAATGGCTTCTTGAAGGTATTCTAACAGAATATACTTACCCACAAAAGCTTATTAGCATATGGTGTGTGCACTTATATTTATAACTCTAAGAACTAACTCTAACCTTAAAGAGGTTAGGTTAAATTATATATTTGGTTGAGTCTAAAATAACCTAGGTTGAGTGAGGCTAACCTTGGGTTGGGTCAAAACACTCATGAATCTTGACACATCAATTTTAGATATTTGTGCAACTCACTTTAGATATTTATGAGGTTGTGACTCATAATTTTAGAATATTTAGGAAATAATAAATACTTTATTATCTCCTTTGACCTTTTACTTCATATTTGGATAAAAATATTTTATTGATAAATGAAATCTGCTAATTTTATTTAGAGTTTTTGTTTAGGAAAGTTAGTTAAAATTTAAAATGTAATTAATATTTCTTAGTGATTTTTAGATTATGGTAATTATTTTAAATGTTTTCAATTAATAGCTTGATAGATCAAAAGTGTCAAATTACTAGGTTGTAATTCAATTAGGGTTGAAACTAAACTAGTTTATTGGTGCATATAAGGTAACATGCCAAATAAACTAGCCTCATTATGTTTCTAAGAAATTGAATCCCTTACACAGACAAATTTGGGCAATTTGGGGGATTTCTAGGATTAAATTATGTCATTTGTTAGAAATTAAAATGAATCCTAGTTTAGGCATGAAGGTGGCCAAAATTGAGTGTCTATAGTTTGCCCCTATTCGAGAAGGCATTTTGATACATAGGCATAATAACATATTTTTAAATAATACAGAATTCATTAATCTTAATGGTTCAAGCCCCAAAGGCTAGTTGATAATCCCTTGATGCATTCTTAAGGGAGTAGGTGGAAAAATAGAGTCATTTGACATTCCCTCAAAATGTAGAAAATGACACGATCTAGTGCCAATTGGGGTATAATTACTAAATTGACCAAAGGTAGTTATAATCAGTAATAAAGGGTGTGACATTGGTTTGACCAAGTGTGGTTATAAGTAGTGGCATGGATATTTTCCCTAGCAAGGCTATGGGATAAATATTGATTTTACCAAAGGTAGTTATAATCAGTAACATAATAAGAAATAGTGATTTTATCAAAGGTGATTATAATCATTGATGTAGGCATTTGTCCTGATAGGATGGGTGGAGTGGGAAAAATAATTACTTGCCCAAAGGAAGTTATAATCATTAGCATGGGAAGCAAAAATAATGATTTTCTCACATGCAGTTATAATCATTAAATTGGTTTAAAAATAATGATTTTTACAAAGGTGGTTATAATCATTTGGAAAATTAAATTATGTGATTTAAAATAAGCTTACCCTAGAAAGGCATAATAGAACATTTATTTCTTATGCCATGTTTATGAGATGTTATGTTATTTTTTCATATGATTATGTTTGTATGACCCATATATATGCTTATTCAGAGATGTAAGTCTATATAAACACATAATAAGTCATTATTGTTATTATTTATTACTAATGGATTCAGGCATGTGTTTGGGTATTTGATTGGTTTTGATATATCAGAGAAGTACTGCGATTGCATTGCTATGATAGTCTCTATGTGACTAGTTTTTTATTTAGCTTGTGATATTATGCATGATAGTTATGGAAAACTAAAATGGCAATATATACCCTAAGAATGTAAAACTTAGTTTAAATGTAAATATAAACAAGCTAAAAATAAGATATGAATAATCAAATCTCAAGATGTAAATATAACAAATAAATCAATTGTAAGACTAAATACAAAAATTCATAACCTAAGTACATGATAGTATAATCAATAATTAAGTGTAAACACAATGTAGTAATCTTATGAAAATTGAGAAATAAAAATGCAAAAAAAAGGTAAAAAAATAAGATTAAAAAATAATAATAATAAAATAAACAAACAAACAAATTAATTAGATAAAAAATAAATAAAATACAAACAAATAAAGTTATACAAATAAAAAGAATAAATAAACAATAAAAAACAATGAACTAACAAATAAATAAATAAAACACCAAAAAAAAAGGCTATAAATAAATAATAAGACTACAAATAAATGAAACAAACAAACAATAAAACACCAATAAACAAAATAAAATAAAACACACAAACAAAACATCGATAAACAAAAATCAATAAACAATTACAAACAACAAAACACCAAAAACAAAAACAATCAAAACACAAATAAACACAATAATAAAAACAAACCACTATAACTAACAATTAATATAAACAAGATAAAATAAAGAGAACAAATAAAGACAGATAAAATAAACAAATAAATTAAAAAAATAGACAAAGCCATAAATAAATAAAATAAATTAATCAAAACAAACAATCTAAAGTAAATAAAAGTATAATAAACAAACTATTTTAAACACACAAAAACAAAACAAAGATAAACAAATAATAATAGACAAATAATGGATAATCACAATGTTAGTATAAATAGAATGCAAATTACTCATGAACGTGTAATATAGGTGTTACACTTGGTGACAAGGTGACCCCTAAAATAGGTATCATCGACAGACATAAAACAACTTATGAACAAAAGGCACAAGGTTTCCACTAGGCGATAAGGAACAATGACACAAAGTACAATAATAAATCATTGCCCAAGGACATAGATAAAAATAATAAAAATAAGACAACAAACATTGCCCCTAGGATTTAGGAGATAATAACATAGATAAAAAAGGGGGGGAAGAATAAAATAAAATGAAGGGCTAGTTTAGTTGATTCTAGATACATAATGCAAGTGGACACTGCTTACATAGTTCCTTGGATGCAAGATCCAATGTGAACTTTAAGCCAAATGTAGTTCTCCTAGAATATGGGATAGAAGAAAATGATGATAAGAAAACATGATTGACTTGTAGAGGAAATGGGAATAGTCTTGAAAAAATGGTGAGTGCATAAGAAAAGAGAGGTATCACATTCATAGGCATGAAAACATCAACACAAATAAATCATGCAAGCATGAAAGTATGGTTTAGGCTAAAACCACACTAAAAGTCAAGAGATGAGTATCCAAAAATGAACTAAATTGGTAATTCATAGGGTCTAATACGTCTAATGGTTGGAATGAGAATTAACTCATAAAATGTTGAGAGTGTTAGCTAATGTTACTCACAAAATAGTAAGAGCATTCAAATGGAAATTTCTTGCAAAATAACAAGAGCATACAAAGATCCAAGTGGTCATTAATGCATCAAATTCAAATGAAAAATACTCACAAAATGATGAGAGCATAAGGCTAAGGATAATAAGGATGGGGAAACTAAAGGATAAGTGGTTACTTATAAAATAATTAGAAGTTATAAAATCCTTAAGGCAAAGAAGTTGTCAAAAATAAAGGAAGGTGCAATTGAGCTAAACTGAGATACCTTGTATATCCAAGTGCTACCTACATAGTCTGTGTGGACCTTAGGTTGATGTAGTTATCCTAGAAATGGGAGGAAAAATACCAAGGTGGTATATAAATGAAATTAAATAGACAATATGTCCCATCTTAGAAATTTTTAATATATTTATATCTCACATGGAAATTCTAAGCTAATTTTCATGATTTATTTATTTTTAAGATTTTCCTAGGTATTTTCAAATATTTTTGGAATTTTCTAGGAATCTCAACTCAATCAAGAATTATGAAATAAAAAATGGTCCAAATCAAAAAAAAGAGAGAGCATATGGCTTAAAAATATTCACAAAATGATGAGAGCATTTAAACTTAAAATGATTGCAAAATGGTGAGAGTGTGGTATCGAGGTGACTAAGCTAACCTCAATGTTAATCAAGCACTACCTACATAGTCCTGTAAGACCTCAAATAATGTAGTTTTACCTACACAAAAGGCATCTAACTAAGTACCAATATGTTTAGGTACATGAAAATGGAAAGATAAATGGCAACAATAATGGCAAGGTGATGTGATAATGCATGGTAATGATGGTGTTCCTAATTTTCCCATAGGTGGTTATAATTAGAAAATAATAGCAATGTGTCAATGGTAATAATTTGACCATAGGTGGTTATAATTAGTAGTACAGGGTGGGAATGTAACAACAAATGAAGGATGTAATTGTCATGACCACTATCATACTGATTTCATATATTTTCATTTAAACATTTTATTTTCAAATAACTATTGGAGTAAAATCTATCATCAACCACTAGATGTGCCTAAAGTATAAATGAATTAGAATTAAGGCCAAATGTGATAAGTGGGGTTTGGTAAAAAGAACTAGTTGGTGAAGGGTTAATGGTAAGATATAATAGTAAAAGGTATAGTATAAATAATGGGTATAATGTGTCACAACCTAAACAATCCTTATAGACATTGATCTGAGTCCCTAAAATGTAATAACATTTAAGGTGCATTATGTTCATTGGTTCATCAAGTTCATCTCCATCTGATGTAGTGACCTTGTATGATCCAAAACCATAGTTAGCAATAATTACATAGGGCCCTAATTAGTTTGGTTGAAACATTACTTTTTTCTTTATTTTAGCTTTGATATTATTCTCATTTTCTTTTAACACTAGGTAACCAAGCTCAAATTCAAGATGCTTAATGAACCTATTGTATTGGCATTTTAATTGGTTCTAATAAGCTTGAAGATTATTCAAGGTGGCCAATAATTTTCCATCAAGTAAATATAGCTCTTTCAATCAAGCTACTCTATAGTCCTCATCATCAATGATTTGTTGTAACAAAATTTGGAGAGAAGGAAACTCAACCTCGATAAGAAGAATGGATTCAATTCCATAAATAAGTGAATAGGTTGTATCTCTTATTAGAGTACAAAATATGTTACATTATGCCTAGAGGGCATTAAATAGATAAAAGTTATAATTATGACCAACATTATTGATAATCTTCTTTAGAATATTGATAATAATATTATCAAAAGCCTTAGCTGGGTTGTTGCCTTGTAGGTAGTAGGTAATAGATAAATGTTGTTTAATGTGGTATTGGGTACATAGTAATTTCACATATTTATTTTTAAATAATCCTCCATTATCATATATAATGTTAGAGAGGATTCCATAATGGAAGATGAGATGGTTGAATATGAACTTGGATATTTGCTTACCAATTACATAAGTGAGAGGAATGGATTCCATCCACTTAGTGAAATACTAGGCATCAATTAGAATGTGTTTATGGCCATTAGAAGACATGGGATTTATCTTCCCTATGAGGTCAAATCCCCATGTTGAGAACAACCATAGTGTTTTCAATGATTTGAGTACCTTGGTTAGATCATGAATCAAATTAACATGATTCTAAATCTTTACACACTTCTTCAAATATGCTACTGTGTCTACTTCCATAGTCATTTAGTAATAACTAGTACACAATAGCTTTTTGGCTAGGATTACTCCATTGGTGTGGGATCCACACATTCCTTTGTGAACTTCCCTCAATGTGAGTCTAGATTTTGACTAATGTAAAAAATAAAGCAAAGCTCTATCATAGCTTTTACAATACAAGGTTGGTCTAAATAGGGTATAATAAGAGGCTCTATGGGTGATATTTTTTCGTGATAAGGCAAGAGTCATAGTTTGGTATTGAAGATAAGCATATATTTATGAGTACCAGGGAGACATGGGACCATCAATGTCATGAACCATCTTGATAATTGATTATTTATGTGTCGACACTAAGAATTATTCAATAAAAATTTGATAATCCCTTGACCTATCTATGATTTGAATCATGGAGCCAATAGTGGTCATAGAACTAACTATTCTATTGTTGGCTCAAGGTATTATTTCAAATTTGATGTTAATAATTTACTACTTGAAATTATCAACCATATCTTTATAGGGTAATAAATAATTTTCCTTGGGTTGGTAATGGTTCATGACTTGATTGATGATTAGCTTATCACCATGCACTAATAAATGTTGAATGTTCCACTATACTACTTGATGAATCCCTACAATGAGTGCTTCATACTCAATCATGTTATTGGTATAAGGAAATATAATATGAAATGACTTGGGAATAAGATCCCTTGTAGCATAATAAACAATATTTTGGCCCCTCATCCATGAGCTATGAATGATACATTAAAGTAAATATTCCACTATTTGGTCTTAAGAGGTGATTTTGCTTATTTAATGGCCATAATGGCCTCATCTAGAAATCCAAATGTAATAGGTTGAGTATCTTGAAGAGGAGATTATACAAGATAATTTGTGAGTACTTTCCCCTAAATTACCTTCTAATTGGCATATTTAATTTCAAACTTGCTCAATAGCATGATCTATTTTACCATACAACTCTATAAAGATGATTTCGAAAGTAGATATTTGAGTGGATTTAATTTAGAGATAAAAATGGTCTTGTTTAGCATATAATGATGTAACTTTTGGGCTATGAACACCATTGCTAAACATGATTTTTTAATTAACATGTAATTATGTTCATATGAAATCAATATTTTGCTCAGATAATACATGACATGCTCTTTTCCCTGTTTATCATGTTATGCTAAAAGTACCCCCAAGGTATTTTTAGTTATTGATAGGTAAAGTAATAATAATTTTTTTGATAGGGGTGGTAGAAAAATAGGTGGGTTGGCAAGATATTATTTAATCTAATCAAATGCTTTTTGGCACTCTTCATTCTAGGAGAATATAACACCCTTATTCATCAAGTGTGTAAATGGATAACAATTGTCAACCAATTGTGAGATGAAGTGTCTAATTGAATGTATATTAAACTACAAACTATGGAGCTAATTCAATGTAGATGGTAATGACATTTATATAATTACATGAACATTGGCTAGGTCAACTTCATTGTCCTTATGATAGATAATGAAGCCTAATAATTTTCCATAAGTTACACAAAATACACACTTTTTTGGATTAATCCTAATATTATAGTCATGAAGTCTCTAAAAGATCCTTTGTATTATGGTTGAATGGTCAACATAGGTATTTGATTTACCTAAGATGTCATTGACATAGTCCTCAATGATTTCATGCATCATATCATGGAGAATCACTATCATGGCTCTTTGGTAAGTGGACTTAACATTATTAAGTATAAATAACATCACTTGATAATAAAACATTCCCCATGGAGTGGTGCATGTCATCTTATGCTATTCTAATCTAATTGTACCCTAAAAATCCATCCATGAGAAAAAAAAATTCATATATAATCATTGAGTCAACTATCATGTTAATATTAGGAAGAAAAAGTTGTCTTTCAGATAAGATTTATTGATATCTCTAAAATCAGTGTAGATTTTGATACCTTCTAAGTTTTTACTCACTAGCATAATGTTTGAGATCCACTATGAATAGTCAATTGGCCTGATGAATTTCACATCTAAGATTTTCTCCAACTCTTTATTAACTAGTACAACAATATGAGGATGCATATTATGTAGCTTCTATTTAATGGGCTTGGACTTAGGATGTAAAATGAGATGATGTACAACCAAGTTAGGGTCTAAACCTAGCTAAGGGGATGCACAAACTTCATGTTCCTCATTAGTGAGGGATGCACCTAGTTTAATCCACTTTAGGTCCTCTAGTGTCTCAATGTTAACCTCTAAAGTGTCTTCCAAAAGAAGTGTAGAACCATCATATACAATAGTTGGCAAGGAGTTAAACTAGTTAGCAATGGAAAAGTCCTCTAGCCAAATTAGCTTATTTAATTCTCCCAAGTAGGAGAAATTAGAATCTCCGAATGCTGGCAAAGGCCATGAAATAAATATCTCAAGGAACTCTTGAATGATACATGTAAAATATTTCCACTCTTTGATACTGATATCTGATTTATAAATAGGCTCTAGACTATAGGTCTCTTGAGCTTTATAGGAAGAGGGGTGAACATCCTTGTCTAGTGGCACTGGGAACTAGTTTTCACCAAGAGACTTGCCTTTCTCTTTAATTTTTTATTGGTAAAAAAGAGACTAAAAAAGGTTTTCACTTTCAGACCTTAATGTTTGATTTTTTTTCTTGCTTTTGGCTAAGTAAGTTCATCCACTCTCTAAAATAGGTAGTAGGATCTAATCAAATAGAATAGCCTTGCTTGTGGTCTCCAAGAGGAATGTGGTTCCTCAATCCCATAAAATCACATATGCCTCATCGTTTTCAAACTCATCTAATGGCATTGTTGACTCTTATTGGTCTTATTATATCAATTATGGATGGTAAAAAGTTAAATGTAAATGTTGATAAATAGGGTTAATAGTGTAAATGACATGTGGGTTAAACAAATTTTTAATGATAAGGTCATTATAGATGCTATAATCAGACCTTGCATCATTACCAACATTGTCTTCACTAGTTTTTAGTGTTGGAACACAAATAAGGTATGTGGGGTCACCCCCAAGTAGTTTAAATCAAATACCATGTGTTTCCTTATACTTGGTCATGGAGACTAGTTCAATCATGCCTTGTTGAGGTAGCCCAACTCTTTATCTTCATAAGCTAAGTGATCCATAATATGGTTAGGAATAGGATACTTTTCACTTTGGTAATATTGTTATAACTCATCAATGTAAATACATGAATCATATTCAGTTAATGGGTCATGTTCTAGGTCAGAGGCCACTTTGAAAAATATGGACTTGTTTAGCTAAGATTTTCCCTTGGTTTGGCTCTCCATATGAGTCATTTTGGACTTGGGTCTCCCATAAGCTTTTAGATTTTTAACAATTTGGAAATATGAAATGCATTATAGGTAATGTATTATCTAAGACCTTTGTTAGTTATATAGAAGTATTTGGAAATGTTTGGTAGAGGCATGGATGAGGTAGAGGCTAAGTTATCTGGTTCAATGTAATTATCTTTTGGGACTGATTCAATGGATTTTATTTTTTTGACTCTTTTTTTGTTTGATTTGGGCATATGATTCATGCTAAATTGATAGTTATAGATTTTATACTCAGCCTCAAGACATTTACAATATTGATATGGCTGAATATCAACTGGTATAGTCACTTCCATTCCTAAGTGTGGAAATTTTATACATTGATGCAACATGAAATGTATGGCCATAATTTCATAGATCTAGGGTTGGACCAATAATAGATTGTAAGATAATTTTAGGTTTAAAATATGGTATAGTATGTCATGGATCAAAGGCCCAATGACCACTAGCAAGATAATAGTACCTTGATATTCCTATTCTTCATTATCATATGCCTTGATAACAATAATATCTAGCTGTAATTTGGCTATTGTAGATCCAATATGTTTGACCAGCTTCAAAGACACAATGTTGAGGCCCAAACCATTGTCTACAAGAATGAATTTAACTCCATGGTTTATATACCAATATTAATGTACAATGGATTATTATATAGAGGGCTTAGGTTCAACATGTCACTTTGGTCAAAGGTAAGAAGTTGGCTAGGATCCAAGTGTCCTACCATGGCTTGGAAGTTTTGTGGATTGATGTCATCTGACATGAGGAGTTGGTTCAAGTACCCATTTAGGATTTCTTTATGGATGGTAGATATACATAACAAATCCATGATGGATATGTGTGTGGGTATCTTTTCTAACTTCTCCATAATATCATAAGTTTCCCCTTGATTTTTTTAGTTAGTTTATTTAAGATAGTAATGGAAGGATGAATAGGCTCACTTGTAGTATTTGAATATAGTCCCTTAATAGTAACTTTGGATTGTCGAGTCATAATTACATAATATTGATCTCATACTTGGCCTTAGTAATTGGATAGGTAGGTAATGAAGTCTAGAATGATAATTATATGATAGTGTTAAGCTTGGATGCTAACACAGTCTATAGAATAATAATTGACATAAGGAGGTTAGTAGGCATTATTTGGTAGATAGGCATTGTTTGATGAGAATCTAGGTTTGTTGGTAATTCGATGAGGGTTAATAGTGATAGTGGAAACCTGATTATCCAAAATGTGTCCTAAAACATTGATATAAGTATATGCAATATCATGATGGCATCTTTGGTTGGTTTGGTCAGTTTTACTTTGGTTTCAACCATTCTATTATTGTTGTTATGGTTGACATTATTGCAATTAATTTTATGGTGGAGTTATCTACCACTATTATTGTTGTTATTGGTACTACTACTAGTTTTTTTTTATGTTGGGGAAATGGATTTTGGTAATACCCAAGATATAATTGGTCATATGAGCATTGGTGTCTCTTTTTATCTCTCTATTTTCTAGCATATTTTTAATCAAATTCTTGGGTTGGATACACCATCATATAGAATGTCCTTTGACATAATGGTACTAAAAAAATACATGTTCTTTGTACGAATCAAGGAAATGAATCCCTTCATTAAATGGATTTGGTATTGGATAACTAATCATATTTATTTGAACCAATATTTAAAACATAAATTTAATAGGATCACCAGGGTCACTAAATTATCTATCAATGGACAATCTTCTCCTTAGAGGAGGGGATCTTAATTGGATTTGATTATATGGCCATTGGTTTTGTGGAGGTCTTGGTTGAATGTATGAAGGTGGTAGTTATTGAGTGGATAAAGCTAAATGATTATTCAATGTTTGCATTATCTAAACATGGTGTGATTTAGTGACCCTATTGTCAACAATATTCTTATTTTAATTGTAGGGTTTAGGTCTCTCATTTTTTTTGGCTTGAGGTGGCATTAAACATAGTATTTGAATTGGGTTTTGATCGTGGTTCTAGCCTTGATGCTAATTTTGGATCTAATTAGAAGAGGATAAATTGATTATCTATTTCTTGATAGGTATTTATCAATATGTATTCCTTTCTCAATAACCTATTCAAACATATGAACACATTACAGTTTGAGATGGTAAGATATCTCATTGTGTAGGCTCTTAGTAAATATCATGAAAAACTATTTGTTTGGTAGATTATGATTAAACTTGCTCACTAGTGTTCTTAAATGTTGTAAGTATGTAGTAAATATTTCACCGATATTCTATTTAGATTGGCCCAAGTCCAAAATAGTAATCTCCTACTCAATATTATATGAAAAGTGTTGTATGAACTTATCCAAAAGATCATCAAAGTTAGGTACAAAATTCTTTGGTAATTTAAAAACAAATTTAAAGGCTTATCCAGCTATACTCCTTGGAAAGAGTAGAAGCAATTATATGTCATTATATGCCGCTGGCTATCACGCAACAAGGAATTATGTAAGATGTTATTTAGGGTCTCCTTTGAATTTGTATTTGTCATATTTAGGTGGCTCATAAACTAACATAAATGGTATTTGTAGATATTACATGTTGAATGGATAAGAGCATATTTCATCCAATTTAAATTTATTTGTTTATTTTCCAATATGTATAGCTTAAATTGCATCATTCATATGTTGCAAATCTTGGTCAAGGAAATTAGATGGAGTGGCTTATTATTATTGGGGTTGCAGGGTCAAAGGTTGATTACCTTCATTAGGGTAGGCATATTATGGAATGTTGGTTAGATTGGTTGAATGAATAGGTATATATATCAATGCATTATGATTATATTATATACATAAAATATATTAATTTTTAAAAACATTCTAGTTTGGATTGGCTAAATAAACTTGGATAGCAGAATTATGGATATGATAATGGCATTTGACTCTATGGGATGTGTTGGTATTTCTCTATTTAGGAGGTAACTTGCTACATACTTGTCAAACCCTGCTATATATATGGAACACATTATTGACTAGAACCTTACTATTAGATGAGTTGAAAGTTAGAACCTTGTTGGACATGTGATACCTATTAGGTGAAAGGCAACTATTGCCTAGTGATTAGTATGTAATATACATAGGAACCTTATTATTGGTCAAACACCCATTATTAGATTGGTACTTATTTAATAGGCACTTTTTGTCAATTAGGTAGTTTTTGGGGGTTTAATATTTTTTATTATTGACCAACTAGCACTTTCTAACCAATAGTAACACATTATGTATTAAGAAACATTTATGATTATTGATGTGTATTTATTTGTGATTATTGTGGAAAAACATTCATTGACCCATGTCGAGGTGGCATAGTGTTCTAAACTTTTTATGGTGGTAATTTAGTCTATTGTTGATTTGTTTCCCCCTATTTCACACTTGAGGAAGTAGTTGGTTGAGTGGAGGTTACTTATTGATTTTATAAAATAGGTGTACCTATTCCTTGTTGTTGTAATCCACTCATGGCATTGTTTGGAGGAATCTATTTTGAGTTGCTCAGTGGTAAATTAGACCCACTATGGTTTATACTAGAATGCATTTTCATACTATCCACAACATTTTATGTAAGTTCTTTCATTTGAGCAATAGTCACTTTTATTGAAATAGGGATATTAAACATGTCACCTAAAATTGTACTTTTGCTAAAGGGGTCTATGTTTTTTTTACATAGCCCAAAGTATCTTTTTTTTCTATTTTAATGGAGCTATCTCAATAAGTGGCATGTTAGAAAAAACCCTTGCATTAGTATTGTGAGTTAGATTAAGATAATTTTGGTATGATTATTTTACTTGTTTCATTTGTTCATCTATAGGGCCTTTCCATTTTTCAAGTGTACTTTGGTTCTATTGTGGCATTTGGATTAAAGATTGAATATAACTAGTTGATTCATGTTATAAATATTAAATTCACAGCCCATTACTATGAGTTTTAATCAAACTACTTAGAATTTCATGTGGAAAGTTTGGCAAAAACTTGGCTCATAATTCGATAGATTTGATGAGAACTTCATATTTGTTCTATAATAAATGATGTTCAAACAAGTAGGATCATATATTGTTTGAATTGGTGTTGTAACATAGTATGGATAGTTTTATTTGTTTTTTTCAATTCTAGGCATCATTTGAGCAAGGTATTATTCTATTTGCTCTTGTTTTTTACTTAGATAAGAAGGTGTAGTCACCAAATACTATGATAATGGGTCATGCCTTTATTAAATGTATGGAATGTAATAATATGGATAGGGATCCATCTCATAAACTATGTAGACATACAACTCTTGAATAAAAGGATCATTGGTCATAAAATTATCATATTCTAGATTATACATAGTCATAACACATGTGTAAGGATATATAGTTAGGTCTCATGAAAAATGAAGGGTCTAAAGGTAACAAACAATTGAGATAAAAAAATAACCTTTGGCTCTATAAAAGAGGTAGAAAGGGTAAAACAAATTTGAAACTAGTCTAACAAATGATATTGATTTGCCTAGAGGTAGTTATAATTAATGGAAAAGGTAACACAAAAGATCAAAAATCATCTATAGCTAAGGTACTATTTTTCTCAAAGGTAGTTATAATCAGTGACAAGATTATCTAGACAAGGTAGAATAATTACAAACTATGATCAAAGGATAACAATGATTTACCCAAAGGTAGTTATAATTATTTAACGTAAAAAATAAGTCTAGACTCAAAAATAAATAACTCAAATTAGAACTCAAATAAGAACTCAAAAATAATCTAAATTAAGGTAATTGACTCAGATGACACTTGGTAATTGGCTCACTAAGAATTGATACTTAATTCACAAGAGACTACTTGAACATTGTAAATAGGACACTTGGAACTTGGTATAAAAAGATTTAAATACAGCATGTGAAAATAATTTGGCTAAAAAAACTCTCAAACAAGGCACAAGACAAACAAAAACCACTAGGTCTAGGCAAGGGGTCTTTTAGATCAAATAGGAAATCAATCCAAGTAAAAAAATATAAACACAAAAGGAAGACAACCTAAGCCCAAATTAGACAAGGATTTAGAATAAACTAGATTAGTTTAGGATTTTAATTTTGAAAAATTGAATTTCAAATTTAATACGAAAATACTCAAATATTCTAAGGTAAAAGAGCTAGACCAAAATGGGTAATGTAACTACATGTTTTAAACAAGAAAGGTACAACATGGTTTGAGACTTGGTTTTAAAAGTGACAAATGATTGGGATGATTTAAGAAGTGTAAAAAATATTCTTCAAACTAATGGCATGATAATGGTTTTAGATTCAAAAATCTAAGGCACATGTTTGAGATGAAATGGGTAGTGTAATAATAAATAAGTGACACAAAAATAGTTTTGGGATAAAAACACTAAGGAAAAATGTGTGATAAAAAATGGGAAGAGTAACACCTCTTAGGCTAAAGTAGTGTGAAAAAAATGTGATTTTTTAATGACTTGTTTGGACTTGACAACACAAATAATTTTAGTCTAAAACACACATATAAATCAAAGAAAATATAAGTAGAACTAATGGCTCATCCTATCTCCAAAACTAACATGGGTGTGTATAAACTCTACCAAAAATTAATAAATATGTGTAGGTATAATTTCTATGCCCCTTTTATCTCTCAATCATTGGTATGTGGCATTAACTTAGAGTGAGGAACACTCAACATTTGACAAGAAATTTCATGGAAAAGGGGGTTTGACTAAAAAAATATAAGTTTAAATGCACAAAATGTTCCCATGTGTGGATAAAATAAGGGAAAAATAATGTTCATTGGGTTCATACATGCTAACTTACTATGCAAAATTTTATTCCTTTTCATAGTGACTCTAGCCATGTACTACTTAGTAGAGCTCAATTTTTAGCAGGACCTGACCTAGGATTTCATTAAGATTTTAAGATTAGAGAGGCTAGCTACTCATATCCTTATCAATCCTATTATCATGTGGCCAATTTATATAACCTACCATAGAGTGGGGTTGGTACGATGTTGGGAGATGAAACCCCAAGTCAATGCACCCCTAGAGAACTTGTGAAGGAGAAATGAGCTCTTGCGCACAAGCCAAATGCAAAAAAATAAAATGGAAAGAATTTATATGTCACTTTTGGGTCACCTAAATCACTTGATCTTGGGGAAAGTATACAAAACATTCCCTTTGACAAGACCTAACAAAAAAATAAATAAACTAAGCACTTTTGGTCACCCGAGTTCTCTATAGGGGATGGGGGGAGAACATACACATAATAGTTTCTGATTTTATACAAATAAATATATATAATTATGAAATTTAAAATTAACTAATAAAAAAAAACATAAAGTGAAAAATATCTTAATATCTCTAACTAAAATGTATGTTCCTTTTAATAGCACCAACTCAAGTGTGATTAAAATTTTGGACCCATTAGCCTTGTTTGCACTTATAAAAGCTTTGAAAATATCAAAATAAAAGTGTGATTAAGTTGATTTTAAGCACAAAACAAAAGTGTATGTAAGATCCTAAGGTTTTTAGGCCTCTCTCTCTCTCTCTCTCCACCTTAGTTCATATAATTTTTTTAATAGGGTCTCTTGTCTTTACCCTAAAAAGTAAATCAATAAACAATATTCCATTTTGAGATCTCAAGTTTTGATTTTTGTCTTAGATAAATCATCACCAATTACTACAAAGATCATTGATGATTCTTTTAATTGATGTCGATTTGATTCGATCATCAATGTTTCCTAAAATGACACAAAAAACAAATGTTTTTAAAAATAAAAATGATTGATAAACAAGTTTCAAACTCAAATTTCTCATGGCCCTATAATAAAAATGTTAGAAGGGAAATAAATAGATTGTTAGGCACCAAAACCAAAGCACGAAAAAATTAATTTTTGTTATGTTTCTGGCCTACTCTATTTTGATGCATAGATCATCATTGATGACTACAGAGATCAATACCAATTCATGTGATCATTGATGATTTGTTACAATCATCATTGATACCTATAACTCTATTAAAAAATTATGTGAATTTTAAGCATAAAACTCTAAAATTTAAGATTTAAATGCTCGTTTCAAGAAATCTAAAGGTTGCACATCAATTTTCTTGGCCATACAAGATGCATGGTCCCATCGAGCCTACCATTATGTATCTTAAGAGTTTAAATGGAACAAAAATGATGATTGTTTCCTTATTAGTCCAAATGATAAAAAATCAATCATAATAATACACTATAACTAAGTGCTCTCACCTAAGAACTAGGGGGAACATAACATAGTAAACAAGACCAAAAAATAGAGATAAAAAAACATAATTAATTTACCTATTTTGTCAAATTTGATGATTAATTATTGGCATAAGTATGTGATTGGTTTATGACAATTGAATTCTTATAATAATACTTCTCCATGGTGGTATCAATTTTCTAATGGTCACTTATGGCTTGGTGTGAAGCTTGGCATAAAATGGGCATTATAACACTACTCTTAATAGATGCTTAAAGGTATTCCAATAGAATAAACTTACACACAAAATATCATTGACATAAAGTGTGGGCACTTGTATTTATAGCTTTATTAACTAAATCTAACCCTAGGGAGGTTAGGTTAAATTATGACTTTGTTTGAGTCTAAAATAACCTACGTTGAGTCAGGCTAACCCTGGATTGGGTCAAAGCACCATGAAATCTTGACACCTCAGTTTCATATATTTATGAGGCATGAAAACTCACTTTATAAATTTTTAAGGTTGTGACTCATAATTTTGGAATATTTAGGAAATAATAAATCACTTTATTAGATCCTTTGACCTTTGACTTCATATTTGTCTAAAAATTCCTTTTTTGATAAATGAAATTCACTAATTCTATTTGGACTTTTTATTTAGGAAATTTAATCAATATTTACAATGTAATTAATCTTTATTAGTGATTTTTGGCTTTTTGAAATTTTTTTAAATGGTTTTAATTAATATCTTTATAGGCCACAAGTGTCAAATTACTATGTTGTAATTTGCCTAGAGTTGAAACTGAACTATGCTATTGGTGCATATAGGGTAATACACCAAATAAACTAGCCTCATCTCATTTTTCAGCAATTAAATCCCTTATGCAAAAAAAATTGGGAAATTTAGATGATTATTAGGCTTAAATTTTGTCATTTTCTAGAAATTTAACTAAATCCTTGTTTAGGCATAAAAGTGGCCAAAATTGAGTGTCTATAATAATGAGGACTAGGGGCAAGATCTATTCCATTATTAAACTTCAAGGATGAAGTAATGAATTATTAGTGTAAATAAAATCATGTTTTTTTAATATTAACCTCAATTTAGTCCATCATGAAAATAAAATAAAAATACATGGACATAATCACAATAAATAAAATAACATTATCAATATAAGGACCTTAGTTTACATCAAACTTTACTAAATAAGAAAAATATATGGGTTTTACAATAATAAAATGTCCTCTTGCTAAAATACTTTATTGCATGACATTGTAAAACCCAAAAGGCATCACAAATATATTTTAATAATAAATGTCTCCTTTTGGTATAATAACCCCCTTTTATGTTAAAAATCACCTAAAAAAATAAATACATGGAATCTAAGTCACAACAAAAACTATTTGCTACTTACAATGACCTTCATTTATGCTACTTGGGGTAAAAAACATTTCACAAATGAATTTATGATAATGAAAAACATAGGGTATTGTGATGAAAACATTGCATTTATTACATTAAGTTATTCCCATTTCATTAAGTATACATTAATTTAAGAGGTGATAAGAGTGAAATACTTTTGAATTATATTGTTCAAGTTAATTATATATTAAGATAAAATATTTACATCTTAAGTATTTTAAGATAACAATGTATAATACTCTATCCTACTAATTATTTGATAGAATGCCTCATCAAAATGTTGGTTTGGTGCACCATAATCAATGCACATATCCACATAACATAATTTTTAAAATTTCTTGGGGATTTATAAATGATTTTGATTGGAAAAGATAAAGATAGATTCATCATATTATGAGAATATCCTCTAAACTTGTGTTATTGTTAGAGTTTTTAGCCATGGAATGGAGATTTATCAAATATTATTTGTCAACAATTTTTTAGTCAATTGTAGTGGATACATATTCCCTACAATATATGTTTTATAAGGGATGATATAATGAGATTTGGTTGTGTGAATTCTTTATTTCTTTCCTCTTATATATCATGTAAGAGGGATAAAATTATTTATGGAAAGATTAATTTTTTATTTGAATATTAAACAACCATTTGTTGTATTTAAAATCTATTTTTTAGTTATTTCATATAGGCAATAAATTTGAAAAATTTCTTTTAGCAATTAGTTTGATGTGCCTATTTATAAATTGATGGTAATTTAGCATTAGTTTTTATTAAAAAAATTGTAAATCATTCACATAGTTTGAAATATATAATTTTAAATTTTAAGCCATTAGGTATTGCTTCTAGGTTGTCACACCTATAATATTGGTTTTTTTTATCATAGTTATGTGACTTGGTTAGTCTTGGAAAAACTCAATGAATCTAGGTAAATCTCAATTAAATCTAGGTCTGAATCAAAGAGACTCAATACTCAATAGAAAAACAAATCAAATCAGAGGAGGAAAAAACTAAAAGCTATAAAATTTATCATCTACCTCATTATAACATCTAAATTTATATATTTTTAGATCCTATAAGAGAATAACATGATCTGAAACATGAAGGAATATTGTTTTAAATATCAGGGTGTGTTTTGTCAATATTTTGAATATTTTTGTGGAGATTTGCTTTTGTTCAATTTAAGAGTATTTTACAACCTAAAATGGACTTGTTTCAAGTCCAAATACTATAATTTTCAGCTATTATTATTGTAGGACTTTGGCATTAATAATCTTTACATTTTTTCATTTTATTTATTTCACTTTATTTTATGAAGCATAGGTCCATGTTTATTAACCCCCTTTGATTAAAAAAAATAAAAGAAAAAAGAAAAAAAATGAAAGCATAAATCATAGGTCAAAATATAATGAGATATAGTAAAAAGTCCTCTAGGATTTTTATATAAGAGTTGTAAGAGAAAACCCCATGAAATATATTAAAGTGTTGAAATTGGATGAAATACAACATCCAATGTTGGGTACAAAATTAACCCAACATAATAAGCTAGGTATAATTTTGGGGTGAATTTTACAAGACACTCCAAAGGATACCAAAAATTTAGGGGTGGAATTTTCTAAATAAAAACTAAAGAATACAAAAGAAAGAAGGGAGAATTGCGTACTAAAATGGCTGCCACTTAACATTTTTTTTTTCCAATATTGGGTTACCAAATGAAATATAATATGGCCTTTGGTTCTCCTTTTTAAGAGGGACTCTTCCTTTAAGGCCATAAAAAACAACCAACATAATTTTATTGTCTATAGTCCCCAACAAATTACTATAATTAATTATTCCTTAATGCCAAGTAGAGCCACAAAATTCACTAATAAATTGTTAAAACCCAAACCCAAATACTAAACCTAATATTAAAGTTTTGTTTATGTAAAATATATAAATGAAGAATACCTTAATACCAATGGCCTTTGCCATGGGATATACAAAGGAGGGATCTTGAATAATAACATGTTCTTATTCTCATCAAATTATGCACCCTAAGACACTCTATTCAACTCATAAAATTTGATGCAACATTGAATCATCTCTCAAGTTATGGGGAACTTTTAAGAGAGATGAATCTCTAGGATTGAAAGGGCTAGCTCCATAGATTCTTCTTTAATATGCCTATCACCTAATCTAATGCATGTTCATGGAAAAGGGTTATAATTTTTGCATGAAATGGAAACTATACAAAAGAGGTGATACACCAAAACATATCCCATAGACTATCACACTCCTACTAAGAAATAAATCTTTCCAAGACCAATTCTAGGTATTGAATGACTCTAACATAATTGTTTCAATATGAAGGTATCATACATAGGACAATCAACAAGATAAATGATTCAGGGATAGATTACACACCATAGAGATAATTTATTACTTCAAGAAGAGTCTATTACAATCAATACACTTCACATGACCTATTAAAATTAGAACTCTTGCTTAAACATGAAGGATAAAGGGAAGTAAGGATGATACTATCACTTGGCTCCACTATTCATCACTCACACACTTAGACAAAATGTTCATAACTTATAATTAGACTTGTATTCAATATTAGAAGACAAAATTTAATGTCATAATAGTAGGGCTTCACCATTCTAGCTATGGTCTCCTTATAATGACAAAAAGGCCAAAATTTATAACAATTGTGTATGAGAGAGAAAAAGAAGTTCAAGAGTCACCTGTACATGTGTCAACTTGAGAAAATTAGTTAAAAATGCATGTGAGAGAGAGATGGGTTGAGACATGCAATTTTAGGAGCTACAAGTGTCATCTCCAATCATCCAAGCCTTGCAAAGTGGCCTATAAAACTTCTTTCCTTGCATAGAAAACTACATTTCATGATTTTCCTTCCAAAGCTACCTTATCACTAGAAATGATTAGTTCTAATGATGGGTCTAAGTGGGAAGGGTTACTAACAAGTACTCACATGCATTGGGGAGGTCCTAAACCACTCATGATCTTTTGTTCATGCATAATCATCCTTGATAATCCAAAAATGGCCTCTCTCGAAGAAACTTTCATACTTGGCACCCAAATCTACCATATGATCCATGAAAAATGGGTAATGACATGTTTATAATATTGACATATCATTATTTTCAATAAACAAGCCTTAAAAGGCCTTCTAATTAAAGTTTCACTATTTTCTCCAAAGTGTTCACTATCTACCCACTAGACTGGCTAAAATAAAAGAGGTATTATATATTATTGTGAGTTTATATGGATAATAAAATAGACATTAGTACTTATAAAAATTCCTAAAATATCCCCTAAAGTGATTTGGCCTCTTGAAATTTCTCTATGCTTGTAAAACACACAAAAAGGTAAAAAAGAGCCCTATTATAATATATTCCATATAGGTCCATACACCTAAGTCACATGTGGAGAATATATGGAGAGTAATATTCATAATCAAAGTGGTTTCATGGTATTTCAAAAAAAAATTAATAATTCATTTTCTTCATCTTCCCAATCGGGTCCTTGAGGAGAGTTTGCAAGGGTCTTGAGGTGATTTTGGGTCTTAACATTTATTCATAAATAATAGACATTGGAACTATAATAAAATGACACTTATAGCTTATTGAGGAACCTATTTAACTTTTATAATAACCTTAGGGTCACATGAAAATTATCAAGGGACTTTTGAGCTTCTCAACTTGGCCACGTGAGCCATTTTTATTCATTCTATGGGGTCTAGGAGATTTTAAGTCAAAAGAGGGCTTCATAATGGATTAACCATATATAATTAAGGTTAAAAAACCTTTATATACATCCTAAAAACATGTTCTCATCACTATAATAACTCCCTTATATCTAGAAATGAAGATTGACCCTGTCTAGCCACTAAGCCTAGGCCTTATCCAAAGGATATGCTTGAAACTTAAACATAATATAACTCCTAAATGGATTAACATAAAATTTGATGGTTTAAAAAATTCATATATACCTCTATGAATATTACCCAAGTCATTTATATGCTTTCCTAAGGCCCAAAGTGAAAGTGATCTCTCATTTGAGGCTAGGTTTGCATGTTGCCTCACTAGGTCTACTTGCAAACCTCCTTGTCTAGGCCTCCTTGTTTGCCCTCAAACATTATATAAAGGTTTTATATATTTTTATATATGTGATAAATCTTATAAAACCATAATTTTATCTTCCACTTTCTTCTGGTCACCTACTCACCACTTTTCCTTTAAAACTATCTCTTCATGCATGGGAAAACTGCCCCTCCTCTGAGAAAAAATAGAGGTTTTACCCTTGTATTATTATCAAATAAAAATATTAGAGAGTGTATCATTGGTAATAAATATTATTTTTACCAAATTTGAGCTTCTAACTTTGAAAATTTACACATTTGCTAGGTAGACTTATGAATAAGGCAGACTGTGAGGGTAGGTAGGGTATAGGCTATGTTTTTTGACAAATGGAGGTTATTTCCATGATATATACTCACTTATAAGAATAATATAGGTTTAAAAACCATATTTATTCCTAAAAAATATTTATATAATAATTTGGCCTCTTGGACCATTAATATGCTCTTGTAAGCACAAAACTATCTACAAAACCCTGACTGATGTTTGGAATGGATTGAGATTTTTTATGACATGTATGGATCCTTAATACATAAATAACCTTTAAATCATGGTATATGTTCATAATCTAAAATTTAATGACTACTAAACCTCACTTAAGTTCCTTTTCCTCTCATTCCTTGAATTGATTGAGACAACTTATCCTACCTATAGATGGCCATTTTATCCTCTGTATAGATAGGGAGTAATCTTGGGGAGGTCTAAAAAAATTAAATAACTTATTTATTATGATATATTTTATATTATATACATTTTTTTCATCATCCAATTCATTTGAGCATGGAGATAGGCCTTAGGAAGTGTTATGAGTGAAGGGCTTATTAGAATCTTAATCCCTTTAGATGGAAATAGGTGGTCATTTCAAAGAATGAGGGTATGAATTAGGTCTTAAATGATGATTTATGTCATTATTATAAGTTATAAAATAAAAAATACATATATTCACCTTGAAAGATAAGGTCCAAACTCAACCTTCTACCTCACTACTAATATACCCTACATGACTGTGTTTCATGGATCTTTGATCTACCTATAGGTGAATTTGAGATATTTTAGGTCATGTGGTTGATAGGAAACATCTTAAATTCAGGAATAGTACTATAAAAGTCTCCATTTTCACCCCAAACCTTTAATTTAGTCATTATTTATGCAACTGAGACAAACTCTTGCTAAATCCTATTGTAGGTGATCCCAAGGGGGTTACTTAGGAGTTAAAACAAGATATATCACAATTTTATCTATAATATTAGCTTAGGATTACATTTTGAACCATTTGGGATTATTAAAAATTTATGTTATAATCTAATACCATCATTATGAAGGCCAATGTTTCTTTTGATCAACATCCTGTAGACTCCACTGCCTTGTTTCAGTGTTTATTGGGCAACTTTGGACTCCAATTATTCACCCTTCACTCACATTTTGACCCTAAAAATTGGCATGATAACTTTATCTAGATAGGGATATAAGGTATACATATGATTATCCTTCAAAACTATCATATTCTCATTGCATGAAAACCACAAAAACACTTAGGAGCTCTATTTTGTCCATTTAGGGATTGTAAGACCAATACAGTATGATCATCCTTTTAAAGGAAAATTCTAATTTTCATAGCATCCTAACATTTATTACATGTATTAAATGACCCTTTAGGTATGTTAAAACCTCAAAATTAATTCCATTATGTGTTTCACCATTGACACCTCTGTACAAACCTCTTGAAGCTCCTATATAAGGCAACTTCGAGTGTTATTCTACTAACAAGGTAGTGAAAAATAAAAATGGAAAATTTTATTTGAATATGGGTTGATCTGATATCTCACAAGGTAATTTAATTAAATAACATTTATAACATGAATCTAAGAGGACTAAACATCTTCATGGAGCCTTTTCCACATTGAAAAAACATAGGCTATACATCTATGGTGTTAACTTGAGAAACAAGCATAATTTGGGAATTATCCATCAAGTAAATTAAGGGATAGAGTGTTGGGTGAAGATAAAATCATGGATAGGGCCTATTCTAACCTAAAATTAATCCAAAAAAATCATATATCTCCATAGATTTTTGAAAATAAGAAACATATGCAAACCTATACCCCTCTTGAATGCAAGTGTATAAAAAGTTGTCTGAGGTGTAAGTGATTGTTCATAAATAAGGAAGAAAAAAATTTAAATATATTTATATGAAATTTAAGTTCAATCAGATTAATATCCATCACCAAGACCATTCTTCCCAACTCCATATGTATGGTTCACACCAAGTGTTTGAAACTACTCTTTTTTAGCTTTCCAAGATAAGAAGGAAGGAAAAGAAGCAAGAAATGAATTTTTTTATGAAATATATACAAAAAAAATGTGTAAATGGGTATGGGGAGGTGAAGAGTCACTCCACCCACGTTTTTAGCTGAAAGTGAACTCAAGAAGTCCGTACAAGTGCCCAAAATGGCCTATTTTTAAGGAGAAACTACCATTTCCTGCATAACTAACTTTTAACTACGACTTGATTGATCCTAAATTAATTTTATCCCATCCACATTGATATTCACTTTGGTGAAAAATATTGTAACTCCACCATCTTTACAAAGTCATTAATTAGGCTATAAAAGTGGCCAAATGACCCTTTTTACACATGAAACCTAGCAAGTGGCCAATTTATGACTTGAAGACACCTTGAAACATATCAAATACCATATTAGGACATTTTAAACATAATTTGGCACCTTTACTAAGTTTTACCATGGTTAACTAACTTTGACTTTGGTTGACTAGGTCAACACAAGAAGGATGGGCTTTAACAAGGACTAGAGGAAGGACAAGTGAGGCATATAAGATAATAAGAGACCCCATAGGACACATGAAACCTTTTTTAAAATTTAAAAATAGTAGGGGTTGAACTTATTTGACTAGAATTAAAATTTGGTCAATAGTTCTCTTAATGTTTTGAGAATAACCATCAAATATTGAAGTTTATGTGTCTATAGTAGTCATCATTATTGTTATGGATTTATGGGCACTAGTGTTTTAAAATGTGTGTATGCAGGGATGAGATTTGATATTTACCCTATTTTTTCAATAAAAAATTTAGGGACAACCTATTATTTTTATAGACATTCCTATTATATTTTTCAAAAAAAAAACTATGCCATAATTTATAATGGTTTAAGTAAGCTAATCACTTGAATGGTTTTATTAAGGCCCATAGCTTGATGTATAGAGTCCTTATTGTTCATTTCTTAGCATTTCCAAGGGGAATTTTCATGGAAAATAATTTATTTATAAAATTTTATGATAATCTCTCGATAAATTCCTTAAAAATTTATTCGTAGATCAAGATCTTTTACAGTAGGCATATTCTTGTCAATCATTATTGTGTAAAATGGGAGGTCATGGATTTTTTCATTCTATCAGGGTAGAATGATAGAAAATTATAAAAAATATTTATGTCAATGATGTCATGATATACTTGTATCAAACCTATTTCCTTACTCTTCTTAAATGAAATTAAATCCAAAACCTAAACTAAAAATATATATTCAACCCGTCATAAAAAAAATCCTCCAATACACCTAGGGTTAAAAAAATATGCCTAAAATTTAAACAAAAAATTTCATAAGATAAAAACATCTCATTCATTCATGCATTTATATGAAATGTTTTTTTAAAGAGAGGCTAAAATAATGGTTCCATAGGAATATACTTTCTAAATAATTGGACATACAATTTAAAAAAAAAAAATAGCTTAAAATTTATTACTAACACTTAAAACTTCTATATCCTCCTCTGTAATAATATGTAAAATCATCCAATGTCCATGCCATAACTTCAATATTAAATGATGAGAATGGTATATCATATTAGGAGACTTGTATTTGAAACTATAATCTTAGAAAAGTTTTGTTCGAGTTATAAATTTGGGTATTTAGCCACAATTTGAATATTAGTTTATTACAAACTGCAACATTTTTTCATCAATTTTTTAAAGAGAGGAAAATGAAATGATAACCTACCATGTGAATGTCATAGAAGGTTTTAGAGGGTGCATATATCTTAGACACATTTAAACACCTTGGAAATAAAACCATTTATTAATCAAAAATTTATTACACTTGTTTTGAACTAATCAACCAATGCCCATAAATTCAAAGTAAACAGACCCTGGATGAATCAAAAGTTCACTATTTTTCTTATGATTGTTCTAATTTATACCATTTCTTCCACAATATAGTCTAAACACTGCTTAATAAATTATTCATATTTATAAAATACCAATTCTTTATTTTTGACTATATTTATGTTGCATATTCATACAACATCCAAGTGATTATCTATTTAATCTTGAATGAACAACCATAGAGGACAAAAGTGTTATTGGCCACATAAATTTATTAAACCAACGTACTTTAATATTTTTTTCCCATTTAAATATTTCAATTTATACACTAATTTCATCATTCTAATGTGCACATGACATTAATGCTCACAAAAAATATCCGTTTTGATTTTCTCTACAAGTTTAATGAAATTATTAAAGAACACTTCCACAAAAAATCATTGTATGCATTGACATGTGGACATATTGAGTGAGGATCCATTAATATTAAATTGGTTATATAAAATTAATCATAATAATATATGGTTCTACATTACATTGCTCAAATGTTTATAAAAAGATAAAATGACATTTATCCACACTTATGGATGTTGTTTTGATGGATTTTGGAAGAATCAGACTTCATCAAGGATGGTTAAATATTTATTTAAAAAAAAATACCTATCATACGTTTAATAATTTTTAGGATAGACATTAAATCTCATCTCTAAGAATGGATCATTTTATATCTTATGGCCTTATTTTTATTTCTATGTATATTTTCAGAAAATAGCTTTAAAATAATAAATTAAAAAAAGAGCCTTTGAGTTTTACTTTTTAGATTTGATTCACTACTTTTGTACAAAAATTTTATTATAAAACCTTATATACAAATCCATATAATATATTAGAGGAAAATAATCTATTAAAATGATAAAAACAATAAGGTATATTTTTTTAGAAATGTTCAAATCCACCCACTTCTCCTTTTCCTTCATTCCATGTACCCCTCACCTCCTAATACATAAATTTTTATAATTTATATTTTAATATTGTATATTGATTAATCTAGGTTAATATATTGGGTATATTTTATTTAATATTGAAATCCCAATATGAACAAATGCAATAGGGTATTGGTTAGCATGTTACATCTTGGATTTCCCATTAACTTGAAAGTTGAATTAAAATGTTAAATATAATAATGGGTTTCCAAGTGTATGACCAAATTTAGATTTAAAAATATTAAAATATGCATTATAAATACTATAAAGATAAATGGATGTGAACATATGGCTTATAAAAACTATACCTTGTACTTTGGCCTATGAATTAGGCCTCCCTAACAAGAATTGGCATTGTCAATAAAATCACAATGGCAACATAGTCTATACTTAATTTTATAATGCAAGGTATATATAGTGAAAAAATATGCCTTAATACACAAATGAATGTATTTAGCACATGCCCCATTTGTATCATATACAATGGAAAATATATTTTTTGTTCCATATGATTTATTAATATCAACCAATGAAATTTGATCATTTTGAACTAATTACTATGAATAGTCTTTCCAAAGGAAACCCATTTCAGCAACCATATAACCTTTTATGTATTAAAATTTAATGTTTGTCCTTACATAAAAATAGAATGTGTCAGCATTTCATCCATATTAAATTAAATATAGTGAAAATAAATGGATTATGGGCCATGATGATGCCATACCAATGGTAACACATATAGTCTCTATCTAATTTATAATGTTGTTAAACCACCATATTATGTTTCATCTAATATTTAAGAGAGAATTGAGAGTATGGAATCTCATATTTTAATAGAACTCTATAGTAACATAAGGAACTAATAGATAAATTTTGATGGAGCATTTAAAGGAAATCTTAGTAAAGTAGGTGGTGGTGGTGTCAATAGGGATGAGTCAGGGTCTACTATCAATATCTATGTGGGTATGATGGGAATTCAATCCAACCATGTTTCCAAGGCTAAAGATTTATTTTGGGGAATCCAACTAGAAATTAAGATCACAATTTATAAATTGGCAATCAAAGGGGATTTATTCAACATACTCAATGCCCTCTTGGGAAAAGTAAAACCTTCCCACACTATCAACCAAATAATTACGATGCCATTTGTCTCCTTCACTCAAATAAGTACTCAATATCCCACATTTACTAAGAGGGAAACATGATTTCTAACACACTTGTAAATTTCTAAGTATTTAGCCCTACTTTTTCCATGTGGATCAAACCCCTCAATATCCCCTCCTATATTTATCCCTTAATCACTAATGATTTTCACTTTCAAGCTTCTCAAGCTAGAAGTGGAGACACATGTGCAAAGAATAATCATGCCTAAGAAAATCTCAAGTCACACTTGTTGTGGAAAACACATCCCCTTTTATTAGAAATGGGGGACCCCTCTAAAAATATCATGAACTAGAGATTCAGGGTCCTTTATTTTAATCTCATTGACAACACCTACTTAAATCCTTGAAATATACTTCACTTTGATTTGCTCAACTAGTAACAAGCCTTTTTTATATTTTAGGACTAAGGAGTGCTTATTATTTTTATGAATCATGGTGCTCATGTTGCAGGTCATCTTTCACTAGAATCACCTATAGTCTCATTCCATTATTGGAGCAATGGACTCCTCACTATTTATGGTAAATCAAAATATTTGTAATTGATAGGTAAGTTTTAATGTATTGTGTTCATTTTCATGTTCTTACATAGTCTTTTTTTTGTGAATTTTTTAAAGCCTATGAGAGCCTAACTGAATGAAAAGACACTACATTGACATGTGTCAGAAAGTCCAGTCCCCTAAACCTATTAGAGATGTTAGATATTTGGAAAAATTAGATGAATGAGAAGGTACCATGTCACCATGTGTTTGATTGGCTAGTCCCCTATATCCTATTAAAGATGTCAGATCTTGGGAGAGCTTAGCTAAATAAGGAGGCAACATTTCACCATGTGTTAACAGCTAATCACTAGACATATCAGAGATGTTAGAGCTTGAGAGAGCCCAATTATATGATAAGGTGCCATGTCACCATGTGTTAGAGAGTCCAGTCCCCCAAACCCATTAGAGATGTCATAACTTGGGAGAGCTTGGCCAAATGAGAAGACACCACATTACCATGTGTTAGAATGGCTAGTCCCCTAAACCTATCAAATATGTTAGAGCCTAGGAGAGCTAAACTGAATGAGAAGATGCCACATTTACATGTGTTAGAGTGGTTAATCCCTTGAACCTATTAGAGATGTTAGAGTCTAAGAGAGCTTAGATGAATGAGAAGGTGCCACATCATCCAATATGTAGATGAACTAGAATCCACCTAAGGCCTTAAGAAGTATAAAATAAGGTACAAATGAGACTACAAAGATAATTAGGATATGTCATGTTCCCTTAGGTGACACAACACCATTCTTAAGGGAGTGATGTAGATTACTAAGCTGTGCGTACATGTCAAACAATTTTAAGAAGACCATTGAGTAGATGACACATGTCATAAAGTAAGAGTTAACCAAGAATTAGAAGATCGACCTATTTGGATGTATTTAAAACATCCCATTGGCATTATTATATCTAGATGGTAGTGGAGGATCATGGGCTCCAAATTTGACTCTAGATTTAAAAATAAAGAGTGAAAATCTAGCCACCAACTCAAATTTGAATTCATAGTAAGTGATCCACTAAATGGCATTAATACAAGGGCTATATGCATGTGTTTATAAAATTATAAGGGAAGCTCACTAATGGTTACCATCACTACCTTCAAATAAATCTCTAATTCCTTCCTTTTAAATTTCCATAGAGCACCCTTGTATTTTGTGCCTTTTACACTCAAAGATTCCCAATTGCCCCTCCATCCTACTACCTATTGGCAAATTTTTTGGCCCACATACCAAGGATTTGAATCAATCTCAACAGGGAAAAGATGAAGGGTTTGATTAAGTCTCTATGGTTTCTTAGGCTTCATAAAATCAAACCTTCATAGGTTTACGTACAAACCTAAAAGATCCCATAGACTAAAAGGGATAAGTGCAAAATCTCTTTTTAGACTAAGTATTTACTTGTTCATTATTTTGGACTTTGTATGGAGACTAAGTGAAATAAATTGTTTTGGACTTTTTGACTAATTTTTTTTAAATGTACTTTTCAATTCCCCAAAGGTATTTTTCCAAATAAATGGTCTTTTTCAGCAAGCTGAAGGGCACTTTTCTCATAAAAAGAGTCCATTTCAAAAACCCAAAGGATCTTTTCCCTTCAGAAAAAGGACTTCTCAAAATTTTGAAGGTCCATTTTTTCTTTCAAGAAGGTCTTATTTAAAAATTTAATGGTCCATTCAAAAAATCCAAAGGGTATGCTCCTTTTGAGAAGGTTTCTTTTTAAAGGATTGAAGGAATTTTCTAAAGGGAACTTTTCCTTTGGGAAAATTATCTGAGACAATTTTTCCTAAGGCAAAATTACTTTAGACTTTTTATCCAAAATGAAGATCCTGAAGGAATGTTCTAAAGGACACATTTCCTTTGGGAAAATAATTCAAGACAATTGTTTCAAAGGTGAATTTATTTTAGAACTTTTGTCATGAAGTTAAAAGCCAAAGGATTCTTTTCAAAAAGCCAAAGGAAAATTTTTGAAGAAATTCCTTCAGAAAGAATTTCTTCAAGAAGAAGTGCCAAAAGAAAAAACTTGAGAGACCATTTCCCAAATGTTAAAGGGCACTTTTCTTGACAAAAAGGGACCTTTTCAAGCTATAAAGGGCCAAAACACTTTTTCAAAGAGTCATTTCCATGCTAAAGTGTCTTATGTATCAATTTCAAAGCGTATATTTTGAGGAAGTGGACCTTTGCAAAAGTCCTAAAGACTTTTTCTTTCAAGAATGTGGTCAAAGCAAATTTGTCTAAAGGGTCTTTTTAAAAAAAAATTATAGTTCATTTCAAGTAACCAAAGAAAATTTGCAAAGGTTCTAATAGGTACTTTCTATTTGGAAAGGGGTATTTTCAAAGTGGCTGAAAGATAATTTTCCTTAAGAAAGGGCACTTCTCCAAAGGACTTTTCAAAATCTGAAGGGTCATTCTCAAAAAGTCCAAAGTTTAATTCCTCCAGGAAAAAGTCTAAAAAAATTATTCAAGCAAATTTTATAAAAGAAAAGTCCTAAAAGGAAGAGGCTTATAGGATAATTTCTAAAGGAAACATGATGTTCATGCTAGTGTCAAATTTCAAGCTCATAAAATAGCCATTGGCATTCAAAAGCCATCAGAGGGGTCTCTAGCTAATTAACAAAAGATGATGAGGACTTATCCCTTCAACTTCGATGATGTAGTCTACAACCTACATACAGGACATACAAAGTGGAGGGGCACATTGAGTTTTAAGTGTAAATATCAAATCATTCACACTTGGTAGAGACATGCATATAAATACCTTTGACATGGCTCTGTCAGTTCTAAAAAAGGGACTTGAATGTAAAGTAGACCCGAGTTGGACCAGATGCATTAAAAGGTGTCAGTGTTTCTAGTTAGGCTCCATAGAGGGAAAAATAAGCCTTTTTAGACCTAGTAAAGATCAAATAAGATACACAATCTAAATACTTGCATCAACATAAATGGATATAGGAAAATCAATGTCCTTATTTTGGTTTTCCATAATATATGGTCTAGGTTTTTAAGTAAGAACTAGTATATGAAATTAATAGAGAGGCACTCATACTTTAATATGACCATCCTCTCTGAAAAATAGCCACTCAACACAAAAGTAGCATGGCTCAGTCCAGATTCAAAGTTATGGGTATTTTGTCCTTATACATGCAAGACAAGTGAAAGATGACATGGGGATGATAGATGAAAATCAAGTGATTAGAAAAGGTATCTTGGGTATTAAAGGCATTCTTGGAGAAGTTTTTATTTTCTAGCATGTTTGATGATAAATAAGGTTGCTTAAGGTTATTAGGAAGGAAAATTTTCATTTGTATAAGGAAAATAATAGTGCCTTAATTGATCAAAAGGATGGTGGAGCATTCATTACAATAAGAAGAGTAGCTTGGTTGTCATGTCTCAAACAAGCTCCCCTCTTCCTTTCTCTCTTCCCCTTTTCTCTCATCCCTTTTTGCTATATATATAGGATTTTGAGCCTAAAAAGAGATCCTTCAATTGGTGATAGATTCACTCTATCAAAATTACTTTGGAACACTCTCTTGAAGTAATAAGCTAAATTTTCTAATTCTAGTTTGAAGTCAATTGTACATTATTGGAGTTTAAATTATAAATGTATGCCTTTTTCATCATCTATAGGTTCTCTACATATCTTGTTTTATTTCTTTTGTTTCTTTATAGGTTGTGTGAAGTGTTAGGCATTGGTGCCTTCTTGAAGTGTCAAAAGTTTATAGTGTCTCATATAAACCTATTTATTTCTATCTTTCAAATTGTAGGGTTTCCCTTCAACCTCCACACAAAATACTTATGCTTATGGCCTTGAGATATGATCAAATTGGTATGTGTCTTGATTAGGTTCATTAGTATTTTTTAAGGTTTCCAGGATGAAAGTGGATCATTTCATATTTTGGTGCATCGCCATCCTTAGCTTAGATTTCCCTTTCATGTTATCTCTCTCTCTCCCTTTTCCTTAGTTAGTAGTAGAGTTTAGTGTGGGAAACAAGCTAAAGTGAAGTATGTAAGGAGTTATCCTCATTAAAAATCCTAGATGTTCAACCTCACTATATGATACCCATAGCCTAAGGTTTTTCCAATATTATAGCTGAGAGTGAGAGAGCCTTAAAAACTCTCCCACAAGGGTAAAATTCTAGCCTACAATAGTTTTTGACACACCTAATGGGATGAATTTTGAGGAATATTGGTCAAGTTTAATGTTGGTTTGATCTATTTGTAGTAGTTATATCTTTCATCTTTCAGTATCTGGTGACTTTGAAAAACACTCAATAATTTGGTGGCACAACAGTAACTATCTTTCATATCAAAGGTGAATATAAGATCAGCACCTAGAGGTATTCCTTTTGAGTTTGTTTAACTCCCTTTAAATTTACTCAAAAGGTTAAGGTTCACCAATACTCTGCCATATGTAAGGAAACCTTTTCCTAACCAAGTATCAAGGCCTACCCTCACAAGAAACCTCTTGATAGTTACCCCTACTACCATGATTCCCTAAAGAGATTTTATAGGCTTCAGTGGCCAAAATCCTTTGAATCTATGATAATATGATCCTATACCAATAATATCTCTAAAAATAATCCCATATTTTATAAGAGACCAAGCCATAACGCCTATTGAACACATCAATGACATAGACATTTTTTGTAATATCCATAATGCTATTATAGAAAATATATCTATTAGACTATTAGCTATATCTCTTAAGGGAAAAGCTTTAGATTGGTATAAAATCTTAGCTCCTAATTCTATTCAATCATGGAATCAACTAACATTGGCCTAATGTAATATACTCGTAGATAAGAGTGACCATTTATCACTAGTAGAACATCTTACCACAATCAAGAGAGCCCCCCATGAAGTCATGCAAGACTTCAACACAAGATTCCAAAAATATTGGGATAGAATTCTAGCCTATGTTATACCATCCTCTAACTTTTCATTCCTATACTAATTTAAGGCTCTAAATAGAGATATAGATTTAATGATCCAATCCATAGGAGGGGACATATTTCTAGATGCTTATGAGGTGGCTATTAAAGAAGAAAATTGCCTAGTTCAAGCTAGCAAGATTACTCCTAAAACCCCAATGCCTCTTTTTACTAAAATTAGATCACCCCCTATGGTTATTTACCCACTTGATTTTATTCCTCCAACTCCAAAAATTTCTGATATACCTTTACCTAAGTATGAAAAGGCCTCCACTAGTAGTTCAAGTGGTTCCCAAGAGCTAAAAAACTACCTAGAACTTAAGAGCATGTTCCAATCCTTGGGAAATGATGTGGTAAATGTTAAGAGTCAAAAATATTAGTTTAATAAACCTTATCAAGCCCCATATCAATATCAAAAAAAATATTATCAAGGGAATAGGACACCCTATAAAGGAAATTTCTAAGGACAAGGGTAGGGGCAACCTAACTATGCTAGACAAAATAACTATAATCCAAATGTTAAAAGCACCTCTAATACTTTGGTTCCTATTCAAAATAATATGGCTCAAGAGGTTGAAGGGATCATACCTTGGGATCAATCTTTTGGAAAACCCATTGTCCCAACTAATGGTTTTAACTAGGCATTCAATGACCAATGGAAATAAACTATTGTTTATGGATATAATCAAGCCTTAATGGATCAAAACATAAAGACCCCCATGATGAAAAAATTAGGATATCCTCCACAAGACTAAGGATTCGATCAGGTACCAAACTAGATGGATGATATAATGGTCATCAATGAACAAGAAGAGTGTTGTGTGCTCAATCAATAGGCTAGTTTTAGCCAAGCATACATTCTAGTGGTAACTAATATATGGTTCAAAATAAGGAATATGGATGGTAATCAAGAGGCAGTCAAAGAACCTCCCATCATTACTCCTTCATTTTCTAAGACTAATGAGATTTAAATCACTCTAAAGATCCTAGCACAACCTAAAAACTAGAATTGGGAGAAGGGTTATGAACCACAAAACTCATAAATTCAATAAATAATAGTAGTGGTCCACCAATCAACATTATTGAGAAAATGAAGAAATCTAGTGTGAGTATACCAATGTGGGAAATTATATACATGCTCGATCAAGTGGATATCCTTCAAGAAGGTTTGTCCAAGATAGATGTTACAACAACTATAGGCAAACAACTAAGCAAAAAAATTGAGGTCCTCACTAATGCAACATAAGGTCCTATGGGAGAAGGATAAAGTAAGGTGGCAAAACCTCCTCCATTCTATATTTAATTAATCATTGGTGACTCCTTGGTACATAAATACATGGTAGATAGTGGAACAAGTACTTTGATGATGCCAAAGTTGATAGCAAACTATCTTGGTTTAAAGTATAAACCTCAATCTAAGGGAGTTTTATAGCTTGAAGGATCTTCCACTAAACTAGCTAGTATTATCAGAGGTCTCAACTTGACCCTACATGCTTGTCCTAGTGTCTTAGTGGCTCAATATGTGTTGATTATAGAGGTGCCTTCTCATTTTTCTCTATACTTATCTAGAGATTTCATAGCCAAAATAAGAGGTTATCTCACAGTAGATTGGTCATAAATGACATTCAAAACAAGGTATGGGACTAAGGTATCAATAAAGGCTAAGCCCATGGCATAATTTCACATTGGGCCTCATTAGCCAGATAGCATAAACCTCAATTGTATTATCCTTGATGAGGATGAATTTAAAATTAGTCAAGAACTAAATACTTATCTTGAGGAGATTCTAGACTTATTCTTGGATGAGCTATGGGGGGATAATTAATTTTTCAACCCTTTGGAAGGTGTTGAGGAAAGAGACATGGGTGTCTATTTATATATGAAGAAAATCAACTCATGCCTTCCCTCATTAGACCTAAAGAAGACCTTAATGGTATGTGGTAGTTATTATTTGATGGTTAAAGGAGAAAAAATGGAGTAGGTGCAGGGGAAATGCTAGTTTCTCCTTTAGATGATAAGTATTTATCTTCTTATAGGTTCCATTTCAGTTACTCCTCTAATATACTAGAATATGAAGGCTTAATCAATGGCCTTCAGTGGGCTAGTAAGAGGGGAATCAAGTAGTTACAAGTTTATGGGGATAGTGAGCTTATAGTGAACCAAGTCAAGGGCATGAACATTATGAAGAATCCCTTAATGAGGTCCTAAAAAAATAGAGTGTGGGACCTAATTGAAGATTTTGAAGGCTTCAACATTTAAGCTATGCCAAAGAACCATAATATGCATGTTGATAGGTTAGTAGATATAGGATCCTAGTTTGATATTCCAAGTGAGTTCAAAGAGGCCAAGGTTCAACCACATGTCAAGATGGTGGTGAGGCCATTACTACCAGATAATGAAGCCCATTGGTAGGTCTTTGAAAATGACAAATAAATTGCTTGTTTATTGTAGTAAGAAGTAGAGTTTTCCTTGATGAACCAAGGTAAATTTTAACATTAGTATGAGGATCAAATTGTTTATCTAAAGTCTAACAAACTTCCTAAGGGACTGGTTTACTCTTGAAATTATTTTCCATGAGGGAGACCATATGAGGAAAGGTAAGGTAGTGATGTCAACTAATGAGGAGAGCTATGAAAGAGTCCTTATTTTCAAGGATAAGATCCTCAAGATTGGGAAGGAAAGCAATGAGGTAGAAAGGCATGCTTTCCTTAAAATTTGTAAGGAATATTTAGACATATTTGCTTGGGAATATAGTGACCTGAAAGGTTTTAATCCAAAGTTAGACCAACATACTATAGAACTAGAGGCCAATGCTAAGCTTGTGAGGTAGAAGCAAAGGCCTATTAATCCAAAAATAAAAGAGCTTATGAGGAGAGAGATAACTAAGTTAATTGAATCCAAGATCATATTTCCCATCAAGCACTCATCATAGGTAGCCAATTTGGTGCCTGTAAGAAAGAATGGTGAGATCCGATTGTGTGTTGACTTTAGAGACTTAAATAGGGCCTCTTTGAAAGACCACTACCCATTACCATCCTAGAGTAACTCCTTCAAAGAGTCATAGGTTCAAAATGTTTTTCTCTTTTGGATGGATATTTAGATTACAACTAAGCATTAGTAAAGAAAGAGGATCAATACAAGATTACCTTCACCACAAAATTGGGCACGTATGTGTACCAAAATATGCCTTTTGGATTATTAAATGCTAGGGAAACTTTCTAAAGAGCCATGGACATGGCTTTCCAAGGGCTACTGAACTAAATGGTGTTATTCTACTTGGATGACATCATATTTTTCTCTAAGGATGCCAATGAACACATGCACCACTTGAGGTTGATCTTTGAGAGATGTAGAGAGTATGGGATCTATTTGAATCCAAATAAGTGTGTGTTTTATATCCATAAGTGTACAATCCTAGGATATATTATCTCAAAACAAGGATTAACTATTAATCCTAATAGAATAAGTGCCATCTTGGCCTTATATTTATGCAAGCATAAGAAGGGAATAAAAAGTTTCCTTGGGAAAATAAACTTTGTGAGAAGGTTTATACCTAATTTTGAAAAATTGGTCAAACCCATCACTACCATGCTTAGGAAGAACCAATTGTTCATTTGGTCAAATGAAGGTAAATCAACATTTGAGGCTATCAAGTAGGCCATTGCCTAATCACCCACACTTATGAAACCTAATTTCTCAAGAGATTTCATATTGTATGACTTTGATAATATTAACAATATATTATCTATGTTGATGCAAAATAATGGTGAAGGACTTGATAAGCCAATAGAATTTTTTAGTTATGGGCTTGAGGGTTATGAAGTGAGGTATACTTTTATAGAAAAATAAGTTATTACAGTGGTAAGAAGCCTTAAAAGGTTTAGGCCAATGCTCTCTAATAGCAAAATATATCTTATAGTGTCTCATCCTAGAGTGAGGGACTTCCTTCTTAACAAAGACTTAAATGAAAAGAGGGCTGGTTGGATTACCAAGGTCATTTAGTATGACATATAAATTAAGGTCACTAAGCTAGTAAGAGGCAAAGGCTTGTGTGAGCATATGGATGATGACCTTCATGAGGACAAAGAAGTTGCCATAGTGATATAAGATAACTCATAGGTGGAGGCACCTCTACTTCATAAGAGATGGCTCCATGATATGGCACATTTTTTGCTAACAGGTGAGTGCCCACAAGGTATGGATAGGGAAAAGAGAAGGTATTTTAAACTTTAGTCCATACCTTATGCATTATTTGATGGGGTTTTATTTAGAAAGGACCTCAATGGAGTGCTCCTAAGGTACATATATGATGACCAAGTGACAAAGATTTTGGAACAATTCCATGATGGACCTCCAGGAGGTCATTTTACACCAAAAACCACAATAATAAAGATAATTAAGGCTAGTTATTATTAGCCCAACCTCTTCAAAGATTCATATTCATGGGTAAGAAAGTTTCAAAAGTGTGCTTTCTTTGTGGGTAAGCAAAGATTGGTAGCCCTTCCTCTCAACCCAATTTAGGTAGAGTAACCCTTCGTGCACTAGGGGCTAGATTTCATAGGAATGTTCAACCCTCCATCAAGTATAGGGCATAGATGGGTGCTTAATAAAACTGACTACTTCACTAGGTGGGTAGAATCCATTGTGTTGAAAGAAGCTAATGAAGGTGCAGTCCTAGAATTCTATGACAACATTGTGACTAGGTTTGGTGTTACATCCACTATCATTTTTGATAATACATTAACATTCCTTGATCTAAAAATGAGTGAATGGGATCTCAAGATGGGCATCTACCTCATCACCTCTTCCAACTATTATCCTCAAGGAAATGGATTGGCTGAGTCCACAAATAATTTTTTTATAAGAATCATCCGGAGAACAATGAAAGAGAATCAGAGGATATGGAAACTAAACTAAAGATAACCTTATGGACTAATAAGATGTCTCCTAAAGTTTCCATTGGTAATTATCCATATGTCTTAGTATATGGAATTGAGGCCAAGTTTCCCATTTCTCTTGAGTTTCCTGCATTAGAACTAGACCATTAGCTAGAGTTGATGGAAGATGAGCCCATGCATGTGAGACTAGTAGAACTCATGGAGCTTGAGGAAATGAGAGACCTTGAAATAAAGATATAAGAGTCACATCAAAATGAAGTCAATAAATATTTTGAGAAGATATCCATGGTAAGGGAATTAAAATAAGGGGATCTAATCCTCAAGTGGGATTCAAATAAGTCCAAGCTAGGAAACTATACCAAATTTGATAGCTTGTGGAGTGGTCCTTATTTGATCCATAGATGCAAACAACATAATGCTTTTCAGTTGGCCCAACTAGATGGAAAGGTACTACCCATCCTAATCAATGGGATTCATCTAAAGCCTTGATATTGAAGAGTTTGTATCCATTGTATATATTTTACTTTTTGTATAGTTTTTCATGTTTTCTCCTAAGTTCCTTATGCACATCTTTTTAGTTGTGTGTTTCCCTTCCCTAAGTGCCTTGGGCAGAGTTTTTGTTTTTGTTTTCCTTGTTGCTTCAAGAGGAAGTTTAAAAAAGGGTCAACCTTGTATCTAGTTTTAGACTAGTTCAGTTGTAAAGGCTAATGACTCCATGCCCAATGGACTATATAAGGCAAGTGGTCTAGGTTCTCAAGCATAGTAAGCATGCTTCCCTATAAGTTGCCATAAATGTTGGCTAAGTTTTTGGCCCACATACCAAGGATTTAAGGCAGACTCAACATGGCAAAGATGAAGGGTCTGAGTAAGTCTTCATGATTTCTCAACCTTCATAGAATTAAGCCTTCATAGTTATAGGAACAAACCTAGAAGATCCCATAGACTAAAAGGGATAAGTGTAAAATCTCTTTTTCAGTGAAGTCTTTACTTGTTCATTCTTTCAAACTTTATATGGAGACTAAGTGAAATAAATTGTTTTAGACTTTTTGTTTGAAACAATTTCCAAAAGGTACTTTTTAATTACTCAAAGGTATTTTTCTAAAGAAAAGGTCATTTTTAACAAGTTTAAGGGAAATTTTCTCAGTAAAAGAGTCTATTTCAAAAACCCAAAGGATCTTTTCCCTTTAGAAAAAGGACTTCTTAAAATTCTGAAGGTCCATTTTTTATTTTAGGAAGGTCTTTTTTAAAGAGCCAATGGTCCATCCAAAAAATACAAAGTGTATGTTCCTTTCAGGAAGGTTTCTTTTCAAAATCCTGAAGGCATTTTCCAAAGGGAACTTTTCCTTTGGGAAAATTGTCTAAGACAATTTTTCCCTAAGGCAAAATTCCTTCAAACTTTTTGTCTGAAATGCAGATCCGAAAGGAATGTTCTAAAGGACACATTTCCTTTGGGAAAATTATCTAAGACAATTTTTTTGAAGGTGAATTTATTTTAGAACTTTTGTCCCAAAGTCAAAATCCAAATTATTCTTTTCAAAAAGTTGAAGGAAATTTTTTGAAGGACCATATCCAAAATGTTGAAAGGCACTTTTCTCAGCAAAAAGGGACTTTTTCAAGTTCCAAAGGGCCAAAAAACTTGTTAAAAGAGTCATTTCGATGCAAAAGTGTCTTATGTAGCAATTAGAAAGGGTATCTTTTGAGGAAGTGGACCTTTTCAAAAGTATCAAAGAGTTTTTATTTCGAGAAGGTGGCCGAAGATTTGTTTTTCAAAGGGTCCTTTCCAAAAAAGCTGACAGTTCATTTTAAGCAACTAAAGGACATTTATAAAGGTTCTAAAGGGTACTTTCCCTTTGTAAAGGGGAATTTTAAAAGTGGTTGAAAGATACTTTTCCTTTAAAAAGGGCACTTATCCAAAGGAATTTTCAAAATTTGAAGGGTCATTCACAAAAAGTCTAAAGTTTAATTCTTTCAAGAAAAGGTCTATGGAAATTGTTCAAGAAAATTATTCGAAAGAAAGGCCCAAAAGGAAGAGGCCCATAGGAAAGCGTCTGAAGGAAACATGATGTTTATGCTAGTGTCAAAGTTAAATCTCATAAAATAGCCATTTAAATTCAAAAGCTATCAGAGGGGTCTCTAGCCAATCAACAACAGACAACAAGGACTTCTCCTTTCAACTTGAATGATGTAGTCTATAGCCTACATATAGGACATGAAAAGTGGAGGGACACATTGAGTTATAAATGAAAAGATCAAATCATTCACACTTGGTAGAGACATGTATCTACCTTCGACATGGCTCTATCAGTTTTAAAAAAGGGACTTGAATGTAAAGTAGACCCGAATTGGACCAAATGTATTAAAAGGGACAGGTGTTGCTAGTTAGGCCCCATAGATGAAAAAATAGGCCTTTTATACCTAATAAATATCAAATAATATATGTAATCTATATAATTTCATTGACATAAATGGATACAAGAAAACTAATGTCTTTAGACTAGTTTTCCATCTATAGAAAATATTTGGTCTAGGTTTCTAAGTAGGAACTAGTATATGCAATTAATAGAGAGGTACTCATCCTTCGACATGGCCATCCTCTCTAATAAACAACCACTCAAAATATAAGTAGCATGGCTCAGTCCAAATTCAAATTTATGGGTATTTTTTCCTTATAGATGTAAGACAAGTGAAAGATAGTGTGGGGATGATAGATGAAAATCAGGTGATTAGAAAAGGTATCTCAAGTAATAAAGGCATTCTTGGAGAATTTATTATCTTCTAGCATGTTTTCTAATCAACAAGGATGCTCAAGGTTATTAGGAAGAATTTTTTTCATTTGTATAAGGCAAAAAATAGTGCCCTAATTGATCAACAGGATGGTGGAGCATTCATTAAAATAAGTAGAGTAGCTTAGCTATCTTGTCTCAAAAAGGCTCCCCTCTTCCTTTCTCTCTTCCCCTTTTCTCTCATCTTTTTATATTATATATATATATATATATATATATATATATATATATATATTATATATATATATATATATATATGATTTTGAGCCTAAAAAGATATCCATCGATTGTTAATAGAGTTAATCTATCAAAATTACCTTGTAACACTCTCTTGAAGCAATAAGATGAATTTTTTTATTCTAGTTTGAAGTCAAGTGTACATTATTAAAGTTTAAATTGTAGATGTATGCCCTTTTTCATCATCTATAGGTTCTCTATGTATCTTGATTTAATTATTTTTTTTCCTTGTAGGTTGTGTGAAGTGTTAGACATTGGTGCCTTCTTGAAGTGTCACAAGTTTATAGTGTCTCATATAGACCTATTTTTTATGTCCTTCAAATTATAGGGTTTCCCATTGATCTCCATACAAAATACTTATACTTGTGGCCTTGAGATAGGATCTGATTAGTCTATGTCTTGGTTAAGTTCATTAGTATTTGTTAAGGTTTCCAAGATGAAAGTGGATCATTTCATATTTTGGTGCATCACCATCCTTAGCTTAGATTTCCATTTCATGTTATCTTTCTCTCCCTTTTCCTTAGTCAATAGTAGATTTTAGTGTGGGAAACAAGCCAAAGTGAATCATTTGAGGAACGAGCCTTATTATAAATCCTAGAGGCTCAACCTCACTATAGGATACCCATAGCCTAAGTTTTTTATAATATTGTAATTGGGAGTGAGAGAGCCTTAAAAAATCTCCCACAAGGGTACAATTATAGCCTACAACACTACCATGGCTGCATCATCCTCAAACCCGAAGGTTGAACCTAATTATAGGGATACCACATTCCCATCTAGTTTGACCAAATTCAGGAACTACAGTGATTTATTCAAAGTGGTTGAACAAGTCCCCAAGGTTTAGGCTCATATGATGACTAGCAAGTAGAGTATGAGGATGCTATTATATCTCAAAAGAAGTACAAACTTGTTAGATCTATGACCAAAACAAAGGCATTACCCTATATTAACTTATTGATAAGCATCCTTAACAATGCCATCTACATGTAGGATGGAGTCCATAATTGGGTATTCTTTCCCAATTCTCAGCATCAGATTACCAATATCTCTATGAATGCCTTTAAGGTGTACTACTATCCCAGACTAAACTTTTCCCTATGATACAATAATGGTAATAGTATAGATGGGTATGTACTAGATATATAATGTCCCTAGGCTAAGAACCTAGACTCTAAATGGGTTAACAATGAGGATATGAATGTTTACATGGTCCACACCTTCTAAGAGGAGATCTGGGTAGGTATTATCCTAATGAACCAACTATTATGGGTCCAAGACTACCTTCACGTCAATGAGTTATGGGTGCCTCTACTACAAATGATACTTATGTAATCAGAGGTCCCAGACATGGAAGGATTGATAAAATTCAAGTTGGTAAATTCTATCATACATGCCCAAGATAATGAGCTACCTATTCGATGTGGTTTATGGGATGCTCTCTTTTACGCCTTTGAATTTTCATACATGGGTGGATGGGGGATCCATAGTCCACATAGTATTTTACAAGTTATATGGCCACTAGTCCCACAATCACATTTATGACATATGTGAGAATTTATATTTGATGGTCTACCAAGCCATCAATGAGGCTTCAATTCCTTATCTCTCAAAGATAATTAGGGTTTCCATCACAAACATCAAAGATTACTAGTTTTACAAGGATGGCACTATGATTAAAATAATGGGTTTCCTAAATGACTCACTCCACCTATCATATTATGTTCCAGACCACCTATAAAAATAGAATATTTCCTATCAACTATTGGAATGCATCTTAAGGTTCTACATATAATGTTAGTAGAAAGCATGCCTATAACTCCTGATCATAATAAATCACTACATCTACAATACCTTCCCTTCAATTCAAAATATGGTGGCTAGGTGAGACTCCTTATCCATTTAAAATTTAAAGATCTAAAAATGGTACCCTAAAGGGTTAATCTCATATCACTTGGCATGGTACTCAACCCACCTCAACATTAACTATGGTCATCAAGTTGAAGATGATGATGAGCTATATGTAAATGCTATCAACAACTAGGAGGTGCCATCCCAAATCATGGCCAAGAATAATAATAATGGAAATTAATATCAAGAGGGCCCCTCATACTCAAATATAGAGGACCCAACTTTGACAACTTTGTCCATCTTTTATAAGATCCTGTAAGCCATTCCACCACCTTCTCCTCCTCAAAATCCAAGTCTAGATTCACTTACATAATCACATCCTATTATTCATGCCTAAACTCATCCTCCACATCCTCTAGTTGCTCTTCACACTCTACCTCTACCTCCATATCCTATAATAGTTCTGATATCTAGTCTATGATAAAGTTAAAGTCAAGTCACTCAATACCAGGTAGCCCAAGCATAACCCACTCAACCACCAACACCTCAACTTAGAGCTACACAAACCTTGAGGTTTGATGTGGATGATAACATAAGAGTGATCCTAGAGCAAGGCTCCCAATAAGCACCCATATAGGTTCCCATCTCAAATCTCTAACTTCTCCCATTTCACTTTCACCCCTCACTACTACCACTTTTCAACTCCCAATTTTGGCACCCACCAATCCTAATCTACCCCCAAACATCCCCAAGTGGTGCCTCCTCTATTCTCCATTGTTATACCTCTATCTTTAAACTAAGTACCTTTATTTTCATTTTCATTCCCATCTAATCCATCCATCTCACAACCTAGAGTCCTCTCAATGCCTCCCTTGGGTGTGATTTTATAAGTAAGTATGACTATGTATTTTAGGAGCATATCACTTACAAAAGGGAACCTCCTGATTCCTACTATTGTTATCCCAATTATTACCTTGGTAACTCCAATTCCTCCACCATCATCTCTCATGTATTTTATCTTATCGGTTAGACCATGCACTACAACATCCATATTTGACCAATGTAAGAGGTCAAATAAGAAGTAGAAGGAAAATCACACTTTGACCCCAACCTAAAGGCCTTCTACTCTAATTCAACCTCCTCTTTAGGCCTAAATAGATCCTATACTCTAGATACAACATCTCAGTGCCTAGCTCCTCAACCCCCTCTTTCCATTACCTAGGGTGACATAAGACTCACCTTTAACCAACCCATCTCTTCACTACTTTTAAATGACCCATTCCTAGGGGAATTCCACCTTAGGTGAACCTAATTCAAGAAAAATGACAACCACAAATGTTACTTTGGGCTTCCCCTTTTGTTCTTCCTCCTTTTGATCTTGTGCCCCCTCTACCTCCATTATTTTCCTCATTAAATCATTCCACTTACTCCATATCCCCTCTACCTCATCTTTTACCCTTCACTATAATTTCAGCCACCCCTCCTACACCTCCCATAACCTAAAGGAATGGTCCCAAGATCACAAGTAATGGAGATGAATTTCTAGGTAAAATTAAACATTTAATGGTGTTTTGACCGAGCCTTTAGAAACATAAAGAGGACACTAATGTAGAGGTATTTCCAAGAGGGGAACCTAGTGGTGTGACAGACCCATCAAGATCTATTCTCCCTCACCAAGGTGAGGATTTCCACTAGGGAAGAGATGATGGATGAGGACCCACTGTTGGTTATTAAGGCTATGCATGATATATCTAAGAAGCTCCTTGAGGACATGCAGAGCTAGGTCTAACTTTTAGATTCCTGAGTGAAGATCACATTTCTCATCAGGCTAATGGTGTAGGTTAAGGATGCCTTCCCACTACTTTTTTCAATCCTTGAGAAATTATTGGGGATTCTAGTTGAGACCAATGTACTTATCTAGAATAATCAAACCTACATTGAGAGGATTTTAAATATTGATGAGAAATGTCATAAGTTTCAAGTGGTGGTCAACAAAGGAATGTTCCTAGAGTTAAATTTTATGCCAACCTTAGACTTGGGGTTATACCAAATATACACTAAGAAAATTAAGGTTACAATAGAGGAGTAGTTATTTGTGGATCACATTGTAATGGGAACCTTGGAAGAAGGTAATAAAAAGATAATGACCTAATTTATGGAGGTTAATATCTCTATGATATTCCACCTGGATGGCACTTTTATTGACCAAGGGAAATTTGGAGTACACCTGGGTTAATTTAACTAGGTTATGAGGGAGAAAGTGGCCAAGGAAAATTATGAAGGGATTGGGTAGTTCTATATATATTAACATAGTCTAAGGTGAGAATTAAATAGGTCTTTAGAGTCCAAGCATCAATATAATCATCCTTATAAGTCTACCAACTACTAGCATTTTAGGGTGAGGTAAGCTTCAAGGAGCCCCCAATGAACCTTACCAAGCTAGATAAAGAGTTTGACCTCATGGTAGCCATATTGGAAACTATGAGTGCCAAGTTAAATTAGTTAGGGGATAGGCCTTCTCAAACACCTCTTCATGTCAATTAAGTGGTCCCCATAGATATTTTGTAGATTTTTAGGGATTATATTGTTTTAAATTTTAAAATACTATTTTAACTATAATGAGTGGCCATCATGGCCTAGGATGGGATCCTCATGATTTTTGAAGGTAATCCCCATCCTTACCTATTTAAGGAAGAGTTGTATTATATAATAGGGTTGACCAATTTTTTTTGAAAGTACCATCAGATTATAGCCAGGATATCACCTACTTTTCCTTCATCACTCTATACTATAAAATCAGCCTATATCAATTATTGTAATAATATTTACTCCATTTAATGAATATAATATCTATTTTCTATAATAGGGTTTGTTCTATGTTTTAATTCTCTTTCATTTCACATCTGAATAATTATCAATGCTAGGTTAATTGGATTAATACTTTGTTTTTGTATGTGTGTCATGGTTATGATGTGCATAGCTATTATAATCATTATGTGAGTTATTTCATTTCCCCTTTGGTAGTGATGATAATTTTTGTGTCAGTTTGTAAATTCTCATATGGTGTTTATGTTTATTATATTATAAAATTATAGTACTCACCATTAATGAGAGATCATATTAAAGGCATACTCATTGTTCCCTTGAAATCTTCCCATTGTATGTTCTTGGAGTTATAACTTTAGTGAAACTCAATCTATAATGGTATAACTATGACAGAGTTAGTTGAATTATCAATGCATTGAGTTCATTTTAGACCTAGAGGCTCCCCTTTTCTACCTTACCCTTCTCTCTTTTTTGTTTTTGTTCTTTATAATTGAAATACCCTTTCCCCTTGTATTTATAAATAATAAGCTTAATACTCAAATTATCATAACAATCTTTCACCTATGTGTACTTTTAGTGGTGATAGTGCATCTCTTGGAGACTATTCATGTAGACTATATTTTTTGAAGTAAAATACCCACCACCATGCCCTAGGTTGATCATAAATCAATCTTAAAATGGAGGATGAAAGTTCATAGTTGTTCCCACCTTCCCTCTTTTATGAAATGCCCAATCTCATGGGAATTTTTTGAGAATGTCATTTGGAATATTTCATTATTTTTTTGATTCATTTTATGAGTATGTTGAGATTGGTTTATTGGTAATAACATGCTAACTACTATTTTATTGTGAAGCATTTTGGAGACTAGTTCACCTATTACCAGGGTTAGATCCCACCAAGGTGTATAAGTAATTTCTCCTTAATTTTCCATAAAAAACCTGGGTCTAACCAACTTAGACCTACCATGATTCCCATTAGTTCATCCCCATAACCTATCCCAAATTTTTATCCAAGATGGCCTAGTTAACTGGATTTTCCATCAACATCCTAGGAGTCATCCATGATCTACCCAAGAAACCTGAGAGGTATATTCCTCATTTCACCCTTGGCATGGGATGAAACATGGAGGAACACATAACATCCTATAATACCACCTCAAGGATTATAAATATAGAACATGATGATGTGGCATGCAAGATTTTCCCATTTACCTTAATGCAATTTGCATATGATTGGCTCCTCAACCTTCTTGAATAATCTATCTCAACTTGGGATCATTTCAATAATAATTTCCTTACCCATTTTGGAAAATGATGGACCTTAGTGTCTTATACTAGTAATTTTAGAAGATGTATAGTTGGGTAACTGTGATATATCAACCTAACCCTCAACTATCACTTGAAATGTATAATAATGTGATATACCCTTAGACAAACATGTTCCTAAGGAGGGACATAGCCATTATATACCTATCCTTAGTTTATATAGGGACCATAAAAGTGGATAGGCAACTATACCCCTAAGGTCACATAATGAACCTCACTCTCAGTATGTTACCATAAATACTTGCATTAAAATTCTTTTCCAATGCTAACCAAAATACACCTATTATTCAATTGATCCTTTTAATGTACCAACTCCCAATAGGCCATCATACTTTAAACCAATAGTCAAGTTTCCTAAACCCACGGAGAGAAGAACTAACTCCTTGAACTCAACATCAAGTGACATTAGCCATGGATAATAATACCTAAACCACACCTCAAGAGTCTAATAGGGCTGAGTTAGATGCCATTAAATGGATGTTACAAAAAATCAATAATGAATTCTTAGGGATATAAAGATAGGTGAGTAACACTAATGTAAAAATTTCTAATAAAAACTTCAACTATCAAATACCAAATAGGAACTTTAATCATCCTCATAACCCCCCAGATCCTTCACCCAATAGGCTTCCAAAAAATAATATCTTTGAGATAACTTTACATAATTGGTGTCGAGTACATAACATGAAAACACATGGGGAACTAGACTATAAAGAGTTATTTTCCACTTTAGATATCTTCTAGAAGGAGATGAAATAATATGAGGTGGTTACAAATCATCCTAAATCTTTTAACTCAAGTAAAGCCCCTAGTACTACTATGGCGTGATAAACCATAGATTTACATAGATAGGAAGAAAATTATCTGGAGGAGGGTATTAGTGAGTTGTAATCATTTAATTAGTTCTAAGGGAATAACATGACCTTAGTAATAGGAAATGATAACAACCCCTTACCACCTCAACAGCCCCTAATAATAGTGCAACCCCACCAAACTAAAATGTTAGGAATGATCCCCTACCTCTAAGACCTAAAGAAGCAAAGGAACCAATGGAAATCCCACCAAAAAAAAGTAAATGATGTTAGAATAAAGTCAAGGATATGAAAAATATCAAGGATAACATTACCCTTCATGAGCTTTCTCAAATCATATTGCAACATGATCTCCTAATAAAATATTTGACTCAAAAGTTGATCCTACAGGCTCAACCAAAATTGAGAGAAGCACACACCAACATGATCATTCAAAATAATAAAATGGAGGTTCCCCATTTCCTTATAACCATATTATTGTTTGTAAATAATCTATGTAACTGCTTAGTAGATTTAGGATCCTCAACCAATGTGATGCTAATAGGCATATGTGAGAAACTCGATCTATCCACAATAAATTTGGATAAGGTAGTGGTATAAGTAGACAAGTCTAAAGTGAAAGTGAGTTGCTAAACATCCACATATAGTTAGAATCTGAGCCTAGAATTCAACACTTCATAGACATCCAAGTAGTGAATATCTCAAAACCCTATGACATGCTCCTTAGTAGAGATTGGTTCAAATCCTTGAATGGGTATATGGCCATAAATTTCTCCCATATGTGGTTTTTATGGAGAGGAGTAGATAAAAAAACAAGTTTAGGTAGATAACCATGTATGAAACATATGATGGTCAAATGCAATGCCATTAATGAGAATATAAACTTGGTTTATTTAAACCTAGACATATGCATGCTGAGCACAAATCCCACAAAAAACTAAACTAATCATAACCTAGGTCTTCCTAGACTATGGTATCTTTATATAGACATAGATCACTTCAAAAAAGGTAGTGGACCCAGTGTTTTACTTATATACCCATTAGGGAGAAACCATCTAGACTCATATGGGTTGTCATTTCCTTGCATGAATTACTTGGTGGAGTATGAATCTCTAATCTTGGGATTACAATCTACATTAAGACACAAGGAAATTAAAATAATAATATTCAATGACTCTAAGCTAGTGCTTAACCAAATCAAGACTAAATTTCAATACAAACTATCATACCTCAAAAGGTATAAGCATAAGGATTGGGACCTAATCAAAATGTTTAATGTGCTCAATATCATCCCTATTATATGGAAGGAAAACCAAGTAGTAGAGTATATAACATAAAAAAAAACAAACCTAGCCCCTTTGGATGACACTAAGTTGTGACATTTCTCCATAGAACTCATCCCATGTCCCTCTATCTCAAACAATGTGAGAAAATTCTAGGTCTTCTAAGATGACCATCAAATCATCTAGTTTTTTGGTAATGAGGGGATATTCAAGGCCCAAATTATAAATGAGAAAGATAAAGACAACCCCAAGAATGAGTTGGATAAGGATGAGATCTTGAGTATTCATGGGAACTAGATCCCAAAGGGGATGATTTCACTGAAAAGAGAATTTAATTCATTATAACCCACCTTCTACATGAAAAAACCTAAGTTTGAGGATTAAAAGTGTCATCTCATTAATCTTGGTTTGAAATAAAATCCCCAAAGGTCAATGTTGGTCTTGATTAGATGAACCATGAACTAGAATAACTATGAAGTTTACTAATGATATATAAGGATGTGATTTCTTGGGCTTATGGATACCTTAATGTCTTTGACCTAAAATTAATCACTCATACTATCCATTTAAAACCTAGATAAAAATCCTTTAGGCAAAAACAAAGGTTGGTAAACTCAATCCTAGATACCTTAATACATAAGGAAGTCCATAAGTTACTCTCTATGGGGATAATTTTACTAGTCTACCACTCCACTTGGGTGGCTAACCTAGTCCAAGTATTAAATAAGAATGATTTTTTTCCTGTGTAGACTTTCAAAATTTGAAACAGGCCTTGGATAAATATAACTATCCATTTCCCACCCTAGATAAGGAGATCAAAATGGTGAGTGGGTATCAAATTATGTCCTTATTAGATGGATTATCTAGATACAACTAGGTCTTGGTGAATTCCAGAGATATAATTGAGGCTACTTTGACCACCAAGTAGAGCATATTCACTTATAAATGAATACCTTTCAGATTAATAAATGTTGGTGCCACTTTTCACAAGGAAATAGAATTAGATTTTGAGGTCTTAATAGGTAAGTGTGTAATAATCTATATGGATGACCTAACTATGTTTTCAAACTATAGGTTAGATCATGTGCAACACTTGAAAAGCGTATTTGAAATATGTAAAAGGTATGGAATTTACTTAAACCCAAATAAGTGCATCTTTAGTGTCACTGAAGGTAAGAATCTTGGTCACATTTTCACAAAATAAGGTATTACTATTGACCCCAAAATGATGTATATAATTATAAACTATATTTACCTAATATTAAGAAGTAATAAAATCTTTCTTTAGGAAAATAAAGTTTGTACGTAAATTGGATTTACTAAAATAATGAAGCCCTTGAATACAATGTTTAAATAGGATGCTAAAGTGGAATGACATGAAGAATCAAAGAAAGATTTATATGATATCAAAGACATCATGCAAGCCCCAGTCCTCATTATCCTAGACTATATGCAATATTTTTGTCTACCCTTTTTCTTCAAAGCACACCATTATCACTTGACTCACCCAAAGGTTAGAAGGAGAAGAACACCATTTGGCTTTTATGAGCACTAATATTAAATATTTGAGTTCATATATTATACTTTAGATAAGCATGTCTATGCCTTAGTCAAGGTAGTGAATAAATTTAGGCATTACATCCTCTAGAATATATTACATGCCATTGTCCTAGACCTAGCTATAAAAAAATGCTAGGGTAGAATGAGCTAGGCAAAAGAAGAGGCCAATGGGTGATGAAATTACAAAAGTACAACTTGGAAATCAAGATGACCAAATTGGTTAGAGGATAAAGCCTAACTTAGTTAATAATGGAAATAGACATGAGGATTATAGTATACTAAGTGGACCAACATAGGGTACTATAATAAAATTGGTATGCCATAATTATGCACTTTATACTCTATGGAAATTCACCCATAGGACTCAACCATAGATAGAGAATGACCCTTTGATTGAATGTTACAAAATATATGTTGAATAAGGAATTTATCTTTAGAACAAACCATGAAGGGGTTTATATCTAGTGTGTATCATAATAAGAGGCCAAAGAGATAATGAAAAGTTTCCATGAAATATTGAGAGTTGGATATCCCATAGAAAATGCCATAGCCCATAAATTTTTTCAAGTAAGTTACTACTATCCCACTCTATTCAAATATGTTCATGCCCACATCTATTTCTACCACCAAATCTAGACATTTTTTAAGAGACAAATGCTTGCCATGATGCCACTATAACCTATTTTAAAGTATACATTGTTTTCATAATAGGGACTAGATTTTGTAAGGGTTATTAACCCAAATTAATTAGTAGGTCATAAATTCATCCTTATGGGCACAAACTATTGCACTAGATGGTCTAAGGTAGTTGTAAATAAAATAAGCACTACTACTAAAGTCCTAAAATTCCTTGAGAATACCTTAACCACCCATTTTGGGGTCCCTATTAATTTAATGTATGATAATGGCCATGCCTTTTAATCCACATAATTCATATAATGGGACTATGATAATGGGATCACACTAAAGTTCTCATCCAATCACTACCCATAAGGGAATGAATTCATTGATTCCACCAAAGAGAACTTTATTGATGCCATCAAGAAATTAGTTGAATAAAATCCCTATGAATGGTAATTATTGATAAAGTTCACCCTATGGGTAGACCTCACTAGGTATAAACAAGCCTCAAAATATATCCTTTCATTATATTTTATGGATTATATCCCATCATGTTGGTCACACTTAGGCTACTAACCTATAATTTCATGCAATAATTCATGGATCCAAATGACAAGGTGAATTCTATACTCTTTGACCTAATTTAGTTAGAGGAAGCCTAGGATGAAGCTATATTAAGCTTTAGCAAACACCATGATATAGTCAAAAGGTGGTTTGATAATAAGACAAAGATCAAGACCTTTAGAATATCTGACCTAGTCCTCATGTGGAACAAGGCCCATGAAAAGAAAGGCCAACATTTGAAATTTGGTCCCTTATAGATTGGTCCATACCAAATAGTTGAAATCTTAGTCTAGAATGTGTTTTGTCTTAAGGACATTGAGGGTAATGAGCTTCCACTTCTAGTAAATGGGTAGTTTTTGAAAATCTATTTCTTAACTGTCCCCTCAAGTGTAGTTTCTGAGTAACCCAAGTAGAGGTGGTAATGTATATATTAAATAGATTTGATTTCATTGTGTGTTTTATTTTTTTGTGTGTTTATTGTCATTATGTGATTTTGTTTTGTCTTCTGACCCTCCTAATCCCTCTTTGTTTTGAGATGTTCCTCTAATTCCCCTCCCTTATTAATAACTACTTTAGGTGATGGCTAAAACCTAAAAGGATTATTGAGAAGTAGGAATCTAAGTGACTCTGGGATAATAATGGAAAATTTTGACATCCTAGATCTAAGAGGCCAATGATTTTGAGAGAAACAAGTGGATTCTAAACCCTACACCCTAATAGAGCCACAAGTTATAATTAAAATAATTTCTTAAGAAAATACTAAATTATTGGAGTTGATCAAAGACTGGTTGACTATTTAAAACTTCCTCATTATATATTCATCCTTAGATTGATACTAAACCCTTAATGGACAAGAATAAATGATGATATTTTCATGGGAATATTTGAAAAGAATAAATAAAATATGAAGAATATAAATTTTGAGTCTACCTTGAAAGGGCTATACAAGCAATCTCCACCATAGGATTTTTGGCCTAGTTAAAATTGAAGTAAGGCCATGAATAGGACCAAAAGATTCTATATTGGGGATATGGACACTAATCTATAAGTAGAGTAATGCCCTAGTCATTTCCCCCCAAGTCATTATGCCAATAATGCCTCAAATGAATCTTGATAACAATCTAGACTCGATTACTTGGATGAACTCAAGGAGTGAAATGGAAAATTAATATTTGTTCTTATACACACTAGTGGCCATTTATAAAGTGGAAGATTAGTATGCCACTTGATATTATGACACTTTAGTGCCTCATCTTTTTTAGGTCAATAAAGATCCCTCTTATAATCTCTATGTTTAACAAGGGAATAAACAAACTAGTCAAGTTTTAAGTGCTTGTCATCACTTTCCCATGGAAGTCACCATTTTTTGTGGACAACACTCCTCCTTTTATTAGAAATGGGGAACCCCTCTAAAAATATCATGAACCGAAGCTTCAAGGTCCTTTATTTTTCTCTCATTGACAACACCTACTTAAATCCTTGGAATATACATTGCTTTATTTTCCCCAAGCAATAACAATCCTATTTTATTTTTTAAGACTGAGTGTTTTCTATTTTTATGAATCATGGTGCTAACATTATAGGTCAAATTTAATAAAAATCATCCAGACTATCATTCTATTCTTAGAGTAATGGATTGTCACTATTCAAGGTAAATCGAAATATCTATAATTAATAGGTTAGTTTTAATGTATCTTTTTCCTTTACATTTTCTTACTTAGTATTTTTTTTGTGAATTTTATAGATCTTTGGAGAGCCCAAGAGAGTCTGAATGAATGAGAAGGTACCACATCTTCATGTGTAGAGTGGATAGTCCCATAGACCTATTAGAGATGTCAAATCCTAGAAGAGCCCAATTGAATGAGAAGGCACCACATCAACATGTGTTATAACATCTAGTGCCTTAGACCTGTTAGAGATGTTAGAACCCAAGAGAGCTTGATAAAATGAGAAGGCACCATATCACCATGTGTTAGAGTGGTCAATCCTTTAGATTTGTCAAAAATGTTAGAGCCTAGGAGAGCTTATCTGAATGAGAAGGTGTCACATCACCATTGGTTAGAGTGGCCCATCCCATAGAATTTTTAGAGATGTCAAAGCTTAGCAGATCCCAATTGAATGATAAGGCACCATGTCATCATGTGTCTAAATGGATAGTACCTAAAACTTATTAGAGATGTTAGAGTATAGGAAATCTTATCCAAATGAGAAGGAACCACATTACCATGTGTCAAAGAAGTCAGTATCCTAGACCTATTAGAGATGTTAGAGCCTAAGAGAGCCCATATAAATGAGAAGGTACCACATTTCCATGTGTTTGAGTAGCAAGTCCCCTAGACCTATCATAGATGTTAGATCTTAGGATATACTAGTCAAATGAGAAGGAACCATGTTACCATGTGTCAGAGTGTCTAGTCCCTCAGACCTATCAAAGATGTCAGAGTCTAAAAGAGCCTAAATAAATTGAGAAGACACCACATCACCATGTTTTAGAGTAGATAGTCCCCTATACCTATTAGATATGTTATAGCCTAGGAGAGCCTGACTACAAGAGAAGGGGACACATCACCATCTATCATAGTGGTCAATCCCTTAAACCTGCTAGATATGTTAAAGCTTAGGAGAACCTAGCCAAATGAGAAGGCACCACATCACCATATGTTAGATTGGACAGTCCCCTAGACCTAATAGAGATGTCACAACCTAGAAGAGCCTGACTAAATTAGAAGGCACCACATCACCTAGTATATAGATGAACTATCATCCACTTAAGGCTTCAATAAGGTCAAAATAAGGTATAAATGGGACTAGAGATCTAATTAGGATATGCCACATGCCCTTAGGTGACACATCATCCTTATTAAGGGAGTGACATAGAGTAGTAATTTGTGCTTAGATGCCAACTATTATTAGGAAGACCAATGAACATACAACATGTGTAAAAAGTAGGTATTAACCAAAAATCCTATAAGAGATGTGACCATGTTCTTACCATGTATTGGGTATTAATAGAATGGGAAGCTGGGCCTAATTCGATAATTTTAAAACATACCATCACCATAGTTATATATAATTGGTGATGAAGGATCATGGGCTCCAAATTTTATTCTACATTCATTAATAAAGAGAAAAAATATAGCCACCAAATCAAATTTGAAATCATAGAAAATGAGATGTTAAACACCATTAATATAGGGGGTTATATGAATACATTTATAAAATCCTAAGATAATCTCAATAATAGTTATCATCACTACCTTCAAATAAATATCTAACTCCTTGCTTTCAAATTTCTATAGAGCACCCTTGTATTCCATGTCTTCCACACTCAGATCTTATAAATTTCCCCTCTATCCTACTACTATGGCTACATCATCCTCAAAATCAAAGGCTAAACCTAAATACAGGGATACCACATTACCAAATAGATTGACCAAATTAAAGCACTACAAATATTTATTCAAAGTGATTGAATAAGTCCCCAGGGATTCAAGCTTAGATGATGACTAATGGGTAGAGTATGAGGATGAATTAGATCCTAAAATAAGTGCAGACTCCAAATATCCATGACCAAATTAAAGGCATCCTCATACACCAATTTATTGAGAAACTTAATTCATATTGCCATCCATGTGCATGATAGATTCCATGACTAAGTATGATTTCCCAACTCTTATCACTAGATTGATGATCTCTCTAGGAACTCCTTCAAAGCATACTAATCCCTCTCAAACTACACTTTCTCTTAAAATGTAGTGGCAATAATGGCCTGGATGGGGACTTACCAAATATATGATGTATTTCATGATTGATTAAAAATCTAGACTCTAAATGGGTTAACAAGGATGATATCAATGTGTACATGGTCCACACCTTATAAGAGGAGGTCTGGTTAGACATGATTCTTCTAAATTGACTATTTAGGGGCTAGGAATGCTTGCAAGTCAATGAGTTATGGGTGCCTCTCTTGGACATGATCCTTAAGTACTCAAAGGTCCTAGACATGGGAGGATATATTAACTTAAAATTAGTCAATGACATCATAAATTCTTGAGATATGGGAAATATTTACATGATGAGATACCTATTAGATGCGATCTATGGGATGATCTCTTTCAAGACTTCAAATTTTCATATGTGGGTTCCCAAGGAATAAATGGTCCATGTAACATTTTAAAATATGTATGGCCACCAGTTACACAATCACATTTTAGACATATGCAATCATTTATACCTAGTTGTCTACCAAGACATCAATGAGTCTATGATGCCCCAACTCTTGAAGGTAATTAGGGATTCCATCATAGAAATTAGAGACTATTGGATTTACAAGGATGACACTATGATATAAATCATGGGTTTCCAAAAGGACCCCCTTTTGCCTACCTATTACATTTTAGACCACTTAGTATAATAGGAGATTGCCTATCAAATAGTGAAGGCATATTTGGGTTCTAAATATAATAATAGTATAAGGCATGCTAGTAACTCCTAATCATAATAAGGCACCACATCTACAAGACCTTCCCTTTATAACTAGGTGAGACTCTTTCCCCCTTAAAAAATGAAAGATATAAAAATGGGACCCTAAAGGATTAATCTAAGATCACTTGACATGGTACTCAACCTAATTTAACATCAACTACAATCAATAGGAAAAATATAATGATGAGTACTATTTCAATGCCATCGATTACCAAGATGTGCTATCCTAGATCACAACTAAGAAGAAGGGAAATAAGGCTTAAGTGAGCCCTTATATGCCTCCTCCATCTCTTTCTTAGTCTATGGAGGACCCAAATATGATAGCTATAACTATCTCCCAAAGGATCCTATAAGGCATTCTACCACCTTCTCTTCCTTAAGTTCCAAGTTTATCTCCACTTTTACCAGTAACTCTTGGTTCTCATGCCTTGACTACTCTTACACCTATTATAGTTACTCTTCATGTTACACCTTTATCTCTAACTCATATATCAATTTTAGTATCCAATCCATGATAGATCTAAACCCAATTCACTCGATGCCAAGTAGCCTAGGCAAAACCCACTCAGCCACTAGCACCTCAACCTCAAGCTACATAGGCCCTAAAGTTTTATGCGGCTGAAATATTGAGAGAAATCCTAGAATGAGGCTCCTAATATGAACCCATATAGGTTATCCCTTTCACACATTTAACTTCTCTTATATCCCTTCCACCCCTCACTCTCACCACTTTTTAACTCTCAGTTCCACACCCACTAGTTCTGCTTCATCCCCACAAATCCCCTAAGTGGTACCTCATATATTACCCATTACTCCCCATCCATATTTCAAATAAGTGCCTTTGGCCTTAGTCTTCTTGAGTTTTATTTCCTCATTATTCTCCTCTAATCCATCCATATCACAACTTGAAGTCCTCCTAGTGACTCCCTTAGGTGTGCTTTTAGCAAAATGCATGGCTATAACTTTTGAAAGCATACCACTTAAAATAAGGACCCTCTTAGTACCCACTCTAGTTATCCTAATGCCTACCTTGATAAATCTAATTCCACCATCAAATCCCATGGCTCCTATCATCTTGATCAAAATATCTACTATATCATATAAATCTAAACTAGGTAAGAGGCCAGAGAAGAAGTAGAAGAAAAAATAACATTCTAAACCTAGCCTGAAGGCCTTCTATTTTGATTCAACCTCCTCTACAAGATTCAAAAAATCATCATGCCCTGACCATAACATATCAATTCCTAACTCCTTGGCCCCCTCTTTCTATTACCTATGGAGCCACATGATTTTCCTTCAACTAGCCCATATCTTCCATGCTTTTTAAAACCCATTCCCAAGGGTAATTCTACCTTAGGTGGACCTAACTTTAGAATAATGGCAAGCACAAATGTTTCCTTAGTCCTCCCCTTTCATTCTCCATCCTTTAGCTCCCATACCCCCTTTGCCTTCACTTATTTCTTCATTCAATCCTTCTAATTTTCCATCTCTCCTCCACCTCATCCTTCTCCCTTCACTACCATTTCATCAACCCCTCCTACACCTCTTTTAACTTGAGGAATGGTCCCAAGATCACAGGCATTGGATATGACTATCTAAGGAGACCCAAACATATAGTGGAGTTTCAAATGAGCTTTCAAAAACCTAAAGAGAACACTAATGCATAAGTTTATCTAAGTGGGGAACTTGGTGGTGTGGTAGACCCATTATTATATATTCTCCCTTACCAAGGTGAGGACTACCACTGGGGAAGAGAGGATGATTGAGGACCCATTGTCAATTCTCTAGGATACCCATGATATGTTTGAGAAACTCCTTGATGACATGAAGAGATAGGTTTAAACTATAAAATCCCAAGTGAAGAGCACATTTCTCATCAGTCTAATTGGGAAGATCAAATATGCCCTCCTACTAATTCTATCAATCCTTAGGAAAGTATTTGAGACTTTGGATGAGACCAATATACTTATATATTATAATTAGGCCTACATAGAGAGGATTATAGAGATTGATAGGAAATGTCTAAACCTATAAGTGGTGGTCAAAAAAGGAATGTTCCCAGAGCTAAAATTTATGCCAACCTTAGACTTGGGGTTGTAGCAAACATACTTTAAGAACATTAAGGTTTCAATGTAAAATTTGTTAGTTGTGGCACCTTAAAATAAGGAAAGAATAACATATTGATCTACTTTAAAGACGTTAATATGTCTGTGTTATTCTACCTAGATGGCACCTTGCTTAAATAAATGGAATTCATAATCCACCTAGGTCAATTCAACTAGGTTATGAGGGATAAAGTGGCCAATGAAAACAAGGAAGGGACTCAGGTAGTACTATATATATCAAGATAGTCCATGAGAAACATCAACCAAGTTGATAGAGTCTAAGCATCAATGGAAGCACCCTTCCATGTTTATTGAAGATTAGCATTTCAAGTTGAGGTAATCTTTAGGGATCCCTAATGAACCTTGACAAGTTAGACAAAGAGTTTGACCTCATGGAAACTACATTGGAAGTTAAGAGTGCCATGTCAAAGTAGTTAAGAGTTGGGCTTTCTCAGTCACCTCCTTGTGTCAATTAAGTGGTCCCCCATAGATCTACTATATATTTTTAAGGATTTTCTTGTTTTAAATTTTAAAATATGATTTTAACTATAATGAGTGGCCATCATGGCCTAGGATGGGATCCTCATGCTTTTTTTATGTGAACTTCATCCTTATATATATAAGGAGGAGACATATTATAATATAGGGTCGACAAAAAAAGCTCAAAACTTCTATCGGATTATAGCTAGGATTTCACCTACTTTTCCTTCATCACTATAGCCTATAAAATCGACCCAAACCAACTATTGTAATAATATTTACTCTTTTTAATGAATACAATCCATACTTTCTAAAAGAGGGTTTGTTCTATGTTTTAATTCTCTTTCATCTTCACATTTGAATGATTATCAATGCTAAGTTAATTGGATTAATAATTTGCTTCTATATGTGTGTCATGGTTATGATGTGCTTAGATATTATAATCATTATGTGAGTTCTTTCATTTCCTTTTTGTAGTGTTGATAATTTGTGTGTCAATATACAAATTCTCTTATGGTGTTTATGTATTCTACTATAAACTCCTAGTACTCATCATTAGTGAGATATCATATTGAGGGCACACTCCCCATTACCTCAAAATATTACTACTATATGTTATTAAAGGTATAAATTTAGTGAAACTCAGTCTACAGTGCTATAACTATGGTAGAATCACTTAGTGTAATGATCAATTCTTTGAGTTAATTTAAAACCTAGACGCCCCCCTTTTCTACCTTACCCTTCCATCTCTTTTGTGTTTGTTCTTTGGAATTGAAATACCCTTTCCCCCTGTGTTTAGAAATAATAATATTAATACTCAAATTATCATGATAATCTTTGACCTATGTGTAAGACATTATATTGAAATTTTAGTGGTGATAGTGCATCTCTTGGAGACCATTCACATAGACTCTGTTTGTAAAGTCAAATACCTAAATTCATGCCCTAAGATGACCTAGATTAGTACTAAAATGGAGCATGAAAATTTTTAGATATCCCCACCTTCCCCTTTTTAATGAATTTCCAATCTCATGGGTTTTTCATGAGAAGGTTGGAAGGAGCATAAAAAAACACAATTTGTCATAATTATGACACTAAAGTCAAATACAGTGATGAAGTATGTCATTTTAGAAATCATATTAGCAATGGATTTTGGATAAAACAAAACAAAATAAATATGGATTACTGTTTGGAGCTCTAAAACTCTTAGCACTCAAGTAGAAGAAAGAACAAAATTATGGTGGGAGATAGGGATCACTGTGAACTAATTTCTTGCACAAAAGTTTAGTTAGACCAAAAAGTATAGAGAAAGATGAAGAAAGGTGGACTTACTAAATTTATGGTTTGAATCAAAGGCCATGATGAAATGATGGCTAGGGATTTTATGGTGGGCTAGAAACAATACCAAGTTGTCTTCAGTGGTATTTAGGTGGATGTCATGAAAGAACTCTTTGAGGACACCACTAAAATGTCCTATGAAGGTAGTAAGGCCTTCAAAGATAAAAGGAAAAAAGAAATAAATTATGTAGGTGTTATTTGAGATAGATTATTTGTTTGAAAATGATAAAAGTGATTTCCTATGGCTAACCTTATAAGGAGATGGCCTGATATATATCTTTATAGGTAATAGAACATTTGACCCTAGAAGGAAAGTTTACACAATTTCTACATAATTTATTATTTTTAAACCATTTTAAATGAATTTGTATAAGTCTATTATAATACCTTATTATGTCACTATAATCCTTTGTTATATCCTTAAAAGAGAAACCCTCTTTTGATATAATCCACCAAGGGCTGATTTTCCTACTTACCAAGAGAGGGACTCATATGAGGACCCAAGAGATTAACATTAAGGATATTAGTAGGGAGAAGAGATTTTGGGAGGATAAGGATAAATTGAATAAGGATATTAAGGATGAATATTCTCCTCCCCCCCCCCACCTAGCTCACTACCATGTGGTTAGGAAGAAGGATAAAATTAAATTTCATAATTCTTCTCCCCTAGAGAAGAGTGAAAGAAAGAAGGTTAGTAGAAGTATTGAGATATCTTGGGGTATTGAAAACCCTAATTTTTAAATATATGAAATGAAATATGATGAGGTATGGAACAAGGATGAAGATAATTAGGCACATTTTGCATAGGGGTTTAGGTAGAAACTAGTTAATTTTCATGATAATCTATAAAAAATGGGAAGATAATTAGTACCACTAATGGAACAACCTCAGGAAAGAAGTGGATAGAATGAGGGAAGTTATAAGTGACCTAAATATGGCATAAGGATGTATATGGAGGCTAGAGGTAACCCCAAATAGGAAAGGTAAGGACATCCTCATCAACACCCCAAGTAGTTCCAAATCCAAGAAAGAAAAAGTAAGGTTTGAGAAGGATAAAGGTTTGGTTGAGAAAAAAATAAACTCAATGAAAGGCCACAAAACTCAAACTAGAGGCATGATTAGTAGCTTGAAGAAGACTAGAGGAAACAAGAAACAAATTCACTCTTAATAAAGTTAATAGGTGTTTTTGTTGTTGGTTTTGTTTTTTGGGTACTATTTTTGCTATAAATTATTTGACACTTAGCATATGTTTGGTCATTTTGGCATGGTTTTTCCTTATTTCATATTATTATTTTCATACTTGTTAAACTATGGTTTTTAGGTCCCTATAAAACCTAATATTTACATATCAAATAAAAAAATAAGGAATTAATAATAAAACCTAAATGGTCATTCAAATAATTTATAGAAATTAAAAATGCAATTACAAGTCATTCTTTTCTCTCTATGTGTGTGCATATATGCATGCATGCATGTGTGTGTGTGTGTGTGTGTGTGTGTGTGTGTGTGTGTGTGTCTATATATATATATATATATATATATATATATATATATATATATATATATATATATATATATATATATATATATATATATATATATATATTTGTGTGTGTAAACACACACACACACACACACACACACACACACACACACACACACACACACACACACACACCCACACACACACATGATGAGATTAGTGATGCATCAAATGATATGATTTGTTTTCACATATCACCTTGATCACATGTTATTATTATAGAAACACATAGATAATTGATACTTAGATTACATTTATATACATAGTTGATTTCATCTCACATTTATTTTTAATTTTTTTCTAATAAGTTTTAATATATCTTATTTCATCCCATATTTATTTTTTGTATAATAGCATTGATGTCTCTTGCATTTGGAGAAGATGACCAGGTGGACTTATTTTCAAAAGGCACTAAAGTTGCAGAGGTTAGTATGTATCCAAGTATAATGAAACTACATTTTAGATATGTGGGAAGAGGATTTGTTATTGTTAGTGATAAGATAATATTGATGAATTTGAAACCTTGGTAGATTTCAATAATAAAGGATACTACATTGCCTAGGAAGAGAGTGAATTGTCAAAGAATATAGATTCATCCATTCCTCTTATTCATAGTGATTAAATTTTTAGTGACTTAGAGGATTTTAATTCTACACAAGATAGAGATTGTAGTGATGAAACTAGAATAACCATTAATACCAGTCCTAAAGATAAAATTGATTTTGTCATAGATAACACCATTTTCAAACATAAATGTTCTATCAAAGATGATGGCATAGCCCAAGATTTTGTAACTCATGTGCTAGAAGATCATAAAATTAACTAAAAGAGATTAGGAAAATTAATTTTTGGTGTAATGCTAAAAATGTGGAAAATTTATATACTAATTTCTCAAATTTATACAACTTGGTCAATAAAACAAGAATCACCCTTATGGTTAATAAAGGGATTACTCTATTAGATGGTGTATATATATATATATATATATATATATATATATATATATATATATATATATATATATTACATAGTGGTGGACACTATTTTAATTTTAGTGGAGTTGCTACCAAATTGATCCATTTATACTCATCTATGAGTAAATATATTCCAAAGGGAATAATTAAAAATGTAATTTAAGGAGGCATGGTAAAATTTAATAGATTAAATATCAATACCTATGGTGTGCATATTGATATTTTATTTAAAACTCCTTGAAAATGATTCTACCTATATCTCTCATATAATGGCTTGCTATACAATTGGCTAACATAAAAAATTCTCCTATGGATTCCAAATTCAAATAATTTATACAAGAGGTTGAGGTCAAAACATGGGATGAATTTGAAGAGTGACAACCCTATTTGGCATATACAATATATTTTGATGCCACTAACTAAAATATTTCCAAAAAAGTGATAAAAAGATCCTACAATGCTAAAAAATGTCATAAATTAAATTCTTCTCTAACTAGTTCATCAAATCAAAAAGTTGATGAGGATATAAAATGGTCAATTTTTTCGGATGAAGTGGAGAATGTGAAAAATCATTGCTTAAAATCTATCCATCTCAAAAAAATTCTGCTTGCTTCAATTAGATTTCTATGGAAAAAGAAAATAGATCCCTAAATGAAGAAGACAAAAATAAATTTGTGTTAGACGCATTAAAAACAAATGCCATATTTAATGTGGGTGATGAATCTTTGGGGGTACATAAAATTAATTTTATGGGATGAATGTTTGCTAGAATGCATGGAAAAAATCTTAGGGGTACCCAAGAAGGACCTTCTATATCCATAAATTTTACTAGATAAATGGTGACATGTGTGAAATAAATGGTAACACTAGAAAATAAAAATAAAGGTCAACTACTACCATAATAATTGATTACATATCAAGAAACTTTGATATAAATTTAGATATTTGTCCTTATTTATATTTTTCTGTAGGATAGGATAGAGTCAAAGTTATTTAAAGGCTTCTTCCTACATTCTATACCCATAATTTAATAAAAAATAAGCCTAACTAGGATCTCAAAGTTTTGAAACTTCCTCTAGTGTCGTAGTCAAGATTTAAAAACATAATGACTTAAAGATTTCAACAGGTTTTGATTGTAAAGAACAACCTATTTTTAAAGTGTATGAGTGTATAAATTTGTATGAAAATTTTTACGTGCCTATAAACACTCTAAACTTCAAGATGAATAAAAATGGCACAATGAATACATTCAAAGTTATGATTCACTTAGTGTTACTAGAGATTGTAATCAAAGGAATAGTCTTAGGGATTATTTAGCATCATGAATGATAAAATGGATAAATTGAAAAATTCCATACCAAAGACATGAAAAAAACAAATTCAATAAGTAATGTTATGAACCTCTTAGTTACTTTGACTTGTATTCTCACACATGGACACAAGACTAGGGGTTTTATCCATTTTGGCATACCATTTGTTTAACATGGAGAAAATAACATAGTCAAATAATTGGAATTATGTCTTAATAATCTTGAATAACCCATAATTGATGATTACGGGGATTTATTTTATAATTATGGATCATCCAAATATAAATTACATAATTTCTTATTACAAAATGAAGTGCATGAAAATGTAAAGGGTACAAGGAAAAAGTTTTCCATTCTAAATAAATTAGTGTTGATAGTACAAGTAATTCATTTAAAAATTAACCACCAATCCTCTAATTTTAATTAGATAATGCTTCAAGTGACAAAAATAGTGCTACTATATTTGTAATTTACATCAATGTTGATAGAAAAAAGGTATTCAACATTGTGTATATAAAATTATTACTAGTGGGACACATTCATGAGAATATAGATGGATATTTTGATAGATTAATAATGTCATTATGAAATTGGACACATTTTATTTCGACATATCATGGATACCTACAAACATGCCAAGAGGGGTCAAGTACATTCACTCCTTACTTTATTAAGGAAGTGTATAACTTTAAGGCCTTCAAGGAGCCAAACTTGTTGGATAAAAACCATAATATAATGGATATTAAAAAACCTAATGTGTGTAATTTCCATGTTATGGATGATATAACAGTGATGGAATATAAATAAATAATAAATGATCTACAATGATCTCATTCAATCCTAATCTAGTGAAATTTTTTTGATGGCGAATCAAATTTTATATAAGGGCAACCTATTTTGGCACCTTTCAAAGAATTCAAGGAAATTTAAGATATAAAAAAGGGAATAAAATAATATATTAATCATTGGTGAAAAGTACAACATTCAAAGGTAGATAATACTAGATTCAAAATATAATTTATTGGGAAAAAATTTTGTGTGCCTTGGATAGACCATTTATAAATTGGGATGTCAAATGCTTGTTTTTTACCATAAAAAATACATGACAATGACATATATGACCAAATAATGAGAGAGCCACAAATTTTCAGTTACATAAATAGATTAATCAAAATATCCCAAGTAATAATGATATTTATGTTGGGCTTATTTATGTAATATATAAATAAACATTCAATCCATTGATGGATGTGTATGTAGGAAAAATGCTTATAGTATGAATAAGATATGAAAATAAAAAGATAAATATGGGAAGGGAAGATGTGGTTATTTACCTAATAAATTTTTTGAGAAAGTGGATAAAAATTTGAGGATTCAATATTGGAAACCCCTAAGGAGAGAAGAAGGTGAAACACTATATCAATATTGTTTGAGGCCTAATAAAACATGGATCAAATAAGACAAAATTAAATAAGACATTGATGTGGATAACATAATATAGGCATGGGTACCAAAAAAAAAATGGAAAGGAGGATCAATTAATATACCTAAAAAAGGACATAAGTCCGTTGAATAATACCTTGTACTACTTGAAAAGGGTAATGAATGTTAAGGTGAAATTATTAAAGATCATAAATTAATATATGATATCATCTTGGCCTAGGATGTGGGTTTTTTAAAATTTATATACCAAATTATACTAAAATGGCTTGACCTTACATTTTTACTATTTTTTAATATTAGTTTAAGATTGATATTCATTTCATTAAATGATTTATCATACCCGTGGAAGAATTACATTAAGGCCTTTAATAATGTAATTGTATTATTTATTAATTATGAGTGGACTTATTATATATCATCAGGTATGTGCCATTAGCGGTGCACTATAAGTTTCAGGGTTCGCACTTATTGATGTGTGTTTTAAGAACACAACAAAAGATGGTTATGTGAGGAGAGTGTTGTGAAGTGTTGAAATATAAGGAAATTATTTCAAGTTTAGATTTGGGTCCAATAAATTTTAAATGACTGTATGCATAGTCTACATATCCATTAAACCTTTATCTTTTCTTTATCTTTCCTTCAAATCTGCAAATGCCCTACACATAATAAATAAATATACAAATAAAACATTTAAATAAATTATAAGAATTATAAAACATCATAATAGAGAACATGGAAATCATCACAAAGCCATAAATTCATGGAGGTATCTTTTTCCTCATTGTGGCATCAACAAAATGTGTGGATCTGTTGAAATTTTAGATCCACTTTATCTCTCCATATGTCTATATTTTCTTGTTCATAATATGCAAACATATTGTAAACATGTCTCAAAAACTAAAAAAAACACACAACATTTTAAATTTTCTTGTGATATCCAAGTGAATACATGTGGTGATAAAAATAGAATCATAGGTTCATGAAGTGGACTCTCCTAGAGCACAACTTAACCAAAAATTAAAATAGGCCTCTATGAAAATGCTAATTCATGGATTTCACATTAGACTATGACTATGTTTGTAAGTCGTGAAGATATGATGTAATATTTGGAATGAAAATAAATGTGATTATTGATTTAAAAAATATAAGTGTATCCAAGAAGTGATTAATGGTTTCACATAGCCTAGGACATAAAGTGTTAACTTTTGAAATTTTGATAAATTTATGTGAAAACTAATTTGATTTTCCAAGGGTGAAATGGGATGATTTTATGGTCGATTAAAAGTTTTTATAATATTTATACATGGTGTAAGTATGTTTTACATTAGTTCAATAATATTTGTAAATATTACATGTCATGATATGATTAGTTAATATATGGTAACATTTGGATAAATATTAAATAGTGTTATAACAACTATTAAGTAATACTATGATAACTATGGACATTATGTGATCATTACCCATTTCAGTTATTGGGACATGCTTGAATTTTCACCCATTTCCACTAAATATTAATTTAAAGGTGAAAAAAATAATTAAGATATAATTGTAATATGATTCCATAATAGTTTGAATCCAATATCAAACTAGTTAAAATTAATGATATCATTATTAGAATTGACTATCCCACTAGTTAAAAAATTAATAAAAATATAGAAATATAATTTAAATAGTTATAAAAATATAAATTAAAATAATATAAGTATCTATTCTTAGGAATATGTCTAAATTTAATTTAATATTGGATAATTACAAATTTGAAGTGTACTAAGGTTTCAAAATTTTGAACTACATGCTTGTATCAAGATTGGACCTAAGTGAAATAACATCTAGATCGATATACACATCATATTACGCACACACAAATTATATGGAGAACTACATGTGATTTTAATCATATTTAGAACATTGGAAATGTAGGAAATGCTTGTATACATGGGGTATTCAAGGACAAATTAACCTAAAATATTAACCCTTTTGTAGTGTATTCCCAATCAAGGTTGTAAGATCTAGGATTTCATGAAAGAAGAAGATACATAGGCTATTTTATGTAGGTATAGAGATGATTTAAAGTGGAAACAAGATTAAAAATAACATACACATCATCTCAGATAAAAATAATGAAACATGGGGATCTTAGATAGTAATGTCAACCCCAGACAGAAATGACATAGAACTTACCCTACATTGACATTAGTCACTTGTGCTAATTTGACACTCAAGACCCTAATTAGGCCATACACAAAGTCAAACCAAAATTTGTTTATAAAATATTCATAGATTCAAAAATAGAATTGAACATTAAATAAGCTAAGATCCTTTTATTCCCTTTATATGTTAATTATTTCTATATTTTACATGTGTAATAAATTATAGTGGAATTTAATTTACACATAAAATATGCATTACATGAATCTGAATTTTCTACTATTTTCATCTTATTTAGGTTTGCGTAATCTAAAATAGATAAAACAAGGGTGTCTTATGTTAACCACTATATTTTAGGTAACACTAAACCATTTATATTATAACTTACTACTAGGTAGGTCTTGGATTATACTATGGATGTTGTCCATCCACCATATATCAATGCTTAAAATTTGTACATGATGAATGTTTACATATATATACTATGGACAATAAATGTTTCAAGTATTTTAAATTAGTTAAACCAAATTAAGGATTTATACCATACTTAGGCATCCCTCAATCATCCATAATACCTCCATTATAGGTCATATTGGTAGAGAAAATACATACATATGTTATAATATAAAATAATAAAGTTAATAAAGGTAAATCAATGTTGTCATCATCATGTTTAATTAAATAAGAGGTGGTATAAGGAATGACACATATATACGACACACAAAAAGGAATAAATAACATATCCACCTTTGTTAACAAATATTGAAAATATATACTTAATGATTATTGAGGAGGATAGTGATGATGATGATAATTCCATACCTAAAAACATAGATGAATACTTATTTCATCTAAATTTTATGCATGTTTCACCTAGGGAATGCCATGATATTTCAAACATGGTAAGTGTCGATAAATTATGAGGTCTTATTCGTAATAAACATCCCTAAAAGATAAATAAATGGAAGGAAACTATTCAAGATAGTGATAAGATTATAAATTATAACTTAAAGATAAAAAAGAGAAAGGAAAAAAAATATATGACACACTACTAAATAGATCAAGATCCATAATATAAAGAAAGCATGAATATAAATTCAAATACTTATTTCCATATTTAATACATGACATTAATCTCTCATAATAAGTGTTCCATTTATTAAAAAACTTTTAAAAATCTATTATGACTCAATTATAAGAAGCACCATAGATCATACAATGTATAACTAATGAATACCCAATATTTGTGAAAAATTCAACTAACAAAATATAACTCACAAAAGTAGAACCTTCCACATACAATGATTCACCATTACAAATAAATAGTTTATAAAAAAACCAAATACTATATTAAAAATGTTACTAAATAATAATTTGATCATTTTAACTTCCACTAAACATAGATATATGGATCATTTATCACATCAAAACGGAAATTATACTTTATTTATCTAATAAAAAAATGGACGTGGAACATATAATTGTGAAGATTTACAACAAAAGATTCAAAAATTTTAGGACAATGGAATTATTACAATCACAAAACTACATCCCAAGATACCTAAGATGCATACACCAATAACTTATAAAAATATCCAATAAAATAAAAGATCCCATTAAGTGCATAAGCATCAATGAATGGACCTATTAATAATTGTAGTATTAATAGAAAATGACTATAGGAAAGAAGTTTAAACTAATAAATAAGAAGGGAAAAATACATGTAATGTTAAATTTATATAATAGTTAGGATAAATAATAAATGAGCCAAACACTCTCTATTGTGAGGGGTAAATATTCCATATTGCATTCTTAATTAGTATCAAGCTAAAGGTTTTAGAGACATTGATATTTGTAATTACCCTTATGGGATAATTTCAAGCTACACTTGGACAACAATGGATATAAAAATACAATCCATCATTGATGATCTAAACATATATGTTAAATTCAAACTTGAAAATAATATAATTAAAATTCAACAAGATAGAAAAGATGAACAAAAAAAAGTAAAACATTCAAGAACAAATAAATTTGCATCAATAAATAAAATGACATTAGAACCTACACGTGATGTTGAAATAAATTCAATACTTGTGTATATTCAACTTGGGAGGATAAATGAAAATGTGAAAAATGTACCTAAGTATAAGGACTCTAGTGATGTGACATATATACTTTTGATACAATTATATTTCCAAAGATAAGTTTTATATTAAAAAATGTATGGTGTACATTCAATCATTCCCTTGATGTGATCATAGGTTAGTGGGGACATAGTTCATTCAAATATTAAACTATATAGACATACATATGTGTATGTGCATTAAAAAATACAAAAAAATACATATCCATAAATAAATAAATTTATAAATATAAAAAACATCAAATATTCAAAAAATTACAAAACTAGGACCTAGGCATGACATGTTTTATTGGTACACATAGTTGAATATTTTTATTCATCATATACATATTCAGTTACATATACATTTTCTACAAATTATTTTCATGGTATACATGAGTTGGATCAAAGAAATTTAAGTTAATTATGATACATACACATATATATGTGTGACATTACTCACACCCATATACATTCTTTCTACATTGTGGGCATGCCCATACTAGATCATCTTCATACATTTTTTAGGTTATATATTTTATACTAATTCATTGATTATATTAGATTTCTATACATCAATTTCTTATTCATATTTCTATAGTGATATTTCCTATGGATTTTATGTTTTTATATATTGGATGATGACATTGATTGATTATGTGGGCTAACATTGCTTGCTTAGTGCATGATTGATATTGATGATTATGACATTATTTGATTATTGATTATGCTACACTAATTATTCTATATTTTTTGGTACATTGATTTTGTCTTATCATGTTGTGTGTTATTTATGTCAGAGGATCCTCTAGTACATGTCAATCAAATTCATGTTGTGTGCTTATTTAAATGATATTCTGTAAATGTGTGTGATTCAATATATTTTCTATAGAAATGTTGGAAAATAATTTTGTATTGAGGGAAAAGAGGGATTTTTCAATAATGAAATGGACAAATAGTCCCTCTCTTGTTATATATGGAGGTTCCATTATTGAAAATAGGAAAATGTTTGAAGATGAATATGTATAATATTAACAAACAAAATTTCATTCACAAATTTTTTGAATTAAAAATGAAGAAATGTGAATGGGAGAGAAGATTTATGATAGAAAGGAGGAGATAATTGAATGGATAAATAAACAAATTTAGATATTATTTTTCATGTAAGAAAGGAAATTACAAGGAAATTGACAATTTAATATTTCATTCCTAAGTGTTAATAAACACAAGAAAATATATACATTAAACCTAGGATTAAAAAATATCAACACAAAGAGATAATGAGATACAAAATCTTATAAAAATTTCTTTGTACTATCTTGATAAACAAGTACAACTTATCTTATTTCTAGCTTCCTTTTTACCAAAACTACTTATAGTTTCATAAATTCCTATTACAATGAATTCTAATCCTATTTATAATGGATAAGAGGTATAATTATTTTGTTAAAAAATTCTTAAGATAAATATCCTATATTCACATTCAATTTCAACCTTTTTCACATTATAAGGTGAAATCAATATATTTAAAAAAAAATATATTAAAAGAAGTGAAATAAATAAATAGAGGAAGAGAGATAAATTTGGAAGTTCTAGTTAGAAGGGATTACTTACTTGAAAAATCATATTTCTAATTTTTTTGTGCAACCATATTCTGATCTTCATCTGAATACAAACCATGTTTCAATGAAATATGCTATCTCATCAATCCATCTAAATTAATTGGGGAGGATTTTTTTGAATTCACTAAGTGAATTTTTAATGTCACTCAACTTATTCATTACCTCAATATTGAAAGTTTTTGACCTAAATAGTTATTTTTTCATCATATTCTAAAATACTCCTTCAATTCAATGGTTGTGTATTACTTTAAATAATCCTCTTTCAACATATTTTAGTGAATTAGTCAAATTTTAACACATATCTATGATCTCATGTCATTGAATTTTTTTTTTAAGCAAATATATCCTCAAGATCATAATTCAAAGCATTTATCTTCCATTTAGTACCCAATGACCATGGCCCAAAAACATTATCTTCAACCTAATTGAAGATACTTTATTTCAAAAATGTTCATCAACATAGGCCATGTCTTATAAATCTCTGATTAAGACTTTCCACATGGCCAATTATTTACTCATTTTTCTTATTTACTCAATTAACTTGGCTTAATCAATGGTCAAAATCTCAAATGCTATTATGCTTTCATTGATGAATTTTAATCCATTTATCAATAATTTCTCTACTCACATTTCCATCACTTACCATGAATTTTATACTTGATAATATTGGTGATGGTTTATTTGTATATGAATTCAATAGGAGTAAGATTTAGGAGAGATGCTATAGGATTATTTATTATATTTAAAAATGACTTGATGTATGTAGAAAGCGTTCGTACTTGTTCCTCAAGTTTATTTTATGTCAATATAATTTCCTATGTTATTTTAAACAATATTGCCACAAAATATTTTAAGTTTTGAATGCCACTTTCATGACTTGGTTCTCAAAAATAAAGTCTCTTAAAGTTATAATATGATAAGGTCATTTATTATTCATTATTTTTAGCTAATAGTTATATAATCTCTATGAATTATGCCTCAAAAGAGTTAAATATTAATCTTGAAGTAATATTTAATTTATTTGGTGGAAGAATATATAGGATATTTAACACTATGTTAAAGTCTGGATAAATAGCTTCAATAATAGTCTTTTTATTGCTCAAGAGTTTATGTATTTAGGCCAATGATGTGTCACTATAGGGATGTTAAATTTATAATAAAAAATAAAAATGGGTGGAGAAATAGGTGGGGGTTTTATATAAGATGGATATAGAATGTGAGGTGAAGGTACCTTATTTTAATTAATAGGAGAAAGAATGTGTAGCACTTGGGTCATGCCTTGGTATAATGATAAAAAGTGAGTTATGTTTTCAATCAAAAAGGAGTTAAAGGCTTGGGATAAAGGTACCTCACTTATCTAAATTGGAGGTTTAGTAGTCCTTTTGAATGGTAGTTTGAAATTAAATGAGGAGTCTCTCCCACAAGTATTTTTGGGAAAAATCCATTGGTTAAGATATTCCTCATCACCTCCACTTCCTATTATTATAAATTTTTATGGAGGGTGAGAATGAACATTAGATATAGGTAGATTTATTCATGGTGTGGTTATCTAATTTTGGCCTCTTGAAGTTCCTATACTCATAGAGCTCATTGTTCCTTTAAATTCTACTAATTTATTTTTGAACCAAATTTTGATCTATAAAAGACTAGTTAAGTGTGTGCATCTAGGTTTGTCACCTCATTTATTGACTGATTTAAATAAGGAAAAGGTTCAAAATAATTTATTTTTGGGTGTATATGGGGCATTCCATGTCATTTTCATAGTAAAATATCCTTTTAATGACCAATTCCAATTTAAAGGCTTGTAATTTATCAAATCTCATTCTTGTATAATCTCTTCTTTTTACCTTAAAATTATCTATGCAATTAGTCTAATAGTCTCAAAAGTTGGTTCATGATAGTAATTGGGACTAGGCTTGAGATGATTCTTCATAAAATATTTATTATCATAGGGAAACATATTAGTGGTAAACTACATGAAAAAATTAATCATTGTTATCTCTATATTTTACATGTCAAGCACCATTTTTTAGATATAGTAACTCAACTCAGTAAGAAATTGAATCCCAATGACATTATTTTATATAAAAATATTATAGGTTTCCCATAAATGCCTAAAAATTTATATGAGAACAAATTTGTCACTAGTATATTTGGGAAACAAGTATAGGATTCCATTGAATCCACCTACTCTGATGTAGGTGAATTTTGGGAATTGTATGAAATAACTCCTATAGTGATTGATCAATGTAACAAATTCATCATAGATTTTAACTATTGTATTCCCATATAGAGACCTTATTATCACATTATAAACACATCATTAATGTGTCAAAAGTGCTTCTTCCCCCTTACAAACGTGATTTGAGGGTAATAGTCATAAATCATTCTCTATTGTGTAACTTTTCCATCTTGAGTAAGATTACGCCATGACATAAGACCAAAATTAAGTACACCAAATAAAAATTCTTGTAGAAGTTATTTGTGGTCTCTATTTTTGTTAATTCTTCATGAAGGGTGTCACTGATGATGTGATCCAAATATATTATTTTCCCCCTCATAGATGATGTTCATAATCATGTACATATACTCATGGAATTTACTAGTGGTTAGATTTATAGTCACCCTATTGATCAAATTAATCAATTGAATAAATCCTCATGGAAATTATATTTATAGAGAGACTTCAATATTTTTAAATAACCTTTTCTCTTATTCTTCAACCATGTTTGGTTAACCATGTTAACACATTTATTTGTATTTTGGTCCTAATAATGTTATGCAATTTATTTTATAATTATTACTTCTCCATCACAAGGGGAAAATTTAAAAGTTATGTTAAGATAATGGAAATTAAACATAGCCATTCCCATGTCCTCAATAGTTCTAATCTCTTTGGTCTTTGGATTTTATTATTTTACACTTGTAAGGAATAGGTCTATACATTTAACTAAAGTAGGGAATGCAATAAATTATGGGAACCCACTATGAAAGATACATTTTCCAATGGTGGAACATGTTCCATATTTCATTATATACCATAAATACTCAAGATAAATACAAATAATTTTTAAAGTCTCCAATTTTAGGAACATTGGCCTCTAGGTATAAATGGGCTCATATCCCATATACCTAAATTTTAATCTCAAAGGATTTATTACACAAAGGGTGGGTTCAACAAGAAATTTTACATTTTAATACATGTAGCCCTGAGGAAAGAAGTGCTTAGTTGAATGCATATTAGGGGACACAATGGTCATAAAAATGTGAAAATCATTCCTTTAAATAACCTTTGTAAGCTATATGGTTTGGCCAGAGATTTAGGGTGCTATAAGTACCTCTAAAATTTAAATTTATGTAAATGGATAAAAAGTGAATAAAACTTAGGGGGAATGCTAAGGGAATTTTCTATAGATGATTAGGCTAAAGTGGGCATGAATAGTGGAGGATAAAAATCTAAGGAAAATGGAAATAAAATTTGAAAAGTGATGCATAATAACCTATAAAGTTTTTATGGGATGAAGATTTTCAAGATCATGATGTAATAATCAAGGGCACAATGGAAAGAATGAAAATGATAAATCCATAAGAAATAGTGACTTTTGGGATGAAGCACACAATAAAATTAATCAAGTTCTAGTGATAAGTGATGTAGGGAGATGCACTAGAGGAAAATAAAGATGTCTTGAAGTCAAAATTCACTATAAGAGAGTAATCTAGAGATTTTACAGGTTATGAGAACCAAAACACTGAGTTATATAACATTCATAGACTACCCTTGGAATTTATTTCTTTGATTACCACTTAAAACTAATTCATCCCATACATTTCACCTCATTATATTTTTTCATGCACCTTCATCAATTTGTGGATCTTGGTAGATGTATTAGAGTTTTAAACTTTGATTTTATGTGTTTTCTTAAACACTCTGCTAACTTTATGTCATTCACTTTCTTTGCATCTCATAAGAACTCTAAAAAATTTGTACCTTTTATGGTAGATATAAGAGTTTTATGAAATTTTCCTAAGTCCACTTCTCCAAATCAAGATACTTTGATTTCATTATGTAATCCATGCATCTTTTACCTTTCATGCACTATGAGTACTCCAATAACTTCTTTATTTTTCACCTGGTGGAAACTTTTCTAAATTTTTATAGTTGATGAACTTGGTGAATGTTTGGAAGTTATTCAAGTATGAGAAGTTTTTGAAGTGTTTGTTGAGGTAAATCACAAAATTTTTATGTTAAGTGTTTATACTCATTTTTTTTAAAGGATGTGGTATATTCATTTGGAAAAAAATATGATGTTTTGGAGAAGTCAATTTTTGGGTACAATAACTTGCTCATTTTATGGGTTTGAACTAAAAATGACAAAGAATAACTCCATAATCTATTGGTTTCCATTATCAATTCCTTGACTGTTGGGATATAAAGTTACACTATTACTTCAATACATTTTGATAAGACACCACAAATACAAAAGAAAAGTACAAAATGTCATAAATTTAAAAATTCATTTTTTTGAATAATAAAGATTAATCATCATATTTTTTTTCACAATTATTGACACTATATAAAAAATAATGTTCTTCCAACATGCCATTGACACACAACTCACCTTATTTGGTTTGGACATGAGATAACATTCTATATTGAAACAAGTTATAATATGCATAAATAGGAAAGGATAAATATATTGAATTTCTTAGAGTATTAAATTATCTTAACATGAACTCTAAGAAAATTAGGCCTTAAGGTATGAATGATAAAAAATACTTTGTTACATTGATTGGGGTGAATTATGGGATGATGAATAATAATATACTTAAATCAAGGTAGCTCAACTTTGGGATTCCCTAAAAGCACTATTTAACATATGTTAAATCTTCAAATAAATCCAATCAAGGTTAGTTCAAACAAAATTCATAACTACATACTTAATTATACTTAGACTTGGGACATTAAGTTTTGTATTGGCTGAAATTTACTTTATTATTCAACCCCAATTTACTATCTTAATCACAAAAACATACACATATTTATATCATAATTTTATATGACAGAATTACATTTGATTATAAAATCATATGGAACAAGTCATCTACTTAGTACATTTTATTAATTTTTAAAAAATAAGAAAGTATCATGTTTTCCAAATCCTTAAATATAATTCTAATCAATATGCAAGAAATTACATTCAACTAATCTACCTTTATTTGTGAGATAAAATATTTATATAAAAAAATTCATCTCTATTTAACAAATTCCTTATTCGTCTAACCATTGAGATGAATGAAAGGATGCCAATTGAATTTAGATATTTTAATTACTTCATTTATCATTTATAAAGTTAAAATACTCAAGAAAATCACCCATAAAGTTTATTTATGAATTATTGGTATACCAAGGTCACCAAAAATCAATAAAATAGTTATATACATATAGTTACAAAACAATAATATCAAGTATAATAGTGCATAGTTTTTATTGTACTCATAAATTGAATTATAATTTTTATCAAATATAAGTAAGAGTTAATAAGTGGTGAAAGGTTAATTGGATATAACCCAACAACCTTCTATTAATATGAAACCTATAAATCATAACCATAATAATATAATACTTTAGAGAATAAAATCCTACCAATATATTCATTCCTATATAAATTATTGATATAATGAAATTCCTCCAATTTTAACTTGTCCTTATTTTCACTTGATTGCATATTTATATTAAGGACGATGGGATTGGATTTAAGGATCAACCTAGTTTTGTTAATCAATCTATAAGATATAATCTTATAGAAATGTTTCTCCAACTTATTGATCTTGTGATTTGCATTATAATAGAGATCAATAATAATAATGGAATTGAACATTAATGATAAATAAAAAGTACAAAAATTTAATGACTCAAAATATCAATGATTAAGAAATATAAACATCCCTCTTTTAAATTAGAAAAAAACTTCAAGCATATTGTTCATTCTCAAAAAATACTTCATTGTCACCTCTCAAGTTCTATCAAGAGGGTTTACCACATCATTGTCTATAACCTTCCTCTAAGGTATAAAATCACTTTCTCTCATATTAACAAGTAAAATATTGATAACTCCTTTCTTAATTACTTGATACAAATGTAAAACAAAATATATGTTGAAGACATAATATAGATTTGCAACAATGAATTCAAATTTAAAAAAAAACATTGCCTTAGATACATAATGAATCCACACTTTTAATTCTATGGTTGTTTCCATAATATAATAAATAAGATTATAATTATAGATCACATTTAATATCATACCTAATATAATTTTCCAATTCCACTTCACATTTCTCCATGAAACATCTCCATTTTCATTCCAAAAGTACATAATATGTTTACTATACAAAATTTTGGATCACTTGAATCCATAAACTAAACACCCTTTTATAAGACCTTATTTAAATTCATAGTTTAAGTTAGACTAAAATATAAGACAAATTAGATCATAAGTTACCCACTTTGAATACAACAAATTATAATTTCCAACTTAAGTATTTCATGTTGTTAATCTCATAATATCAATAAATTAATGCATAGAAAGATTAATCTACACCACATAAAGAATATAAAATAAATTCATACAATGAAGGAAAATAAAATTCCAACACAATTATTTTTATATTAATGTAAATGGTATTAATTTATAAGGCAAAAATGCTTAATCCCATTAGGGTTACTGAAATTCAAATTACCCAATATTCATCATACCAATGGTGATAATCCAATACACAATGAGGAAATAAACCTTCCATTTCTTATTCCTCACAAAGTAAATCAATATAATCAATAACATCTACTTAAGTGTCAATTATAAATATGTGCCTCTATCTAAAAAATCTTAACCAACTATAAATCATGCCACTTGAATTACTATGATTCAATAGAAAAAAACTAAACTATTTGAGTTAATACTCAAATAGATAATATATATTTAACTTCATTCAAGAGTTAACAACAATAGTCCCTCAATCAATCACAACATAAAATTCACTTAAGTATATATAACTTAAAAGGAAAAATCATATAATTCATTAACTAGATATTCAAAAGTAATTGCATCCCTTAAAATGAGATAAAGTAATAACTACATTACTTTGAAAAAGGAAATATTACAAAAGTCAATGCAAAAATACCTAATACAACCATCTAAGACTGATATCACTACCATCTACTACAAGAGGAAACCCAAAATTCATTAATATTATTTATTAATAAACATAGTTACAAATTTTAAATGAAAACTCTCATATTCTCTTAGATTATTAAAATATATAGGAATATGTAATCACCTAAAAATGACACTTCTTGGGTGCTAAGAGTCCTACTCAAGACCACCTATTCCTAGCTTAACCCTAGACCTATCCTATATCCTATTTTCACACTTATCTAGCCTTAGTGTGGGTCACAATCATCCCTAGTCATCCCTAAAATAGTCCTAAAACTTCATTCTTAGATCTTTCCCCTTCATACCAACTATTCTACCACTTGGACACTAATGCCATATTAGGAATAATAGCACCACATGGTACTAGTGTCCCAATAATTTCACTACTATCCTTTCCCTCCTCTTTTCACAAATAGATATATTTTCAAATATTAAACCTCTTAGGGTCAGCCTAGACCACTTTTAGCTCCTGCACAAGCACCATAATAGTATATATACATGACTTTTAGCCCTCTAACCACTAGATGAAAATCAGATGAAAATTACATAAACAAACTTAGAACAAGTTATGCACAATAAATGTTACTAATCCCTATTCTTACATACTTATGTATACATCCATCTATAGCATTCCTAAGCTTAGATTTACAATCTCAAAAACATTCACATAACTCAAACTGACACTCATATTAGCATTCACTTACACTTGTATCAAATGCTTAGGTAGGAGAACTACATTGGACTTGATCCCTTCTCAAAGTATTAGTATGTAAGTAATGTATCCACACATGTGTGTAGATCACACATCTATTACATTATACCCACTAACCCCTTTTTAGCATGATGTTCATTCAAACCCTTAGAAAAATGAAAAACTAGGGGTTTTGTGGTCAAATAGAGATATAATAAAAAGTATTGATCATACAGACCTAAAATTTGGACAGATCTAGAATAAGACCTCATCTACAAAACCTAGAAATCATTCAAAGAGAGAACACTAGTACCAAAAGATGAAATTAGTACTATGTGGTACTACTATCCAATTAGGGTGATACTATACAATAAGTATTATGACACCTAGACCCTATTTACAACACCTTGATGAACTTTTATGCCAATTTTTATCCTCCATATCATCCATCTTAGTCTATTTTTGTTAATTACTTTTTTACATCACTTATTATTATTTTTAGAAAAGTCAAACTAGGTCAAATTTATTATATATTAGTGGCTATATTTATTTCATATTTATACCCATGTGGTGAGCTTAACTTAATTTGAATACTATTTTAAAACCCTAGTTCCATCCTAGGGTTTGCTTTCTCCATTTTTGTGTAATAAATTAGGGTTTATTAAATTTTGATTTTTCCTAATTTTTTCACAACCAAACTCATCCATAAAAATCCTATATTATGGTTTCATTTATTAAAATTTTAATTTTTTTCTCAAATCCTCCAAACCCTAGATCCATATACTAGGTCCTCAAACACTCAAAAAAATAACCCTAAGTGTTTCAAATAAAATTTTGTTTTTCTATACATTAGGCTGAATATTTTTTATATTTGCACATATACCTATGTTAGATTACATTTTACCTATTATGTGCTTGTTAATAATTATTTACAGTATCTTATTTGGTAATTTTAAAATGACATCCAAGAAGCCTCTTTCTCCTCACCAAGTTGATCAATTTCTAAACTTCTCACATAATTATGCAAATGAATGGACCAATTTTCAAGATTGCACACTAGCACATGATAATGATTTAATTTATAATGATGATGATGATGATTATTATTTTATTGATGGATATTATGATTAATATGATCATTTATTTAAAATTATATATTAGATGCATCATATTCTCTTTCTCCTCTCTCTTCTCCTACTCAAAATCAAACTAACAATATAAGGCCAAAATAACTCCTTATTGGCAGTGATTTGTTTCAATGTGATACTAGATTTTCAAACACTTTTGATACACCCTTATTCAAAATAAATTAATACAAGAATAATAAAATTAATTTACCATAACATATTTTAAGTAACATTATACATGATGTTCCTAGAATAGAAAAGAAAAATGCACATTCTTTACCCTTCTCAATTCAATTTGAAAAAGCATGTACAAATAATTTTTCACCTTTTAAAAATGCAAAAACTAAAGTGGATGATATTATTTTATCACCTTATTTTACATTTAAACCTCAACATAATAATTCTATTCAAAATGTAGATAATTCAAATATCTCTAACTCTTCTCTTACATGGAATAATGTGCTAAATGAAAACATGATTGCTACTTCTTCTACCCTTGACTCAAAATTGAAGATAATGATCATACATATATTCCATTCATATATAGTGAAGATATGTATTGTATTGCACCTACACATGATGATAAATTGCATAAATCTTATCCTATTTTATCTCTTGTTAAGCATGTGAATGATACTTCTTCTACTCTTAATTACACAAGTGAATTAAATTTTGATTTTGATGAACCTTGGGATAATGATAATTACTATGATTATGGTGAAAAATACATGGAGTCTACACTTTCTAGTTCTCTTCCTACTTCACCTATTTCTCTTGATCAAACAAATTCTAGGTCACATGTTAAAAAACACAAACACACTTATTCTTATGTTCATATTTTAATTTCACATGATAATAAAGTACATTCTAGTCCATTAGCATGTGATACTTCTTTGAAAATTAACAAAATAAGGTATAATAATTAATCTCCCTCAATCCCCTTACTATAGTAGAGCATGTTTCTCAACCTAACCTAAGAAAGGGTGATAACTCATTTCCCTCTAATCAAGTCCCCACTATCACACCTCTAAAAGTTATAGAGAGCAAACCAATCCTCCCTAAAAAAGGTTCCAAACACAATACACCAATGGATAAGATAAATAAAAAAAATTCAAAAATTAAATGAACCCATTGATGATGATAATATACCTTCACAAGTGGTAATTTCCTTGGTGCATGCCATGGGTGCTTTGAAAAAACAAGTATGCCATCTCACATTGGATAATAAAACATACCAATCTCAGGCTAATTCCAGTGTCATCCATAGAGATCCTATTCCATGCAGAATCTTCACTATAAATTTTCCACCCAAATTTTAGATACTAGTGTTACCCAAATTTTAGATACTAGTGTTACCTAAATTTGATGGGCATGGAGACACATACTTACACCTTCAGGCTTATGGGAAAGCCATGGTACATGTCACTAATAAGTTGACCCTACTAAAATTATTTCCAAAGTTCATATATGGGGAAAAACTAAATTGGTTCCATCATGTAATTCCTAGTGGGTCACTACATACATATGATGAGTTAGAAGCAATCTTTATCAGACACTACATACAGAATAAGGGATATTGAGTCACACATGATAGGTTATATTAATTACACTAGGGTGAGATAAAACCAACAATTGAATACATTATATTCTTCAAATCATGTTTGCATCAATTGATTTACCAATTGAAATATTTATAGGTACAATAAATCTTTGATAGAGGCCTCATTTTTACTCTTAAGCATAAATTATTATATCAAACATCTAAATCATTCTTGCATATATGTACCATAACTATATCATTAGAGACGTAATTGGGACTAGTTGTTACACATTCAAAGGTAGATTTGGATGAAAGTTTCTCAGACCCACATACATCTAACATGGTACAATAATCTATTTCACTCTTGACTAAGAAAACATAGGGAAAAAATAGCTAATAAAAACACTCAATAAGGGAAAAGAGCCACTTTTATATCACCTCTTATAGTGAGTAGATCATACGACACCAACAGTGGGGCCATATAATTTTTAGATAGAGATAGGTCTCATGACATATTTTTCACATTAATAAATAGGGATGATAACCTTTCCTTATAATCATCACCATCTAACACAATGCCTACATAGGATATATAATAAACTATATTAAAATTTTCATTAGATAAATGGACATTTAGACAATGACTATTATGCACTCTAAGATTGTATTAATCAGTATGTTGATAAAATCATAATAACATTTACATAGGGGGAATTGAGATCTCATTCTCCACACTCTTCTAGATCACACTCCACTATGAGTGAGTAATCCTAAAATATTCCTTTTAAGTAATAATTGGTTACTCATCATACAAGCCATGTGGTATATATTACACCTAACTATATGAGATCTCATGCACTATATATTCAATAGAGATAATAACCAGTTCACATAGAGCATAGTACAATTTTGATTCAACCATTCATTAAGATATTTGGCAATAATCATAGAGATCAGAGCATGATCTTAGTATGATAAATAATTAAGATATTTGCAAGACATGATGAAAAATAGAACATATTTTTATCATGATAAACAATTAAGATGTTTGTAATACATAATTCAAAATAGAACATAGTTTTATTTTGATAACCAATTAAAATATTTGAAAGGTAGGATGTATAATAGAACATAGTTTCAACATGACAACTGATTGAGATATTCACAAGACATGATGTACAATAGAACACAATTATTGCATGACAACTAATTAATATATTTTAAATACATGATGCACAACAAAACATAGTTTTATCATGATAATTTGTAATACATGATTCATAATAAAACATAATTTTAGCATGACAACAAATTAAAATATTTTATAAAGAGTCTAAAAATCTATTCACTAGTAGTACATGATGAGTAATGTCAGTTCTAAAGGATATTTATACACTTACACAACTTGAGCAATATGGTCACTTATTCACCATGCCATCCAGGTTTAGATAGGGTCTACTATAATCCATAAGCTAATTTATCTAACTTCATAGATTTAAAACATAGTTCATAGGCTAGTTCAACCAACTTCATAATTTCAAAGCATAATCCACATGCTAGTTCAATTAGCTTCTTAGATTCCTATCCTTACTTCACAGACAACGCTAACTATAAATACATTTAGTATAGTAGGTTTTGGGATGCCAGTTACCTTTTCACAAAACACACATAATTACTATTATTTTATTTGACACAAGCCACATTATTTAAGAGACTCCCATTTGACTCATTTGTTAGTATTGTTCCTCCCTAATTGTACATATTTTCCTTATTTGTTTCTCCTTGTACATAGTTTAATTATTATGTTACTTGTACATAGATTATATCTAGAAAATACAAAAAGTCACATATTTAACATTTCTATATCTTGATATTAATCATGCTACACTTACTCAATTTTTTTTTTTGGTACCAATACTTTAGACTTAGTATATCTACATCTTAGCTCTTACATAGATTTATATTACATGTTCATGCATAATTTCACTTCTAGCTTTCCTAGTTTAGATTTGATTTTATCTCTATGCTTCTTATATTCAAGAGAATTTGAATATGCCATTGCTATTTGGCTCTACGCCACTTTTTTTCATAATATGTATGCTTTAGACATGTGCCCATGTCCTTGTGTGAATTTTTTTGATTATGTATATGGACATTTAAACATGTCCTTATATGTGGATCTAAGCCAAATTGCTTGTTGTTTGTGTATGTGGACATTTGAACATGTCCTTATATATCTCATTTTCTTATATTTAGTGACATGTGCCCACATCCCTTGTATTGTGGCCCTTTGGCCTACTTTTCATGCCTCATGTGTGTTATACATATGTTTTATTGTATGCATCATGGTTATGAAAATCATCTCTTTCATTTTACACACTCCAATTTTAGATGCCATGAGGGATCCCCTTCCTACTTAAATACCATGATGGACATCATGCCCCACCCACATATATAGCTACTATATTATTACTCAAATTGGTTATTATATACATTATTATATCTATCTTGACAACCTTTTTAATGCTAGAAATAACATACATCACACATTAAAAACCTATGCTCATATTATCTTACATTTTGATGTTGTGTATGCACATTGTATTGGTTTATTATGTAGATATCATATGTTATCTAGCTAACACACATTTTGTAAATCTTTTTATTTTTAGGGAAGTTTTTGCACATGTACAATAATTAACATTAAAAGAGGGTGAATTTATAGGGGTTTTTCATAGATATTAGGCTATTATAATGTACTCACAATATAATTTTTAGCATATAGATTCAAATTACAAAAATTTGACTCAGGTAAACATAATGAGAATTAGTGGCATAGAGATCAGTTATAGTTATTCAAAAATTAGAGTAGTTAGACATTAGAACTTGAATTGGGACACTATCATCACATGGAACTATTGTCCAAGATATGGTGTTATTGTCTAGTATCCTTAGTTTTATAAAAACCTAGATTGGTTAGAAAATTATAACAAGTATAGTCTAGGTGTAGGTAAGTCCAGTTATAGATTTATGAGTTTAGCTCAGATTCATTCCAATATTAGCTAAAATTCATACTAGTTTACTCATATTTGAGGCATAATGCATGACATGACCATTCCAATTTATATTTTAAATACCCAGATATAGATTATTATAACTTAGTCTAGAATCTGTGATCAAAGAATTTGACAAAGAGAGGAAGTTAGATCAAGTGTTAGTCCATAAAACCATGAAATCAACACACTAACATACTAACATCTCTAATCATAGTTCTTAGGGAGAGATTAATGAATAAATAATAATTGAAAACCCAACTAGAATGCAAATAATAACAATCTTTACCTTTATTAAGAGCTCTAAATGTTTTCTTCATTTGGCTTGCTTGGATTATGCATAAGAAGTCTTCATCAATGAAATATAGCTAACATCATCTCCTCTATGCACCATTATTGAATGTTTGGCTTGATTGATATGTCTTGGCTTAATTTTGACATTATAATACTAAGATTTTAGCTTCATGAGTTTATTCTTGCATTATAACTCTACTTTGATTGAGGTCTCTAAATGAAGTGCTTTAGGCTTGCTTTTATAGGCTTTTAAATCCCTTGGAATGAGTTAAATCTGACCATGGTTGATTTTATTAACTTTAGTTGAGTTTGGCATATTCTTAGAATATTCTTTTAGATATTTTCATCAAGTAAAGACTCACAAAGGTAACTAGTGTGTTCTAGGATGTTCTAATATGCTCTTCAATTTCCTTTTTAGTAATTGATTTAATTAACTTATTAGCTTATGGGTGAAGTCAATTAGGATTTAAAATTTATTTAACTTGATAATTGATTTTGATTAGGGTGTGCAAGTTAATTAATTCTTTTTAGGCATTTGGTCATTTGTTTGCTTTTGATTAATTCAAAGTGTGTATTTTCCTTGTTTAATTGATTTAATAGGATAAATAGATTTAATGCAAGTTTATAAAGCCAAATTCAAGACTAATATAAATTATTAGGTTAAATGTTCAATGATTGGTGAGAATTGGTTAATAGTCTGATATGAAGCCATTGGTGGCCAATTTTACATGTCTACAATTTGCTCATATTTGGGAAGATGTTACAAGCTGTAAACATAGTAACATCTTTTACAAGAATAAAATGTTTTTTTATGATTATGACTATGATGGTAATGATTAAACTGTAGCTTCCCCCTCAAGGGAATAATTGTCAAGTGGGTCAACAAATTTTCCCTCAAAATAAAGAAGTAAAATGAGGAGACCAAAAAAATGAAGATGATGGGGTGACAACACAATGATTTACCCAAAGTTGGGAAAAATCACTAAGAAATATAAGTGGGATAGTGTAAAATGGTTTTACCAAAGGTGTTTGTAATAATTATACCCTAATAGAGGTAATGTGGTATGATAACACAATTATTTGCCCCAACAAGTGATATAATCATTGAGAAGATAGATAAGCCCTAATTAAGATAGACAAACAAGAAAAGAAAATTGGTGATAACATAATGATTTTCCCCAATAGGTGATATAATCATTGAGAATACATGTGGGATGATGTATAGTGTTGATGCAGTATACCTAAATTGTGAAAAACATGATCAAGGATATTATTTTTAGGCATTTGGTCATTTGTTTGATTTTGATTAATTCAATGTGTGTATTTTCCTTATTTAATTGATTTAATATGCCAAATTGATTTAATGCAAGGTTATAAAGCCAAATTTGAGACTAATAGAAATTATTAGGTTAAATGTTTAATGATTAGTAAGAATTGGTCTAATAGTCTGATATGAAGCTATTGGTGGCTAATTTTACATGTTTATAGAATCTATATGCTTAGATATCAAAATTGGAGGCAAGTACACAACACATTGTTTCCATTTGTTCACTTAAACACAAGTTAATTAGATGGAATGGAAAGTTCCATGTCATTTTATATGTTGTATACATCAGACATCATATTATAAGCTACACACCATTTTCATGACTTTCTTTATATGTAGTGGTTAGCATAATCAAGTGGCCTAAATCTACCTAATATATATGAGTGGCCAAAGAGCTAACATTTCTAGTTAGATATCTCTAGTTAGACATTTCTAGTTATTTAATTTCAAATGCATCTACTACACATGGGTAGGTAATGATGGATTCATAGACTAATTGAGATTTTAAGCCACCTACATAAGAGGGTTGGATGCACCATCAATCCAATCCAAGCTATTCATAGGTCATGATCTACCAAGTAGGGGTGGGCAATGATGGAGTCAAAATTGAATTGAGTTCTTGAGATACCCACACATGAGGATTGAGAAAGCCATCATCCTAGTCTAATTTATTCATCAATTAATCCCTACACACACACACACACACACACACACACACACACACACACACACACACACACACACACACACACACACACACACACACACACAAACACCCACACACAAACACACATATTATCACCAGGGTTATGCATTGGTTCATGTACCCAATAAGGTGTATTCATTCCTTTCTTCTCTCTTATCTTTTTACTCAATTTACTCAGTTTTATCTTTGCTTTCAATATCTCTTAAGTAAGGAATAATATATGTATGTTTTACTTGTAGGACACACATTAGAGCATACTCCACATACTTAGACCTAGATAAAATAACATCACCTATTAAATAAGTCCAGGTATGATTTTTTTCCTTCATCCTAATTATTTCACTTTGCTACATTTCTAGAATAAAGTGGGTGTAAATTTAATCATTTAAAAGTGACACTTGAGTGTTAAGAGTATTAATTGAGACCACTTATCCCTAGATTATACCTATACCTATCCTAGAGCTTATTTTCACACTTATCTAGCCTTCATACATGCCATATATATTATTAGTCCTCCCTAAAATGGTTCCCAGACCTTCATTCTTAGATACTAACCCTTCGTGCCTAGTGTTCTTCCACTTGGAAACTAGTGCCATAATAGGGATAGTAGTGCCACATGGAACTAGTGTACCAATAATGTCATTATTGTCCTTTCCCTTTTCTTTTCACAAACAAATATCTTTTCAAATATTAGACTTCATAGGGTTAGTCTAGACCACTTTTATCTCCCAAAAAAGCACCAAAATAGTATATAAACATGAGTTTAAGCCCTCTAACCATTAGATGTAAATTAGATTCAAATTACACAAACAAACTCATAATAAGTTGTATATAATCAAGGTTATTAATCCTTATTTTTCCCTACTTATGCATAAGACCATCTATAGAATTCATAATCCTAGATTATTCATATTTATAGTCTCAAGAACATTTAAAGAACTCAAGTTGACACTCATACTAGCATTCACTTGCATTTTCACCAAGCACTTAGGTGGGAGAATTACATTAGGCTTGATCCTTCCTTATAGTATTGGTATATAGGTGGCATGCACACATAGGGGTGTGGATCACACATCCATCACATTAGATCCATTAACCCCTTTTTATTATGGAGTTCATTCAAAACCTTACAATCATTCTAGGGTTTTAGAGTAAAATAGACTATAAGAAAAAGTATTGATTGTAAAGATTTGACATTTAGACCAAAACTAGAACATGACCTAATCTAAAAAAACCTAGAAATAATTTGGAGAGAGGATATTAGAGATAAAGGAGGACACTAATGTCATGTGGAACTACTTTCTAATTAGGATGCTATTATCTAGGAAACATTCTGATACTTAGACCCTATTTATAACACCCTTATCAGCTTATGTGCTAGTTTTTATCCTTTAGATAATCCATCTCACTCTATTTCTAATTAAATACTTATTTAAATCACTTATTTATATTTTAAAAAAGGTCAAACTAGATCAATTATGTTACGGATTAGTGGTTATATTTATTACATATTTCTACCCTAATTTACCATACTCAACTCTTTGACAACATAGGATTTATACTTCCTACATATTAAAAGGTTGAAATTAAATACTTATACTTTAGTTTCGTTCACTGAAGGATACATAATAATAAACCAAGAATAATACCAAACATTATTAACATAATAAATTAGTTCCTAAACACATTAACTAATAAAAAATAATGACATGTTATATAATAAACCAACACTTTATGCAAGGTAGAGAAAATCATTATCAAAATCAAGATAATTAAATTAGGTTTATCAAAATAAGTGGAATTTTGACATTAAGGACTTTGAAGGACTTCTCCTAGCCAGTCAAATCTTATGTCAATACATGAAGTATGAATATCATTCCATGAAGGCTATATGCATGAAAAGTAAAATGGGCCTACCTTCCCACAATGTGTTCCCCATTCCTCAGGACCCCTTATAGATTTGTTTGTCTATTGTGAAGATTTGGTAATTGCATGAGAAATTAGGAAGCACCATATAGTTTTTTGAATTCTCTTATTCCAATCTACTAGACTATTGCACCCCAATGCACATTAGCTCTATCATGAGGCCAAATATGGATTTTGAGACTCGATTAGAGATAGGATATGTGCTATTAATCATGTCTTTTGGTGTGATTTTAGATTTTGACTTTGGATGTTGATTTTTGTATCATTGCCTTTTATTTCAAATGATTTGGATTTTAAATTTTTTGATAGTTTTTTTATTCCTCCTCCATATTAATTTGGAAAATCAAGCATGGGTGTTAAAGATGACTATCATTTGAAGTCTTTTGACTTGGTTACTATGAAATAGAACTTAGAGATCATGATGTCTATGAGTATTATTAATTCAAGTGAAATAAAATTTCTATCTTGAATTCAACCTTGGTTTATCTAGAGCAGAATGAAAGGATAAGAAATCAAGAGGAATGAAACATGAAACAATTTGAATTACTTCAAATGGAAAAAAATGTGGCAAAAGTGAAAAAGGGATATAATGATAAGAAAGTGTGATTCCTTATCATAATAATGAGGTAATTGTAGAAAAACATGTTAACACCTTATTTTTGTGAAAATTTTATCTACAAAGGAAGAAAAAGATAAAGTTGAGAACTAGGGATCATGAACTTGTAGCCATTGTAAAAAAATTCTACAAAAAGAACACTAAAGTAAAGATGGTGATTTTTTTTATGATGAAGGCTTAATCCTATCCATGGTATTACACTACAACTCATAAAAGACAAACCCAAGAGGGTGCACAAATCATGAAAAATAAATGAGAAAAATGGTATTTATGAGGAAGGCCTAATCCTATCCATGGTCTTATAATGAAACTCACAAAAAATAACCCAAGAGGGTGAAAATATTATTATAGAGTAATTAAAAAATGAAATAATGAGGAAGACCGGGTCCGATATATGATTTTACAATGCAAATCATGAGAAAAGAGAAACCAAAAGACCCAAAGAAGGAATTAAGGTCTATGGAAATAAAAATTATTAAAAAGGGTGAGACCCATGTAGATATCTTGAAAAAATTGTTATAAATATTATAAATAGAAAGCATGATAAAAAGAGAAGGATCTATGTAAAATACTTCTTTAAATATTATGCATTGGTGAGCTTTTTAAAGATATGGCCTTCATTAGTTTAAAAGCGATAGGTGTTAAGACCAATTATTATTTTACTGAGTAAGGGACTCACCATTTTTGGGCATATTTTACCTCTTTATCATGAGTGTAGTATAATTTAAGGATAAGATCACCAACATTAAAAGTGTGGACTTTAACCCTTTTGTTATGTTGTTTGGCGATGCAAACCTTGTATTGGTGATTATGTTTTAAAGAAGAAAGAAAGTGTTCATCAAGAAGATCAATAAAATGAAGGAAAGTTTCATGTAATTATTCATTAGGTATAATACCATGAAGATATATATAGAGAGAGAGAGGGAAGCTCAAATTATAATGGGAGGACTGAATTATAACCATAGACTAGCGAAAATGATATTGCCCTAGTGGTAGTGTGTATGCTAGTGCAATAGGCCCAAAGTATGGGATATAGATGAATATGCCAATCCATTCAAGTTTTTAAGATTGTATTTTGGAAGATTTTTTTAGTGGCCTTAGCTTAGACATCACATTGTGGATGTTAGGGCATGAAAAATTTGTGATTGATTTTGAATTTAACATAGAGTTATTTGATGTCTTTATTTTAAAGTTGCCACCATTATTGGAAATGATATTATGAGAAACACAAAATTGACAAATGATTTCATTAATGATGAATTTAATAATGGTGGTTATAGTGACATTGATGAGAGTCATGCATTCAACCCATTTGGTAAAATACTCAGTAGTTATGATGATAAATGTTACAATGCTTCAAGTTGTAATTAGAATAATGTAGTATTTTTAAAACTATTACTTAACATTTATTTCACTCAACCAACGTAAAATAAATAAATTTAACCAAATAGAAACTCAACAACTTAGAATATTAACATTTCCAATTTCCAATACTAAATATAATAGAATATATCATAATTATAAGGAAAATAAGTACATTAAGACACAACCATGGTTGGTCCCCTAATATACCCACCACTACTCAAGTATATACAAAAAAAATACAATTACATTTATTTTAGGCCTTTCACATTAATATGATAAATAAAAACCAAGCCCTCCATAGCTTGTGTTGTACCAACTCATGTATCTCTGATGAACTCATGTGTAGTCTCTAAATAATTAGTATTATTGTGGGGAGGGAGAGCATCATCTGAGCACTTTTCTATGCTAACCACAAACCAACCCCCCACATAATCCCCTATCAGGGAATGGCCCTCCCTTCATAGATAAGTAGATATAATAGTGTTTAAATCCAAAGAACAAGCTATTACTCATGTGTGTAAGATAAAAATAAACATGCAGTGTATCATATAAAAATGCATTCTATTGCAAGATACCACACTAACATGTAAATCATACCTACCAAATAGAATGACTTAATATACATTATTTAACCACAAGATTCATACTAAGTACATCCTCTTATCAATAATATCACATCACATACCATACATATGAGTAAGAAAAGTGTTCAATTCTATCAATGCATGAATGAATCATACATCAATATTTAACTTATACAAGAAATAAAGCCTATAGTTCATACCATTCAGGTAAAAATCATATTAAACTAGAGTTTACCAAATACTAAATATTCAAACAAATAAACCCCATGATAACCCATATTATCATAGTTATCTATGGCATAATTACTAGTTTTCCCATAATCAGTCATACAAGTAGTCATAAAATACATGGAAACATAACTTCAATTTAATTAACTAGATATAGTAAATCAAGTCATAGTATCGAAACACACATAATAAGTCTTACCTAACATTTTTTATACTCTCTAGGTTGTATGAACATATACATGATGTCCTACTAACTTTTATAAAACATATTGATCAAGTAGTATTCAACACATACATTAAAATAGTCAACGTAAGTGAGCATCTAGACATACATCTATAGTATGTACCATTCAATAATATACATGTAAACTAAAGAATTTTATAATATCCCATAATATCATAGCTCATTGTGCATGAGTACCCTACTCACCATGAACAACAAATCTTGCACCATAACTATTAAATAAGTAATTTTAGGATTATACCATCTAGATGTATCTTGTATTAAAATACATAATAGTAATCAGATGAAACATAATCTCTAGGGTCACATTAATATTCTCAAAAAATATATATCACACACAAGTTTTCATTTTTTCAATGTGCTAACATTATGACCCTATCGACATGGTTGTATAACAATATAGTGCTACAAATATACTATTTGTCACCACTAGCATTCTAAGCATAGACTTTGTATAGATTTAGATCATAATTTTATCATAAAGGACATAGTATAAAATAAATTATAATAAAATTATCATTTAAAAATGTCTAAATTTTCTCTATAGTTTATGTTATTCTTAAAACTATATAACTCTAAGCATTGTTATCAATATAATGTCTTACAAGGATAAATAGTCACACTAAATCACTGATTGATTAAATCTCATCATGCATGAGTAATATCCACATCTATTATTTTACTATTTCTTAGCAAACCAAGAATATAAATAATCTAACATTGATTCTCGATCAAATAATAAACTGTTAATATTTTTATCCTTTATTTTATCCTTATAAATACCATATGATAATCTTGCTAATTAATTAGAATGCAATTCAAGTTGGAAACACAATTTAGAAATATGAGGTAAAATTAAAGTTCCACTAAACATTTGATCTTGCATTAAAGATAAACATATTTCATTTTTATTAAAATGACTCAACATATATGGAACACAAACTTATATGTTTTAATGTAGACCAAAAAAATTAAGGTGAAACACTATCCAAATAGATAAGTGTTGTTCAAATGTAGTCATAAAGACAATGAAATTCATACCATATATATATAGGCCTATTATTTAGAATTATAATATAAATACCTTATATCTATAGATTCTTTATGCTATCAAACAAGAATCTTGTAATACTTACTTCATAAGCTAAGTGTTACACTTTGCAAAACTTTCATCTATTACTCATCTATCCACACTATCTCAAAAGATAACTTTGATAATTTTTATTGATCTTAATCCTTTCTCCCTTCTCTTGTATTCTCCTTCTCATATTATTTATATCTTCTTTTACATTTTCAAAAGACTTAATTTATAGAACTAAATCTCTCTTAATTTGTTGTGCTATATTTTTTTTGCATACAAATTTCCTTACTTTAGTTTATTTCCATGCACAAAATTTACTCTTATTTTTATTTACTTAGCTAAAACATATAATTTACTTAGATAAATCATACACCAATTCTCTACGTTATCTTAACATAAGACTATGTTTGATAATTAATGCATTGATTTCTAGTTTCAAGTTTATCACATAGTTTCATGCATGTATTTCCTAGATTAAGTTTAATTTTCCTTAAGTCAAGGTTAGCAAATTTATACAACTTTGGCTTTTTAAAATAATGGTAATTATTTAATTATCTAATTTTTTTCTATAATAAGATAATGTATAATTAATTACTATTCACCTATAGAAATTAAATATATATTTCCTAATTTATTCTTGAAAATCAAGATTATTAAATTAAAAGAATCTAATTCATATTAAAAATTAATTCCACATAGAAATATAATCACACAATATTTACTTAATCATGCACTAGCATTTAAAATATGTTATGCATAAACATTATAAATCTATTGTGCATGTGTATAGGGTTACTAGCAATTTTTTCTATCATCGCCCATTCATCCCATCTAGCCCATCCTCTCTGATGATGCTCTCCCTCATCAAGCTCTAAGGGTAGGATCTATCCTACATCCACCTCATAATAAGTACATATTTTTTCTTATTCATCATAAATATAAATTGATAACAAAAAATTAATAAATATACACCCTCAATGTATAGAATCATTAAAATACAGCTATCACATAATATATACTAATCAATAATATCACTATCCCATTATAGGATATGTCAAAAAACTCAAATAAAAGTAATGATAATTAGATAATAATAATTTTATTCCATGTATTTAAAGGTTATAAGTCATAATATGAAATTAGGATGTGACATCGTCCCCCCTTAAAATTGGTCATCACCCTGATGACTCTTGTTTAAAAAAAAGTTTTGATTAACAAATAGAGTTTAACAACATAAAACATAGTATTAAGTATCATATCATGCATACAAATTTGAAATTTACTTGAAGAACTCATCATAGTTCTCTCAATTAACACTATTCTTAGATCATTGGTCACACAAGACCCTACTATGTGACATTTCCTATTATACATATGATATTTTATGAATATCACTTATGCTAATTAGTTATATCATGACCATGTTGGGTCTCATATAGAATATATAACTATAAGATAAACCCATAATAACTTAGTAAAAGTCTTATTAACTATCCAAAAATACATGATATTATCACAAAAGTCAAAACAAATGACCAAGAAGAGTTCCATAAAACCTTCCAGTCTCTATGCACATCTCTCTAACCTAAAGATTATATTTCTCATGCTAGATAAAAGTATTTAGGGATCCTAGCAAGGATGATGTGTATATGTTAATATTATCACTACACCACATAGCTTTGGATAAGTATAACATATCAATATTATCATTACTCAATCGGATCTCTAGACAAGTATGACAATGAATAAGAACTGGTAATAATGTATATAAAATCATGGAATACTCATCCACATGGAATACCCATCTATATTGAATATCCATCTATAATATATAAGCATGTGACCATATGACTAAATTTGAGTAGTTTTGCCTATTAAATCCTAGATTTAAGAAGTCTATCTATCGGATCTAATTTAATACCAATAATCCATGTCAATGTGAGGCTAAGTAGGATATTGTCTTATCACTTAGAACTCACATTTCCAATTCACCACTCTTCCATCAGGTCTCCATGACTTGATGATATTCAATAATGTGCATAATGTTATATGAAATGTAAAACTATAATAACATATCATAAAAATAAATACTATATGCTAAATGATTTCATATGTAATAACATACATACCAAAAAATCATACAATAATCTCAAAATTATATTAAGTTTCTACTAATCAAACTTAACTAGTATCATATCCTACAACTTAACCTCTAGTATTATATTTATAGTAAAGAGGAAATAATATAATAATTATCATAACATCCAAAGTCTAAGGATCACACCATTCTTATAACCTTAAAACCAAGATAATGTCTCCTTGCTTTCATGACTAACACACAAGTTAACAAGTTTATTTCAACCCTTTTAGACTACTAAGATGTTTTGCACATCTCATACCCTACTTGCTCCCAAACAAAGGTATTTATATAACTCTTCAAAACAACATGATTCAAAAGAGAATAATATCATTATAAACAAAGGTATAGAATAACATAATAATTATAATCACTATAATTAATATAAATTCTAAGTTAGCGACTCATCATGGTCGATTACAAAATTTTAGATAAAATAGTGACTCTAAAAAATCACAAGTGAAAAGTAGAGAGATAAAATAACAAAAAAAAAATTACTAGATACCCTCATATGTAGAAGGAAACATCACAACCCATGTTTTCAATCATTATTCACTTACTAAACTTGTAAGTGTAGTATCATCACGTACTTACACAACTAGAAAGAAAATATGAACCACAAGGATGCATCAATCCATTTAATCCTCCAAATTTTCTCATCAAGAATTAGAAACACCATCCCATGAACTCAAGGGAATAAAATCAAAACAATAATTTAGAAACAAATTTCCACTTAAGGAAACTGTAAATAAACATCCTAAAAATATGAATCTTTTCAATAGCTTAAAATTATTTAATAAGAGAGTGAAAACATAACTCACCTCTAAGCTAACTAAAAGAGATGACACTTATTTCTCAAGTTAACATATAAATATAAGGATGTTAATCTACATAACAAACTCCTAACACAAAGGAATTATTAACCAAGACATCTACATTCAACTACAATAAAATTTCCACCACACCAAGTGGTGACAAACTAGAATGGTCTTATAGGATTCCCACTTCTATGATATGTATAAGTAATACATATAACTAATGCATAAATACATAAGTGAGAAGCACTCCATGCATTTAAAACACTCACAACAGAAATGGTGAAGGTGATTCAATTACTATAAATGATGTAATCAAACTCAAGGTGTTTAATCTAAAGATAAAAAATATGGTAGGGAACTCTTGTTCACAACTCAAGAACTAAGTTATACACTCTTCTACCCAGCACCTTATATAAACATCACCAATGGGACACTTGATACACCAAACCTTTAACAACTATAAAGGGGTACTAATGCTCTTAGGATACACACTTAATGTACCATACATACTTTCTCATATCTCCTCTCTACTAAATAAAGAGGTATGAAAATAATAATTGACTCATTAGGTCTTAGATTTTAAGCCATAAATCTGATACCACATGTTATAACCCTTCAAGTTGTACTTAGAATAATGTAGTATTTTTTTAAAACTATTACTTAACATTTATTCCACTCAACTAAGTTAAATTAAATAAATTTAACCAAACATAAACTCAACAACTTAGAAAAATAATATTTCCAACTTCTAATACTAAATGTAATATAAAATATCACAATTATAAGGAAAGTAAGTATATTAGTACAAAGCCACAGTTGGTCCCCTAATACAGTGACCATTGCTCAAGTATATATAATAATAATAATAATGATAATAATAATAATAATAATAATAATACATTTCCTTTAGGCCTTCATCCTTAATATGATAAATATAAACCAAACCATTCAAAGCTCATGTTATACTAACTCATGTATCTTTGATCAACTCAAGTGCAGACTCCAGATAATTAGTACTACTATGGGGAGGGAGAACATCATCTAAGTGCTTTTTCATGTCAAACATAAACCAATAATCCCTCACACAATCCCCTATCAGAGAATAAACCTCCCTTTATGGATAGGTAGATATAATGGTATGAGAATACAAATAATAAACTAGTACCCATGTGTGTAAAATAAAACTAAACATGCAGTGTATCATAGATAAATCTATTATATTGCAAGATATCACACTGACATGCAAATCATACATACCAAAGATAATGTCTTACTATATATTATTGAACCATAATATTCATACTAAGTACATCCTCCTAATAATAATATCACATCACATACCATGCACATGAGTAAGTAAAGTGTTCATTTATTCCATCAATGCATGAATGAATCATACATCATTATTTAAATTATATAGGAAATAAAGCCTAAAGTTCATAGCAACCAAGTAAAATTCATGTTAAACTATAGTTTCCCAACTAATAAATATTAAAATAGCTAAACCTCATGATAACCCATATTATCATAGTCTAGTGATCTATGGCACAACTATTAGTTTTCCCACAATTAGTCATACAAATAGTCATAAAATACATGGAAACATAACTTCAATTCATTCAACTAGATATATAAAATCAAGTCATAGTTTCCAAACACACATATTAAGTCGTAATTAACATTCATTATACTCTCAATGTTGTATACATGCATACATGATGTCCTACTAAATATTACAAAGCATATTGATCAAGTACTAATCAATGCATAAATTAAATCAGTCAACATAGGTGAGAGTCTAGACATATAACTACATTATGTAGCATCTGGGCATATACATTTAAGATAAATAATTTTATTATATTCCATAATATCATAGTTCATCATGTATGATAACCCTACTCATCATGAATAACCAATCTTGCACTATAACTATTAAATAAACAAGTTTAGGATTATACCATCTACGTATATATTGTATTAAACTATGTAATAATAATTAGATGAAACATAATCTCTAGGCTCACATTAATATTATCACAAAATATATATCACACACAAGTTTTCATCTTTTCATGATGTTGTGATTATGACCCTGCTAACATGTTTGTATAACACTATAGTGCTACAAATATACTATTTGTCTCTACTAGCATCCTAAGCATAACCTTTGTATAGATTTAGATCATATAATTTTATCAAAAATGACATAGTATAAACAAAAGTATAGTAACATTATCATTTAAAAATGTCTAACTTTTCTATAGTTTATGATATTCTTAAAACTATATAACTCTAAGCACTTATCAATATAATGGCTTACAAGGATAAATACTCACATTAAATCACTGATTGACTAAAGACCATTGTGCATGAGTAATATACACATCTATTATTTTAGTATTTCTTATAAAAATGAGAATGTAAATAATCCAACATTGATTCTCAATCAAATAATAAACCGTTAATATTTTTCTCATTTTTTTTATCTTCATAAAGACCCTATGATAATCATGTTGATCAATTAGAATAAAATATGAGCTGGTAACACAATTCAAAAATTTGAGGCAAAATTAAAGTTCCACTAAACATTCAATCTTGCATTAAAGATAAACATATTTCCTTTTTATTAAAAGGACTCAACATATTTTGGCTTAGATTTTAAATTACAACTTAGTGAATTAATATGCAACAATTTTATTTTCTTTTAATTTAGTGTTACATATTTTTTTAAAACCTAGCATTGCATATAGAGACTTAGCCATTCAAAATACATGACGTTGTAATTAGAAACTTGGAAAATTCAATTAAAGATATAAAGGTTTTCAATGACATGGCAATTCAATATTTTAATTCAATAATTAAAAATATATGCACAACATTTTAATGTGATGCATGAAATTTCAAATTAGACTTAGATTTTATTTAAAATCATAGTCATATGTCTTACATAAAAGACTCAACATCTTAAATAAAAGAGTCAATGTCTTAAATAAAAGACTTAATATCTTAAATAAAAAAATTCGATGTTTAAAAACTTGATCAATGACCTCAACTAAATACTCATTGAAAACAACTATAAACTTAGCTTTACCATTTTTGATATAACAACTTAAATTTTATGCCCAATAATTAAATAATATATTTAGTGATTCCATACTCAGTATTATTATTCACAACAATATACATGACAATTTTAATATATATACCTAGTGTTGTAATAAAGTGACTACAACTTAATGAATTGACATTTGATAAAGGACTTATGAAAATTTATTAATTGACTCTTACATTTTGTAAATTGACTTCTATGATTTTTAAATTGACTTTTGTGATTTCTTTATAGCTTCATTGATTTATATCTTAACTTCAGTGATTAAAATCTTAACTTAGCAATGTTTATTTAATATTGAAGCATTTTGTTTTATATATGTCTCAACTTTTAATCATTATTTCACTTATTTAATTTAAAAGGCTCAACAACTTCTAAAATATATATAATGATTTAACTTGCTTATATAAACTTAGAAAATCCATAGTAGATATACTAATTTTTAACTCAATGAATTTAATTTTAAGATGGGAAAATTAAGTAAAACTTATCATTTTAATTAACTTGGCATATTTATATTATCAAAAAATATCATTTAAAAACTTAGAAATATCATTTGAATGAGTAGCATTTCAAAAATCCCTGGCATTTTAATTATTATTGAGCTAACTATTTATAAACACAATGTTTTAATATCAAACACAACAAATTCCTTTTTAATTACTCAATGACTTATTTAAATACATATGAGCATATAAACATATTAAGGACTTTGATATATGAAGGATTTATATGTTCCTTTCAAAGTAAGTAATCGATTATTGTAAATATTGTCATTGATGTCAAAGGTTTAGTATTATTGGTGATAAAGGCCCCATTGAATTTGATGTTATTTGTAATAAATATATCTTGGCTAATATGAGTTAATATTTATTTAATATTAACAAATATATTTTTGGTTGCATATGAGACAAAATAAGGGCCCATGGAGAAGTCGAAGAGCCACGGGATAAAGACAAAAGAAGGATGGGATGCATTTTCCCATGAAGAGTCATTTTGGGGAATACCAAGAGTCACCAAGTGAAGACAAAAGAGTATGGGCAAATTTCTCATGAAGGGACACTTTAAGGAATACGAAAAGTCACCAAAGATAAGGACAAAAGTGGGAAAGACGTTTTTGGTCATGAAGGGTCACCACATGACTTTTTAAATGCTTGGATATGAAGGGTCATCCAAGATTGGCACAATTTTACATGAGGATTGGAAGGTCACAAAGGGGGAAGGCCAAAGGTCATTTGGAAAGATATAAATAAAGGCTTGAGAAGCCATTTGTAAATGTGGAAGTGAGAGGTTGATTTGATATTGTAATATCTAGATTGGAAGAGAAACTGTGAGAGATGATTTGTATTTGTTATATCTAGCTTAGAAGAGCAAAAGTGAGAGAGAGGAAGAAGATGTTGTATTGATCTATCATTTATTGAGATAACAACATTGAGAGATAGGTGTGTGGTATACACAAAGGGGTTGGTACTCCTATGGGTTGGTGCTCACGAATTGTTGTTGAGTTGGTGCTTGGCAAAGGGGTTGGTGATCCTGTGGGTTGGTGCTCATGAATTGTTGCTGGGTTGGTGCTCAGCAAAGGGGTTGGTGCTCTTGTGGGTTGGTGCTCATGCATAGGTGCTGGGTTGGTGCTCGGCAAAGGGGTTTGAAGCTCCTGTGGGTTGGTGTTCATGAATTTTAGCTAAGGTTTGTACTTGGCAAAGGGGTATGGTGCTTTTATGGGGTTGTTCTCATGAATATATTTGAGATTGATTCTCCATGGTTTTTCCCACATTGGGTTTCCACGTTATATCTGGGGTCTCTCTTTATCTTGTTTAGATGTTTATTGTTTGAGTTTTATTGTATATCTTGAATGTTTGATTAAGTGAAATTTGGTTAAAGGAAAGATTTATAAGATATATAATATACTGATTGACCCCCCCTCTCAGTATATTCCATGCTTAACAATTGGTATCTGAGCAAGTTCCTTTTTAAAAAGTTTTACAGCTTGAAGGTAGATTGGGAAAGCATGATGGTTGGGTCACAGGAAGGATTTTATACAAATAAGGCACCTTTGTTTGATGGGACAAATTATGCTTTTTGGAGCATGAGAATGAAGGTTTATTTGATAGCCCTTGGATTTGACATATGGAAATCAGTGGTGGAAGAATATGAAGAACCACAAACATCTACACTTACTCCAACATAAAAGAAGGCAAGTGAATGTAATGCTAAAGCTTTAAATTCTATTTTATGTGGTTTATGTGAATCTAAATTTGTTAAAGTTATGCAATGTAAATCTGATCATGAAACTTGGGTAAAACTTGAGAATATTTACAAAGGTGATGGAAAGTTTCAGCAAGCTAAGTTGTAGACTTTTAGAAGGCAATTTGAAAGTTTGAATATGGAAGAAGAAGAAGATATAGCCAATTATCTCTTGCGAGTTGATCAAATAGTAAATCAGATTCAAGGTCTTGGAGAAACATTAGAAGAGTCAATGGTGGTGCAAAAGGTTTTGAGATCTCTACCAATGAGATATGATGCAAAGGTTTCGATAATTGAGGAAATGAAGAATTTAGCCAAGCTAAAGATGGATGAGCTTCATGGTATTCTCATGGCATATGAGATGTGGATAGAACAAGATAAACCCTCAAAGAGAGAAGTGGCTTTCAAGACATCAAAGAAGGAGAAATCAAAGATTCAAGAATCAAGTGATAGTTCCAGTGATGATGAAGATGCCAATGAAGCACTTTTCATTCACAGGCCGAAAAGAGGAATAGGTAAATATCAAGGAAAATTACCTTTTAAATGTTTTAATTGTGGAAAGATTGGACATTTTTCAGCTAGATGCCCAGATAAGGTCAAAGATGATGAAGAAGAAAAGCCTACATACAAGAAGAATTTCAAAGGCAAATCCAAGAAGGGATTCGAGAAGAAGAGCCTATATTCTAAAGATCCTCGCTCAATTGAAGATAGTGGAGTCAATGATTCAGAAGAAGAAGAAATTCTATTCATGGCCATACATGTTGATCAAGAAGAAGAAGAGGAGGAAGCTGAAATAGATATGGAAGGAGAACTCAAATGTGCCCTAAAAGAGTTAGAAGCTATTCAAAAAAAGAATCAAAGGTTAAAGTGCCAGATTGAGAAAAATGAACAAGAGTCAAAGGAAATGATTGAAGATCTATAAGCACACTTTGAAGAAGCCAAGAAGAATGAAGAAGATCTCAAAGCACAGTTGGAAATAACAATAAAATATTGTGAAAGGTATGTTATTGAAATTGCCTCTTTAAAATAAGATATTAAGAAAGCAGTCAGTGATAAAGTAATCAGTGATTCAAAATTTGAAGATAGCACTAACATGCTGAATAAGATATTGGAAAGTCAAAAAGCATATTCAAATAAGACAGGGATCAATTTTGAAAAGAAAAAGAGCTATGATGAAGCTCTTACAAAAGAGGAAACAAAAAGGGGAGAAGATAAAAATATAGAAGACATTCCAAACAGAGAAGATTGGAAGGAACAAAGCTACAAAAGGCAATCAAGTCAGAGATATACAGACAGATCTTATTTTTATGGCTATTGTTTTTATTGTAATGGATATGGTCACAAGAAAGTAGAATGTAAAAAAAGAGCTAACAATTTCAGAAATAAGGAGAAGGAAAGGCAAGTAGAGTCCAGCAGAAGCCACAACTCTTTTGTTCCTTTATCAAGCTTTAATGAAGAGACCATAGTGTGTTACAAGTGCAACAACTTCAAACACATAGCTCGATATTGCAGAAGCGTGTTTGAGTCAGTTAAGAAGGATTAGAGTTTCAAAGCTCCATTCATCCAGAAGAAGAATTAGAGTTTCAAAGCTCCATTCATTAGGGAGAAGGTTCAAACATGTTCATGGCAAAAGAAACAACATGAAGATTCTATGATGGTGCAGACAGCTCTGCATGTGAGAGGTAAAGATCAGCCATGGTTAATTGATAGCAAATGTTTGAGGCATATGACAGGTGAAAAAAGTAAGTTCATTTATCTAAAGAAGATAAATGGTGGCATAGTGAGATTTGGAGATAAAACCACTACCAGGATAGCTGGAAAAGGTACTTTGAGTTTGGATTATGGTAGAACTAAGACTAAAAATGTTTTGTACGTAAAAGGTCTTAAGCATAATCTATTGAGTGTTAGTCAAATTTGTGATCAAGGATACACATTAAGGTTTCATGCTGAAGGTTGTGAGATTATAAGAAAAGATTCAAATGAGTTGATTGTAGATGCTCAAAGGATAGGGAATAATGTATATGTTCTGTTAGATATCTTCTCAAAGGCATGATCAAAGGATACATTCAAAGATCGTTGAGAGGAGTTGGGAGTAATTTCTATTGCTTCTTGCCATTGAAGTTCAGCATCAAGTGAGGGGGAGCTAAGTGTTATCTCTAGGTAGGCACTTTCCCATTGATGTCAAAGGGAGAGAATAATAGGTACAGGTACAGGTGTAGAAAATAGGTACAGGGAATAGGTATAAGTTGCTACAATAAGGGGGAGTTACTGTATGTTTTCAAATGATAGGATGTGTAGGTGACATGATGTGGCAGTTTTAGGATTGAGGTTTCCATCAATGACAAAGGGGGAAATTATTGGAAATATTGTCATTGATGTCAAAGGTTTAGTATTATTGGTGATAAAGGCCCCATTGCATTTGATGTTGTTTGTAATAAATATATCTTGGCTTATATGAGTTAATATTTATTTAATATTAATGAATATATTTTTGGTTGCATATGAGACAAAATAAGGGCCCATGGAGAAGTCAAAGAGCCACGGGGTAAAGACAAAAGAAGGATGGGATGCATTTTCCCATGAAGAGTCATTTTGGGGAATACCAAGAGTCACCAAGTGAAGACAAAAGAGTATGGGCGAATTTCTCATGAAGGGACACTTTAAGGAATACGAAAAGTCACCAAAGATAAGGACAAAATTGGGAAAGACATTTTTGGTCATGAAGGGTCACCACATGACTTTTCAAATGCTTGGATATGAAGGGTCATCCAAGATTGGCATAATTTTCCATGAGGATTGAAAGGTCACAAAGGGGGAAGGCCAACGGTCATTTGGAAAGCTATAAATAAAGGCTTGAGAAGCCATTTGTAAATGTGGAAGTGAGAGGTTGATTTGATATTGTAATATCTAGCTTAGAAGAGCAATTGTGAGAGATGATTTGTATTTGTTATATCTAGCTTAGAAGAGCAAAAGTGAGAGAGAGGAAGAAGATGTTGTATTGATCTATCATTTGTTGAGATAACAACATTAAGAGATAGGTGTGTGGTATACACAAAGGGATTGGTGCTCCTGTGGGTTAGTGCTCATGAATTGTTGCTGATTTGGTGCTTGCCAAAGGGGTTGGTGCTCCTGTGGGTTGGTGCTCATGAATTGTTGCTGGGTTGGTGCTTGGCAAAGTGGTTGGTGCTCATATGGGTTGGTGATCATGAATAGGTCCTGGGTTGGTGCTTGGCAAAGGGGTTTAAAGCTCCTGTGGGTAGGTTCTCATGAATTGTAGCTAAGGTTTGTACTTGGCAAAGGGGTATGGTGCTCCTGTGGGGTTGTTCTCACGAATATATTTGAGATTTATTCTCTGTGGTTTTTCCCACATTAGGTTTCCATGTTATATCTGGTGTCTCTCTCTATCTTGTGTGGATGTTTATTGTTTGAGTTTTATTACATATCTTGAATGTTTGATTAAGTGAAATTTGGTTAAAGGAAAGATTTATAAGATATATAATATACTGATTCACCCCGCCTCTCAGTATATTCTGTGATTAACATCGATATATTAATAATAATAGTGAGACAAACAAAGTTAATATTTATACATAGTTTTTTAGATCAAAACTAGGCTCTAAAATAGCTTTGCCATGTGATATCAAGGAGATATTTTCTTCTATTTAGTCATATGAACTTGAATCTCTCTATTTTTTTTGGTCATGGAATGCTAAGTACATTTTCTATCCAATTCTATCATCTCTTGGTTAAGGTTAATTATTAAAGACTGATGTTCAAATCTTGATATTGGAATTCCTTAGTGAAAAGAAGCAAAAATCATAAGGAGGTCTCTCTATTTTCTTAAAATAGACTCATGAGTTATAATATGTAACTTAGACTTCTATGGTTTAATGCAGACCAAAATAATTAAGGTGTAACACTATCCAAATAGATAAGTGTTGTTTAAATACAGTCACAAAGATAATGAAATCCATACCATAGATAAGAAATATAGTCCAAATATTTGGAATGATCATATAAATACCTTATATCTACAGATTCTTTACACTATAAAACAAGAATATTTTAATACTTACTTTATAATCTAGGTGTTACGCTTTGCCAAAATTTCATCTATTACTCATTTGTCCACATTATCTCAAAAAATGGCCTCACAACTTTCATAATTGTTGTTGTTCTTAATCCTTCCTCCCTTCTCTTGTATTCTCCTTCTCATATTATCCATATCTTCTTTTCAGTTTTTAAAAGACTTAATTTATATAACTAAATCTCTCTTAATTTTCTATGCTATATTTTTTTTGCGTGAAAATTTCCTTACTTAAATTTCCTCCCATGTGCAAAATTTACTCTTACTTTTATTTCTTGAACCAAAATATATAATTTACTTAAATAAATAATACACCAATTATCTATATTATCTTAACATAAAACTATGTTTGATAATTAATGCATTGATTTCTAGTTTCAAGTTTATCACATAGTTTCATACATGTATTTCCTAGACTAAGTTTAATTTGTCTTAACTCAAGGTTAGAAAATTTAGACAACTTAGGATCTTTTAAATAATGGTAATTTTTTATTTATCTAATTATTTATAATAATAATATAATGTATAATTAATTACTAGTCACCCATATTAATTAAATAAATATTTCTTGATTTATTCTTGAAAATCAAGACAATTAAATTAAAGGAATGTAATGCATATTAAAAACTAATTCCACATATAAATATAATCACATAATATTTTTTTAATCACGCACTATCATTTAAAATATGTTATGCATAAAAAAATTGAATCTGATCTATGTGTGTGTAAGGTCACTAGTGATTTCTTCTATCATCACCCATTCATCCCATCTAGCCCATCCTCTCTGATGATGTTCTCCCTCATCAAGCTCTGAGGGTAAGATCTATTCTACATCCACCTCATATCAAGTAGGTAGTTAGTCTGAGTCATCATAAATATAAACTAATAACACAAAACTTAAAAATATACATCCTCAATATATAGAATTATTGAAATACAACTATCACATAATATATACTAATCAACAATATCATTGTCCCATTATAATGTATGTCAAAAATCTTAAATCAAAGCTATGATAATTAGATAATAACCACTATAATCCATGGATTTAAATGTTATAAGTCATAGGGTGAAATCAAGATGTGATAATAAATACATGTCCATCCTATGATCTAAGTAATTTTCCTATGAGATATAATCCCCACATTGAGAATGTACAGGGATACTCCACAATTTGGAGATCGGCTAGACGCAAATGGATTAGATCATTATGAAGTTGGTAGGGACTACACTTTTTATTGAATTCAATGGCATTATTTTCAAGATTAGGCCAAAATTAACCAATACATAATCATTTTCATGTTATAAAATATTCACTACAGTGACCACCACAAATTCCCCCATGTGCTTATTCAAGAAGAGGAGGATACTCTTCTTTCATAACATAGTGGGGAAGGGTATCTTCAATATTATGATAATAAAGGATATTAGATCAAAAGACATATTCGAGATCTTGTTTGTGAATTTGAGTCTTTTCATGAAAATTCATGTTTAGAGGATAGGTTTTGAAATCAAAGAATTGAATGATGTTTTTGTACTATGGGCTGTATCAAATGGTGATAGACTCAATATGGAAAATAAGTGAATCTGGCAGTTTAATGGAAGATGGGGACTTTCCTATTTGAATAAGAAAGATAGAATCAATAAAAACTTGGTGTAAATGAAAAAGAGATGCTGAGGAATAAACTTAATCAATAATAAAATTTTGATCTCAAGGGATGGGCTCAATGGTAAAAGGAGTGAATTATTTGGCAAGGGTAGTGGTGATTTGATGATAAGAAATGAGATTGTCACTTTACATTGATAGTCACTATTAACCTATCAGGAGATGAGTTGTTAGTCACCCAAAACATGCAAATATGTAATGTCTAAATCAAGTGTCTCTCTCATGCGTAGTATTAAGGCTTCATATTCTACCATGTTATTAATAAGATCAAATGTAAGGTGAAATGCCAAAGGTATGATTTTACCAAGAGGACTAGTGAGGATACAACATACCTTAGCTATTTAAAGGAATTTAACTCCATAAAAATAAAGGGTCCAAGTATCTTTGTATAAATCAACCTTTATTTTAGGTAACTATTCAATGATTAATTTAAATTTAGTATTAGGAAGGATAGAAGACTCTTCTAGATTACTTGCTTCAAGATTAGCATTGAAATTAATATTCAAGATATATAGCTTGATTAAGACCTTAAATATAGAGGATATTATCATCTAAGAGACTATATTAAAGGTGGTTGGTAGTAGGTATGGGAGCTATTGTGAATTACATGGCAATAATTTATCCTTTGATAACTTTATATGTAATAATGTAGAAATCAAATTCCATTAGAAGGACCATCCACTTGCCAATTCTATCTCCAAGAAGGAAGGATTTAGATAGGAAGTGATGGAGTGGATCAAAATTAATGATAACATAATTTTTTTGATAACTCATATAATGATGAAGATTTTTAGTTACAAAAATATGGTGAGGTAATCACATTCTAATTTTGTATACTGTTTTTCGTAGTCAATGCAACCTTGACTAATATAATAGATTGTGTACTCTCTTTTACTATAATCTTCTAAGGATAAAAGAGGGTTATGAATTAATGATGAATTTGGAGGAGTCTCATAATTAGTAGTGTAAGTGGACACATGCACATTGCTTTCATCTAAAGTGGAAGCCATAAGTTATTTTCAAGAAAACCTATTGGGATTGGTAAAGCTCATCATGTCTGTTAGATTTAACTTTTTGTTGTACTCAAAAAATAATTTCTTAATTATTTAAGGAGGATAAAAGGGGTGATGTAAATATAAAATAAAAGAATAGGATATAGAGTTGAAAAGGTCAACTATGTTTTATAAACCAATGAATAAATAGGAAGACAAGGATACATAGTCATGTAGGTTGATTGTGTACTACTAAATAGAGAATTTAAAAGGAATATATGGATACATAGTCATGTAGATAAATTGTGTACTATTGAATAGATAAATAAATAGGAAGATAGGGATACATAGTCATGTGGGTTGACTATGTATTGCAAATAAAAAGGCTAAATAGTATATAAGAGACTATATAATTTAGAATGATAGTATTCTAAAATAGAGTAAAAATTTTCAAGATAATTTGAATAAAAATAAAAACAATAACATAAAAAATTAGATAAATATGACTGACCTAATTAGATTACACAAAACAAACCTTGCACCAACACTAGTTAATGAAAGTTTTGAAATACAACATATAATTATCAAAGAGTAAGCAACAATTGAAAGTAAATGCTAACTAGTTGGTCATCCTAAGTGTTATTAAGTTAAATTTTAATGTGATGGGAAGTTGGATAAAATAAGGAACTATAAATCAATCTAAGGTTGGTTTCAGGATGTTTGGGATGAAAGAGATCTATATTGGTGATGGTACTAGTTTGGTATTAGGGCTTACCCCCTCACTTCATAATCCCACATCAATAAAGGTGTTAGGTACTTTTCTAATATATAACATCAACCATGTGTTTATACTTTCCTAGAAAACCAAGTCAGCTTCTCCCTTGGTGATGAAATCCAAGTACGTAGGCCTTGAGAAGATAAATGTTTAATGATTTTTAAATGTAAAGTGATTTGGTAGTGTGTGAAAATGATAAAAATAGTGAAACTAAAATATTAATTTTAAAATTACACCTATTGAATGTATGTGAGTTACTCTAAGCATGAAAACAACTGAAAAGAAAAGTTGAATTAATTACTAGCAAATATAGGTTTATTTTTTTATTGAAAATAGTATAGATTCAGTTTAGGTGACATTTTATGCAATTAATATAGGGTAGATTTGACTAGGTTGCTACTATTATAAAGAATTAAGGTTTATAAGAACATAGTAGAATAGGTTGACTATGTTTTCTAGATAGAAGATAGACTATAGAACTATGTTGAATAGGTCGACGCAGTTGGTTGTAGGGATATAATATTTTAAATTACAAACTTGTGAAAAATAGTATCGAAAGAAGAACCAAAATGAAAAAGAAAGAAAGATAAAATTGATGATATTGAAGACATTTTATATCACAAATTTTTATGTTATGATGCTCAAATGCTATTTCAAAATTTTGCTAACTGGGTTGGCTAGTTTGATCAAGTTTGCAAAACCCTATATGTTGAAGAAGAAATGGTGAACAAAGTCAACTACCTCAACTATTTTTGCAAACTTATATGTTGATATAAGAGAATAATAGATATATTTGACACATTTTACTATGTATGCCAACTCTAGAGTCAAAAAATGATATTGTGTCAAATTGATCAATCCAGGAACCTATATTTGGCAAAGACCTACACAAATAGAATATAGTCATATTGAAGTGACTATATGTTAAAATTGTACACAAAAAGTTAGAATTATACTGACTGGTTTAATACAATACTACAAATATATAGAAATATAATATGAGGATAAAAATGATGGTGTGAAATAAAACCTACAAGGGTTAGATTCATGTCGAGTTCACCAAAATGTATAAAAAGGTAAATATAACTAATCTATTAATTAATCCTAGCTCAGAGAAGATAAATCCTACTTATGCTTCTAATAGTTGATACATTAGATATTTAGGGTCATGACCAAGATGGATCCATTAGACCTATCCAAATTATCTCATACCATAATAACATTACTAGGGAGGGTTTCAAAACCTCCAATCAAGTAAGACTATATAATAACCCTAGTTATATCCTATGTTTTCATATTCACAAAAGTAAATGACAAGTAAAGAAAATTCTAATCTAGTGCTTACCAAATCTTATGGCATAAAGTGGGGGTAATAAACATAAAAAATAAACATGCATAAAAGATATATACTTATGTCAATTTATATGAAATTATAATGCATGGGAGATAATCAGTAATGCTAATCTATCTACTCTTACAAAGGAGGAACAAAGTTAGGAATACTTACCTTTGAAGATGAACCTACTGAGCCTCAATATCTCCATTGGCCAAGATGATTCACAATAGGTTATTGTGATATGTAAGGATAAAAAGGATAAGTTAGCTATAGGCTACACAACCTATCTATGTATACAAAAGACTTCTCCACAAGACATAATTTATATCTCTAAAGAATGTACTAAAAACCTAAGTTATGCTCCTCAAGTAGAATGGTATATAAGAAAATGTGCAATATAATATTCTTTTTCTTATCTAAGAAATGGTGAAATGAATGTGTATATATAGCTAAATCTAACCCTAAAACCTTTCAAAAGTTTAGCCAATAGGGTTAACCCAATTGAATCTATATCAATTATTGATAAAAAACAAATTAGGTCTTGGTCTAGGTTAGATAGGGGTTGACTTAGACCTTAAATAGGTTTTATCAATTAGAGTACTTGATCGATGGGGCTGAGTGTTTAATGTAAAAAATCAAAAAGGGTTTTAGGCTTAGGGAGGGGCTAATGAAAGATAAAAATGACTATAAAATGGTGAAAAAGAGGAGGAAAATCTTAAGGAAGTGTTTTTAGGAGATGTTTAGATTGATATCAAGTGGTAGTGAAGGGAAAAAAATCATGTGAAGTACTAATGGTCTTCCCACCTCATGTAGGGGAATATTCAAGTGGCCTCCATTATGAGTTATTATAGTGAGTAGGAGTCATATAGAAGGTGTTTTTTCATGATTAACAATATGAGTCTTTACAATTTAAATTCTAGTTCATAATGTGTTTTCCCACTAAAAATCCAATTTGAAATTTGGAATCATGTTACTAGCTTAGGGAGATGTTTTGTGATGTCTAATGTTTTTAGTAGACATATTAGGTTCTAGGCATCTTAAGAGAGAATACTAAAATTGGTTACCATGCATGCATGGACCATATGTCTCATCATTATAATGGTCATGTTAGCGATTAGGAAGTTTGAGTCTTTCCAATGTACAAAAAGGAGTTAGAAGTTAGTTAGATTAGTATTGAGAAATAGAAGGATTGTAAATGAATGTTTTAGTTATATTTGAAGGGGTGAATTTCAAGGTAAAATGAGAGGAACCCCAAATATTTGAATGATAAGTTTCTTATTTTTTATAACTAATTACAGACTCTATCTTCTTGTAATCTATGTTTTTGAAAATGAAGTCTTAATATGGATTGGAGGACTTTGTATGTGATGCAGGTAGTGTATTATGATGTTTTTTTAGCAACTTTTCAATGAATTAAAATGGAATATAAAGGTATTTAGGATTGAATTCAAAATAAAAATGTTATAAATAAACTATTATTGGTGGATTGTATTTCCTATATTCTCTTTTGCAAGCAAGGAATTGAGTTTCAATGTAATGGAGAAAGGTTAAGACTAAATGGTTTTGAAGTTTATTATGAGTTTATAAATTTTAATATATGTTATTAAAGGTGATAAAACATTTTTTAGTAGCCTCCTAAGTTATTTATGAGAAATTAATTTGTAGACCCTGCATATGTACATTGTGTTGAAGGAACTATGTGTAGGGGATAATGAAGGAAAAGTACTATTGAACAAGGATTTGGTATATAAAGAGTCAAATAATTGTATGTGTATCAAAGTAATGAAACCTAATTATAAGGTTAAATGAATAAATAACTTCTTGCGAGATAATCAACCACTCATACTTTGTATTTCTATATTTTTTTATCAAAACAAGAACTGTATGTGTATCCACAACAAAGACATTACATGAAAGGGTATTTGAAACATGTGAAATTATGGTAAGTATTTTTATCTTATTATAAAGGTGATTTGTGCATTTCCCATACATTTTTAAGTACATTTTGTTATTTAGTCCATCCAAACTCTATAAAGTCTATGTGGAGAACCCATTTTTAAACATAGAGCAGTGTAAAGACCATTCATAGAGATGTCAATAGGAGATTTAATGAGATGAGAATTGTGTATGGGAGTTTGACCATGCTTAAACAATCATCACAATGAATTAGAAGTCAATTTTTTTTTTTGAGTTTACCCTTCTGAGGTGGTGACTAGTAGACATAACCCTATGCTAGGGTTTCAATATAAAAACATGGATAGAGATAAATAAAACTAGTGAAAAAGCCTATAACTTGTTCATAAATTGGGAAATAATGTATATGAATACATTTTAAATGTTTTATTCCCTAATTGTACGTGTCAATACAAGTAGAATTGACTGTGTGTTAGAAGCTGAGAGAGACCTAAAGGGGCCTAATTAGGCCTAGAAAGAGGAAGAAAAGAATATCTAGATAATGAATTGAGCCATAAAAGTTCATGAGTAGATATAAATGGATAGGTGGTAGTTAAAAAATTAATTATTTTTACAAGATTCTTCTGTACCTATCCGTATAAGGGTTAATAGAAGAAAAAAGGCTACTAGAATAAGGTCAAGAAAGTAAGAGTTGTGGTAAAGTTGAGCAAGAAATGTTGTGTTGAGTGGGTTTAAGATCAAAAAGGAATTTAAGGAGATTTAAATTCAATAGATTCAATACATAAACATTAATTAAAGGACAATCATTAGACCTTTATGGGTTTGGAAGGATATGAAGTCAATGAGGAGTAATAAAGAAATAAATGGATGGGTGATGTGAGTGTGTAAGTTAGAGAATATAGATGGGTTCAATGAATTTAATAATATGGAAGATAAAGTATCAATAATAGTGTATAATCATGTAAATATTATGGAGATTCATTTTACTATCAATAACTATAAAACCATTATAGATCAAAAGAGGTAAAAGTGACATCAACAAAGAATAAATGATAGAGCTGGTTTTGTGTGTGTAGTAGAAGTAAGATATATGTTTTTATTTCCATTCATGAATTACAAGGAAGTTGAATTACCTATACATAATTTGGTATTAGAGAGATAATTTCATTTGGAAGTAGATAAATAAGGTTTTCATGAATAAAAGGTACAAGTTTGTTTTTATTTATAGTTTATATATTTGATTAGTTTATGCAAGAATAGTGAAGGTTTTTTAGGAGGACGCTAAATAAAGTTGTAGGTACATGATAGAGAGTAAAAAAGGAGAAATTTTTGGTGAAGCCCTTAGCCCATATAGGCTTAGATAGAAAAAGTAAAGATCTAGTGAGATCTCCAAGAAGGAAGCTCAAGAAGAGAGCTTGAAGATACTGAAAGAGACCTAGTGAAGGTCAAAAAAGGCAAGTGGGAAAGCTTGTCAAGAAGAAGAGATAGGTCAAAAGAGACCTAGAGAGAGAAAATGAATTATGAAGAGAGTGATATAAATAAATATGATTAAGGGATTGACGCAATAAGGTTTCCATAAAGAAGATAAGAAAGAAGTTGATAAGAGAGAGATTGATGAATTAAAGATAGTATTGGTAGAGTTAGAACATGCTTTGGTAGAACTTAGACCGAAGTTTTCAGTTGAGATTAGAAAAAGAGTTATATGTCCTATCAAGGATATAGTAATGAAGATTAAAAGACAATAATACATTGGCAAAGTGAGGAGATAGCTAAAAGAGTTGAGCAAGTAGCCTAAGATAATAAAAGAGGAGGCAATCAAGCCTAATGGATTTCAAAATAATGATGATTTGATATGTGTGTATGTAGGTTTTAGAGTTGAGAAAGTGTAAGGTCCATTTTTGGGATGAAACCAAACAAAAATGGTATTACATAAATACCAACTTAGACCCATAAATTATTAGAAAAAAATTAGAATTCCATAAAACTAAAATTTATTGCAATATTTTCCCATAAACTATAAATTGCCCAAAAACCTAGGTGACTAGGGTTTGGGGCTGATTTATGACTCAAAAATACTCCAAAAATTATGAAATTAAATATACATATGGATAAAAATATTCCAAACATGATTCCATAATCATATTTGTAAAAATTTTAATTTTTGATTTTATATGACAAAAATACAACTAAAACTTATAAATTTCACAACTTGCAAAATACTTAGAATTTTTGAACCAATGATAGCTTGAACTGAAGATAAAAATTTTATCTTTAAAAATAAATAATAATAATAATAATAATTTTTAATTTAGAGTAACTCACCCAAATTTGAAACCCAAATCTAAAACTGTGTAGTCAAACCATAGAAAAATAGAAATCTATAAATGAACAAAAATTCTACCCTCGGATCTTCTTCAAAGATTATTTTCAAATCATAAAAAAATAAACTCAGTACACTTGAAATTTATGAAGTGAAATTGCCTACGTCAATATATCCTTGGAACTCCAAGCACCTTGATTCAAGATTGGAACTACTAATAACTTGAAAATAAGATTAATTGACAAAAAGATGTCTTCGTAATATTTCAAATCTGCTTTTATAACTCCTCCAAGGTGGGAAAACCACTTGTGGAGGTTATTTGGAAAATATGGACCTCTTTTAGTTACTTGGGTTTTCTCATTTAAGCTCAAAGTCATTAAGGACTTTTAATTGAGGTTCAAGCCCTCATAAGAGTGTCCTTTTACATAAATTCATTAAGGACTTTTAATTAAGGGTCAAGTCCTCATAAAAGTGTCCTTTACTTTATTATCTAATTTAATCTTCATAATATAATAGTTAAAATTACTTGAGGGTCAATTAAATAATAAATTGCAAAATAATAAATAAGAAAATTTCCTTTTAATTTCAAATGATTAGAATGATTCTCTAGCAATCTCTTATTTATTAAAAATAGTTCCCTTACATCATCCCCTAGCCCACGGTGAATAAAATAGGTTAAAGGTCTTCAAAAGGTTGATAAAAAATCAACCCCATAGAAAAGGGGACCTTATAGTCCTCCCTTCACAAATTTACTTGTCCTCAAGTAAACACAAACTCATGTGTCCAAGTACAATGTCCAAGAGGGAAAACATGATGTAGTACTCCCAAAGCCTTGATCCATTGCTATCAAATGAGAGATCTTTTTCCCACCCAAGCTCATGCTTCTGAAGGGCCTTAGACATTTCAAGATTTCTTCAACCTTCTTATTTCTTATTTTTACTCCTGCACATGAAGCAAACATATTAGAAAAAACATCAGTATTTAGCAACACTTTTATCATTCCTCCATTACGTCTCATTAGAAAAATCAACTCATGAATTCTTTTGGTCCATATACTACTATAATTCTTTCCTTTTACATTCGAAACTATCATAAGAGTGGCTGGAAATGCACTTAAGCTTGCAAAAAATTCCCCCCAAATGATAGGGATTGGAAAGAAAATTTTCCTAGTCTCAAGGTACCTCCAAAGAAGTGTAGAAAGGATAATAAGTAAATTGAAAATGAAAAAAATAGTAGTCTATAACAATATGCCAATACCTCTCATGAACCATGGGCTACCCTCCTTCATTCTCTCATTCATTTTTATCATGTCGCAAGGATTTTCCATATTTTAGATAGCAATTTGTGGTCAAATTTTCTGCCCATAAAAATGAAATGACTCAAAATGAAACCACAAATCTTGGATGCTTACATACTCTTGGCTGTAACATGCTATTATTTCACTTAACTTTGAGTATATGATGAATGAAAATTCATGTGCATGTGCCCAAAACTCTTCTAAGATGACAAGGCTCAGGAATTACATCTCTCACTTGCCAACATACTTCCATGAAGTTATGAAAAGTCAAAAGAGCATTCTGAAAATGTAAGGAACAATAATGCAATTATTCATGGCATTATGCAGAATCAATAATAACATCATACCTTGGATGTAGAAATGTGATTTTGACATTTTCCTTGAGCTTAAAGTGGCTAGAATCCCTCTTGTAATGGCTGGAAAAGACTTAAAAATAATCATATGTGAAATATGCACCTTCTCCATGGTCCAAACCTCTTTCCTTGCAACTAAATACCCATAGATAAACATGGAAAAATAATGGCCAATAGTCTAACAACTCAGAATTTATTTCACGGGCATGATCATGCATATGATGCCTTTCTCCAATTCTTCTTATATTAAATCAACACTTTCATTAATATGATTCCTATTACCCCTTTTGTATGCAATTTTTTCAATAATAAGAGAAAAAAACATCAAAATTGAATGGTTGTTCTAAATTTTCTGAATTGCTATTTACCAATCAACAAGTATCCCTCTTAACAACAATATTAGAGACCTTATTTTTTACATGTTTATATTTATGTAAATCCTTCCAATTGGTTTTAAGAACATAGAAAAGTGCTTCTTTCTCAAGTGTATATATTTTATGTTTCAAAGTACAACTTCTTTTACAAGCATAAATTTCCCATAGGAATTGAAAATTTGTATGATGAGTTACACTTACCAAGTAGTGGGTATCCCAAGAAGATTGACTAAAATTTTGATTTCTTTCACAACAAATCAAAATGGTGAGGGCTAGAATCATCCATAAAATGGCTAAAATTTCTTCAACCAAATCCACAAATGGAAGATCATTCTTATATATGACTGAATTGACTTTTAGGTTTGCACATGCCTTATTGAGTTGACTGGAAATGATGATAACAATAACTCTCTGACTTGCCCCAATGAGATCCATTTGAAGAAATTCATTCTATTTGAGTTTGCCTTCACACCAAGTGACTGAAATTCCTTCCCATGCAATCTCAAACTAAAAATCACTCCCTATGGTGATTTAAATTAATTGTATAAAAAAAAGTACATGAAGACACTTTGTTTTACTTACTTTCCATTTCAAGTGTAATATTGTTTTGTCTTAGCCCATGTCTAGGAAACAACCCCATATGTGAACATCTTCAATCTTGACCATATATGAGTTGGCCCATGATGTGACATCAAATCTAAAATTGACATGAAGCAATTTACCAATTTTTTGAACCTCTTTCTTTCTGCCCCCTCTCCATATAGTGCCTTTCATCTCATTTTCTAAGTTAACACATTCCTTATCATGCAAATACATAGTATGGTGATGATAAAGTAAATATTTTCTATCAAGACAATACACTTGCTTACCCTTGATGGCTGCCATAGGAAGCTTATTACTCATAAAATCAACATTGTTAGCTTAGGTAAAATACAAAATATCAACCGAATCCCATACCTTATGGTGCTCGTATAAGTGCCCTTGAACCATAAAATCTTCTTGTATTATTGTGTAAACCAATCCCTTAATTTTATCTCTTACATAATTCTCATGATGGAAACAAATCTGAAATGACAAAATATGTAACAATACATCAACCTTCTCATACCTTGAAGTGTCCTCATTGAATCTACCTTCATTGGTAGAGTTGAGAAGTTATGTTAGAGGTTTGACACCCTCTTCATGCTCCCCCTAAGCTACTATTTTGGGAAGGACAATAAGATACATATGATCATCTCTACATAGAATTGGTGCTTCAATCACCAAATTTGCCTCCACAACTTGTAGACCTGATTTTGCTTCTTCCATGATCCCATTTTATATCACTTCACTATTTTGTAAGCAATCATTAAAAGGTAAAGAAATATCTTTAATCACTAAAATATTTTTACCTTGGACTTGCATGGTAGATTCTTCTAGGATTTGTTCTTCCTCCCTTTCTTGGATGTCTCTCCTTAGTGTCCCTTGATTTTGCTTCTTCCTACCATCAATTTGAGCCTTGACCTCAAAACATTCATTGAAAGAAAGATTATTTTTTACCTCATCACTCATAATACTATATTATTTAATATTGGTGAGATTTTGGCTCTTCATATGTGGTTGTTCTACCTCTTCAATGGGCTCCTTTTGTATAAATTTTACATGAAACATATGTTTAGGTTTTGGAGAAACCCTTTCATTGGAAACCCTCTTATTTTCTAAAATTCCCTCTCATTGAGGTGCCAAATTTACCCCATGGATTTAATAAATTTCACCATGATGTCTTGGATCTCCTTTTGACCTTAAGCTAGATCCATCAAAACTTTCTCCAACTGATTTTGTTCTCCCATGTCTTCTTCATGTGCCATTTTATTTCTTCTTTTGCATCCATAAACCCTTAGGCTGACAAGATAAAGGATCTGATAGCATTGTAAGGTCCCTTTTTTGGATGAAACCAAACAAAAGGTGTATTCCATGAATCCCAACTTAGACCCACAAATTATTATAAAAAATTAGAATTCCATAAAACTAAAATTTATTACAATATTTTCCCATAAACTACAAATCGCCCAAAGACCTATGTGACTAGGGTTTGGGGATGATTTATACCTAAAAAATGATCCAAAAATTATGAAATTAAATTTATATATAGATAAAAATATTCCAAACATGATTACATAATCAGATTTGTAAAAATCTTATTTTTTGAATTTATATGACAAAAATATAGCTGAAACTTATAAATTTCACAACTTGCAAAATACTCAAAATTTTTAAACCAATGATAGATTAAAGTGAAAATAAAAATTTGATAATTCAAAATAAATAATAATTATAATTTCCTTGGGTGGAAGTCACCCAAATTTTAAACCCAAATCTAAAACTATGTAGTCAAACCCTAGAAAAATAGAAATCTGTAAATGAACAAATTTTTTGCTCATGGATCTCCTTCAAAGATAATTTTAAAATAAGAGACAACAAATCAACTCAAAATACTTACAATTTTTGAAGTGAAATTTCTTCTTCAATATCTCCTTTGAACTCTAAGCACCTTGATTCAAGATTATAATTCTAATAACTTGAAAATAAGATTAATTTACAAAAAGATGTCTTCCCAATATTTCAAATATGCTTTTATAACTCCTCCAAGATGGGTGAACCACTTGTGGGGGTTATTTGGAAAATATGGACCTATTTTATCCCTTAGGTCTTCTCCTTTAAGCTCAAAATCATTAAGGACTTTTAATTGAGGGTCAAGTCCTCATGAGAGTGTCCTTTTACATAAACTCATTAAGGACTTTTAATTGAGGGTCAAGTCCTCATGAAAGTGTCCTTTTAATTTATTATATAATTTAATCCTCATAATATAATAATTAAAATTACTTGAGGGTTAATTAAATAATAAATTACAAAAATTTAAATAATAAAATTGCCTTTTAATTTCAAATGATTAGAATCACTCTTTAGCAACCTCTTATTTATTAAAAATATTCCCCTTGCATCATACCTTAGCCCATGAGGAATAAAATAGGCTAAAGGTCTTCAAAATGTGGATAAGTAATCAAACCCATAGAAAAGGAGACCTTATAGAAAGATAATGAGATATTTAGGCCAATTCATGGGCTCAAACAAAAATAAGAAGCATATGACCAAGTGGTGTTTAAGAGGCACCAAGAGGAAGGAGAGGCTCAAGATAGATTCACGGTGATGGAGGAAGAACAAGAAAGTCAGCCATCTAAGAATAAATTTAGCATGTATCATGAAGTGATCCTTACTAAATATGATGAAAATGAAGACAAATGAACAATTAGATAGTATCATGAGAAAAGGTATGAGGACTATGCTAGTTTGTATGAATCCTTAAATAAATAATATGATTTTGATCTTCATCAAATGTATAGAGAGATGGTAAATGAGGTTACAAAATAAAATATAGAATTTTGGAATATAGAAGTGGTGTCTAATATAAGAGAATTAATGAAGGCAAAAAAAACCCATGGACATGAATACACTCTACATGATGAAGTTATAGATATTGAGGTTGAAGAACATGTGGTAAATGAAGGAGAAAACATATAAGGAGAAGAGAAAGGTGCATTGATGGCTGATGCAAAGAATAAGGATGAAACATATAAGGCACAAAAAATTTCTTGAGAGCAATAACAACATACAATAAAATAGGAAAGTTGGAGTATGCCTCAATGTCATGAGAAATAACATGATTTTGTTAATGATTTGTTGATTACAGGTATAACATGGAGGAAGATGGAAAGAGGAAGGAAGAGATAAAAGTATGGCTCAAGAGAGAATGCACATGTGCAATTGAGATTTGTTATAGTAGTATAGAAGAGGCAAGGTGGTCTAAATTCCTCAATTAGGCCTTGGGATCTAGCAGGCCATGCAAGAATATCAAATCTCAACAAGAGAGTAGCTAAAGCACATCAAGCAAGATTTTTTATAACTTTTAGGGAATTTTTTGTTGCCCCTTGGTATTATGATGTAGCGGCATATTCAAGTGGCCTTAATTACAAATTGATATAGTGATTAGGATCCATATAGGATATGTTTTTTCATTATTAGGAGTCTTAGGACTCTTTAGAATTTGAATTCTAGTTCATAAGTTATTTTCTAACTAAAACTCTAATTTGAAATTTTGAATCATGTTACTAGCTTAGGGAGAAGTTTTTTAATTTATAATGTTTATAGTAGACACTTTAGGTTCTATGTGTCTTAAGAGAGAGTCCTAAAAGTGGTTCCCATGTATATATGGACCATATGGTTCATCATTGTAATTTTAATGTTAGTGGTTAGGAAGTTAGATTCTCTCCAACATACAAAAAGGAGTTAGAAGTTATTTAGATTAGTTTTGAGGAATAAAAGGATTGTAAATGAATGTTGTAGTTAGATTTTAAGGGGTGAATATGAAGGGAAATATAGAGGAACCCCACAAAGTTTAATGCTAAGTTTATTGTTTTTTGTAACTAATTGCAGACTCTGTCTCCTTATAATCTATGTTTTTGAAAATGTAGTCTTAACGTGGATTTGAGGACTTTGTATGTGATGGAGATAGTGTAGTATGATTTTTTTTTAGAAAATTTTTAGTCAATTATAATGGAATACAAAGGTATGTATGATTGAATTCAAACTAAAGTTATTATAGACAACCTACTACTAGTGTAATGGATTTCTTGTATTCTCTATTGTAAGCAATAAAATGAGTTTCAAAGTAATGGAGAAAGGTTAAAGCTAAATGGTTTTATAGTTTGTTGTGATTTTATAAATTTTAATATTTATTGGTAAAGGTGATAAAAAATTTGTCCATAGCCTCCTAAGTTATTTATGAGAAATTGATTTGTATACCCTACATATATACACTCTATGTTGAAAGAACTGTGTGCAAGGGATAATAAAGGAAAAGTACTATTGAAAAAGGATTTGTTTTTTAAGGAGTCAAATAATTTTATGTGTTTCAAATGAATGAAACCCAAATACAAGGTCAAATTAATAAATAACTTATTATGAGACAATCAACCAATCATACTTTGTATTTCTATATTCTTTGATCAAAGCAAGTACTATATTTATATCCACATCAAGGACATTGCATAAAAGGGTATTTAAAACATGAGAATGTTTGTTAAGTCTTGTTATACTATTATAAAGTTTTTTTGTACATTTTTCATTTGTTTTTAAGTATGTTTTGTTATTTAGTCCATCCAAACTCTACAAAGTCTATGTGGAGAACCTATATTCAAACATAGAGCAGTGTAAAGACCATGAATAGAGATGTTAATAGGATATTTAATGAGATTAAAATTGTGTAGGGGAGTTTTACCATGCTTAAAAAATCATCATATCAAAGTAGAAGTAAATTATAGGTTTTTTTTTTGAGTTTACCTTTTTTGGGTGGTGACTGGCAGACCTAATCTTATGCTAGGGTTTTAATGTAAAAATGTGGATAGAAAGACACCAACCAATGAAAAACCTAGAAATTGGTCATTAGCTATGAAATAATTCATATGAAGACATTTTTTATGTTTTATTCCCTAAGTGTACATGTCCATACTAGCAGAAGCAATTGTGTGTTAGAAGAAGGTGACAAAGACCTAAAGAGGCCTAATTAGGCCTAGAAAGAGGAAGAAACGGATATCTAGAGAATTAATTGAGATATGAAGGTTCCTAAGTAGAATAAAAATGGATAAAGTGTAGTTGGAAAGTTAATAATTTTTACAAGGTTTATTTATACCTATCCGTACAAAGGTTAATAGAATAAAAAAGGATACTAGAATAAGGTAAAAAAAGTAAGAGTTACAGAAGAGTTGAGAAAGAAATGTTATGTTGAGTGGGTTGAATATCAAAGAGGACTTGAAGGAGATTGAAAGTGACTATATTAAATATATAAACATTTATTAAAGGACAATCATTAGACCTTTATGGGTTTGAAATGCTATGAAGCCAATAAGGAACAATAGGGAAAAAAGTGGATGGGTGATGTGAGTGTGTAAGTTAGAGAATACAGATGGTTCAAAGATAAAGTATCAATAAGAGTGTAGAATCATATGAATATCATGAATATTAAATTTACTATCAATAACTAGAAAAACATTATAGATCAAAAGAGGTAAAAGTGACATCAATAAAGAAAAAAAGATAGATCTAGTTATGTGTGTGTAGTAGAGGTAAGATATAAGTTTTTAATTACAGTCATGAAGTAAAAGGAAGTTGAATAACTTATGAATCAACACCCATTTCTTGGTACACCCCTTAAGGCATGCACTCAGAGAGATTAAGACTCGATGGGTTCTTACAAGAGAGAAAACATTAGTAATTGATAATGTTTGAAAATATTATGTGTATAAAGGCTTCACCTCTTAGGTAAGTCTAGGTATACTTTTTTTCCTTTATCCTAGTAATTTCACTTTATTGTATTACTATAATAAAAAGGGGGTAAATTTAATCACCTAAAAGTGACACTTGAATGCTAAGAGTGCTACTTGAGCCCAGCTATCTATTAAGAATAACTATTTACATGAGTGATTATACTATGATAAATAGTACTACTGATATATTACGTTAAAATATATTTTGTTATTATATTCTAAGTATGTTGTTTGTTATATATATTGTTGGTAATAACAATATAATACCTATGAGATATTATAGGAGATTATGAGATATTCTTGGGATATATTATGGGTAGTAGGTTTCCTAGATTATATGATATATTCTCCTATATATTTGTATAGTGGCGTTTGATAATTTAATAGGAAATAATAGAGTATATTATTTTTATTTGTGAGTTTTTTTTTTTTTTTTTTGTGTGAATTAATTGCATTTGTTTTCATCTCTCTTAGTTTTAAATAGTGGTATCATAGTAGATTCAATCAACCTATTAGAGTCAAAATCTACAATGGAGTGCAATATGGTGCATTGAGTTTTGAAAGGGCATCTCCAAAGTCATGGCTGCCTCTGGTAATGTGAGAGATTAGTTTTTTTTAATAAATATTATAATTTTAATAATATTTTAATAAATACATTTTTCATCAATAATCTTCACACTTAAAGCCACATTATGCACCTCATCAATAATCTTCACACTTATACATGCTGGTTCCAAACATCTTTTACCATAATACACATTCAGATCTCTATTGCATTTAATTTTTGATGTGACTGAAACAAAGGGAGAAGGAAAAATTTGGATGACTACTTCAAAGAAGTATCAAAATTAGGTTTTACATGGACCTAAAACCACTGAAAAAGAAAATCAAAAGCAGACCCCAGGTTTTCAGAGAAGATTATTATATCATGGATATAAAACCCATGTTAGCAGCTACTCTATGCATTATCTCATGCAAATTATTTTGTGTCCATCTTCATTCTGATCCATTTGGTATCATACTTCTTATTTAGTGAAATTATTTCCACATGAGTTCCATTATCTCCTTATACATCCATAAATTGAATTTAAGGATATCATTTGCTTTACAATTGGATTATTGGTGAAATCACAAGGATTTGATCTATATGATTGAATAATAATAGATTTTTTTATAAAATTCTATGTTGTCCATTCATAATTAGACCATGAACTTCTTCTCCCTCACTAGAACTTGATTTCCTAATTCTTATAAAAATGTTGTCCATTCATAATTAGACCATAAAAAAAATCTAACATCAAGGTTGAGCTTTGCCATTTTAGACCTGAGCATGCCTTGACAAATCTATTATGTAAGATCACCCTTGATATCTGCATGCATTCATCACACATGTCAACATATTATTTTTAGATCTATTATGTTAGAGTTATAATGCATTTTCTAACATGTTGCATTTGATCTACAGTATGTATGAATTGATATTATTTTACTGTGATTGAAGTTTAGATTAGAGTTGAATGGTGAGTCTATTCACAATGTGGGTATCATGTTAATACTTTCAATATTGAGCTTATCCCTCTAATACCATTTATGTTGTGCCCTTTTTCAGTCAAAAATTCTATGTAATGCTCTATTCTACCATCCATTGCCAGACATAACTGTCATACAATCCCACCATTTTAGGTTTGTTCAAGAGATTTGTCTTGAATGATTACATAATAAGTAGTATTAGGTTAATAGTCTTTTAATTATTTTTATTTTTATTTATTTTTTTATTTTGGTCAAGAAAAATTTCATTATGGTGTCATATGTATCACCTTAAATTAATTCATGCAAGTCATGTTTAAAATTAAAAAAGTCAGAAGTGTCAATTTTTTATTGTTAGGTGGTCGAGTTATTTTAGGTTTAAGTTTTAATAGTTTGTTAACAATTTTATAAAATGTATTTTTTATTTTAAGTCTATTCATTTTTTTATTATTGTCAAAATTTCAAATATTAAGTCATTGCATCATCAAAAGTCTATTTTGAGTCTAGTATGTCAATGAAAGTCAAAAATTATTTTATAGGTTATGACATTAAAATTGATATTGTTAATATCAATATTTGAAGTGTCTTTTGTCATAAATATTTTTAAATTATTCTTGTATGTGTCATCATATTGTCAAAGTCAAAATCATTTATTTATACAAGGACTATTACTTGTATGCAACATCCTAAGTCAAAATTACAAAGTGTCAATCTTGTGAGAGGGACCCCATTCCATTTAGAATGACATGAAATTGAGCTTCATTAACATTTTTTTTGAGTAAGTAGCATTTCTTATTATAAGAAGGAGGCAAAAGAGGTTAGAGGACATGCAACATCCTCTCATCAGTCATAAGTGATGAGGTCATGTAGGATGTTGTTGTGACATTTTGTTTTTAGTTGTGTGAATTTTAATTTTTTTAGTGTGGTGTGGTAGTTACATTTATTTTTTAGCATGTGTGAAAAATAAGAATAGTTGTACCTATTTATTTATCAATTATATTCCCATGTAACTTATTTTGTATATTTACATGGATAATGTTGATCTAAAAAGAATTGTAACAATTTTGATGAAAGGTTTGTGGTAAACCTGTGAAAACTATTTTGTAAGGTTAGTGGTAAACCTGTGAAAACCATTTTGTAATGTAAGTGGTAAACCTATGAAAATAATTTTATAAGGTTAGTAGTGAACTAGATAAAACTATTTTGTAAGGTTAGTGGTGAACCCGAGAAAAACATTTTGTAAGGTTATTGGTGAACCTATGAAAACCATTTTACAGGGTTGTTAGTGAACCTGGAAAACTAATTACAGATGAGTGTGAAGGAAGAGATGTGTGATGGCACATGTATGCAGAGAATATCATGATCACATGGAGGTGGCATGCTATAATCAAAGAATGAGATATATTATACCATGTAAAAACTATGAGGGGGAATGTTAGGAATAACTATTTACATGAGTGATTGTACTATGATAAAAATTCCTATAGATATATTACATTAGAATATAATTTGTTATTATATTCTAAGTATGTTGTTTTTTATATATATTATTGGTAACAACAATATAATAGTTATGAGATATTATAGGAGATTTTTAGATATTCTTCGCATATATTATGGGTAGCAAGGTTCCTAGATTATAGGATATATTCTCCTATATATCTATATAGTGTTGTTTGATAATGTAATAGAAATAATAAAGCATATTATTATTATTATTATTATTATTATTATTTGTGAGATTAAAATTTTCTTTGCACTACTTATATTTGTGTTTATATCTCTCATTTTTTAATAGATCCTATTTTCATGCTTATCTAGCTTAATATGGGCCATAATCATCCCTAGTAATCCCTAAAGTAGTCCCAAATATTCATTATTAGATCTTGGTCCTTCATGCCTAAAGTTCTGCCATTTGGACACTAACACCATAATATGGACAATAATGTAACATGGTGATAGTGTCCCAAAAATGTTACTATTGTCCTTTCCATCCTCTTTTCACAAATAAATATATTTTCAAATATTAAACCTCCTAGGGTCAACCTAGATCACTTTTAGCTCCCATAAAAACACTAGAATAGTATATATGCATGAATTTAATCCCTCTAACCACTAGATGAAAATTAAATGCAAATTACACAAACAAACTTAGAACAAGTTTTACAAAATCAAGGTTATTAATCCATATTATTCATTACTTATGAATACAACCATATATAGCATTCCTAAGATTAGATTACTCAGATTTCTAGTCTCAATAATATTCAAAGCACTCAAATCAACACTCATACTAGCAATCACTTGTATGTGCAACAAGATCTTAGGTGGGAAAGCCACATCGATCTTGATCCCTCCTTAGTGTATTGGTATCTAGGTAGTATTCCCACATAGGGGTGTGGATCACACATCTAACACGTCATATCCATTAACCCCTTTTCTCATGGTATTCATTCAAACCCTTACAAGAATGAAAACCTAGGGTTTTAAGAATAAAATATAGTTATAAAATAATTATTTATTGCATAGAATTTAAATTTAGACCAAATATAGAATAGTACCTATCCTATAAAACCCATAAATCATTTAGAGAGAGGATATTAGTGATAAATGAGGACACTAACACCATGTGGGGATACTATCCAATTAGGGTGCTACTATCTAGGAAGGATTTTGACACTTGAACCCTATTTATAGCACTTTAATCAGATTATGTGATAGTTTTTAGCCTCTAGGTCATCCATCTAAGTATAGTTCTAGCTAAGTACTTATTTACATCACTTATTGTTTTTTTAGAAAGGTCAAAATAGGTCAATTATTTTATAGATCAATGGTTGCATTTATTATATATTTCTACCCTAATTTACTATACTCAACTATTTACAAACATAATATTTATAATTTATAAGTCCTAAATGGTTTTAAAAAAATACTTATCCTTGAGTTTAGTTTATTGAATCATACATAATAATAAACCAGGTTACAATGCTAAACATTATTAACATAATATATCAGTTCCTCAACACATTACCTGATAAAAAAGTAATGGCATGTTATATATTAAACTAATAAAAAATGAAACATAACTAAAGTTAAAGACTCATCCATATATTAAACCATGCCATCAACTATTCCATAATGTTGGTTTCATTATATATACAAAATGAAAAATTCATAATAAAGTGTTTTTACATTAGCATAGCTTATATATAACTTTAAGACCAAATGGTATCTTACAATACATTGATTATGGATATAATGGCTAATTTTACTATAATAACCAATTGGTACCCTATAAAAATAAATCAATCTACCTAATATTATATTATAATGCACAAGAAGTCATGTATGGTAGAGAAACAATTTGAGCAATGCCCCAATCAAGATCACCACCAACCATAAGTAACATGAGCCCTTCCATTGTTTCCCCTCACCACTATAACCATCAACTTGAGGGTATGGATGACCCATAAACAAACTGAGATAAAGAAATAATCATATACACATAAGTATGTCTGAAAGAGATACATTTTTATACCATGCAAACATCACAAGATGGATATATAAGATAATAATAGGGGTCAAGATGAAATACATTCAAAATAATAAAAAATAGTATTCCATAGTTATAAACCTACTTTCAAATAAAAAAGACAAAAATGTATTATCCATTTATTTTTTTGATACTTACTCTCATTTTTCATATAGGACATCAAAAGTTTATGCTGATTAACTCAAGAAACACAACAGTATATGCATTATTCATGAAATAACACACAACACACATAATAGAGACATAATAAAATAAACCTATCAATATATATAATTTTCAAGTGTTTCATGATAAAAATAATCATGGCTTGAGTAGAATTAGGGTTTATAAACAACCCCCACAATACTCTTAATCACCATGCACATTACTAGAGTGAATAATAGACCTATTTTTAGAAAAAAAAAACTCAATTAAAGCTAATAATGGAGTTATAAAAAAGAAGTTACCAGACTTAATTACAAAAATGAAATCTCTAGATATAGTCCTCAGTTGTTCCAAAAAAAATTCCCCAATTCTCTTTTTATCTCCTCTATTTCCCTTCTCTACTCATGTTTTGTATGTCAGTTTTCCTCCATAAGTGCCATAAAAATTTCCCATAACTCCATGTAACTCCAAAGTGAAGAATCAAGGTAGCGGAAAGGAATGTAAGTGGGATTGCCATTTCTCTATATTACTACAAATTTATCCATTTCCTCTAGTGGTGTCACAAAGATCCACCCTACCTTCATGCCACTCTCCTTCTCTCTTTTTTTTTCCATTTTATATATACTATTCTCTTATTCACATCAAAAAACAAGTCAATGCCCAATTAGGGATAAAACATGATTATAAAATTTTAATCAAAGGTTAGGTTAATCATTTACAATTTAATTAAAATGTTTCTTTTCTTAACCAAATCATTATCCTTTACTAGTCAATGCTTGATGGGACCAATCCCCACATTCTATATGATTTACACTTTATACACCATACCATTTAAGGTAGGCAAATGACCATCCAAATTTAATTAAAAATAATTTATATCAAATTATAGAATTGTATGTGTGTAAATTTTATTTGAAACATTAACATTACAAGACTTTAGGGTCAAAAAAAGAGTATGAAATATATCAAGAAACCAAATTTAACACAAGTGACCACCAATCAAGAATATGGTTAAATAAAAATTAAGAATCAATTTGTTACATTAAATATTAGACAAGTCAGGGCCAAGTCCATCATGTATCACTTTATTTGCAACACCAAACACACACACACGAGATAATATGATACTAACATATCAAGCATGCATAAAACCACCTCAGCATAGGGTGTCAACAACAACTACACACATTATATGTTAAACATAATATGCACAAACCAAACATGTGTAAAATTATCTCTTTCAATTTTATATTTACATGCATGTATACCTATGTATTACATCTTCAAATACATGTTACATCATTACATCACAAAACCTTAATCATCATGTATATTAGGAAATGACATCATTAGTACCTGTAAATATAAATAGATGTATGAATGAACTAATGTAACAATTTTATTGAATAACCTCATTGATTAAAGCAATAAAATCATACTAATAAAAATTTAACAATGCTTAAAGTATATAGGTATTTTTAAAAATAACCATCCAAAAAATTATGTTTGAATCTGATTGTAGTAGTGTTTGCATCCTACTATCAAAAAGTCAAAATTCTTGAATTTGGCATCCACACTTCCTTAAAAGATGTACTATCTCAACAACTACAAAAAAAAGTGGTGATAGTTATAATAAAGAATATTTTCATCTTCCTAAGTGGCACTCTTCTCACTAATTTTTTCCCATTATACCAACACTTTCTATATCTTATGGTTTCATAAATTAATGCTATGATGGGATAGGATCTTCACTAGGTCTAGATGAAGGGTCCCCTCTTTCAAAATATAATGATTATTCTAGTCTATAATATGAAAAGAATAAAATACATATTTCCTTAATAATTCAACATGTAAAACATCATGTATGTAAGATAGATAATTATGAATAACTAGTTAATAAATAATAAGACTAATCTTTTCCATAATGTTGAATGGATTGACATAACAAAGATCTCACTTGAAAACTTTTCCAAACTCCATTTAAATTTTTTGAGGTCTAATTTTCAAAAATATTGTTACTAGAGTTCAAAATTTATAGGTGTTCTCTTTTGATCTACATACCTTTTATGTCATTATAGGCAACCTTTAGCCTTCGATGAATGTGATCTATCTATGTGTCATAATTTTGTATCCAACAAATCTTCTATTTTAAAAACCTTCCTAGTCAAGGGGAATTCAAAATTTTCATCCATATAAGGCTTCAAAAGGTGCCAAAATGATCACATATTATTGGAAAACTAAATTAAATGCAATTAGTCTTCCCCATCTTGATTATTAATCTATGACATATATTATCAACATATCTTCCACAGTCTAATTTAGATTTTTTAGTATGACAATTCATTTCTAGGTAGTATGTAGAACTAAAATTAAAACATGTTCTAAAGGCAATAATTAGAGTATGCCAAAATATAAGTGAACTAATTATATTTATTAGATATAATCACTTCTATAACTCTATGAAGGTGGACATAATCACTTATAAAACTCTATGAAGCTAGATAATATCCTTCACAAATATTTAAACAAAAATAGCTAAACAAATTTTGTGAATTTATCAATCACCATTAAGATTATATCATCAGTTATAATTGCTAGAAATAAAATGGTCAAATTTTGTGAATTTATCAATCACCATTAATATTATATCATGCTTGTATTGAAACTTGATACCCATATATAAACTCTAAATAAATCACAATCTTGTCCTCAATGTTGAATCGAACCAAGATGTTGTTATAGGAAAACCCATTTTACCAAAATAACTCAGAATTATTCATCCAATTCAAGTAACTAAGTCTAATTAGAAATTATATACACATAATATTTTTAAAACAGAAGAACTTGTCAAGTCTCAATTTCTCTAAGTGCATGCCTTAAAGGATAAACCAATAAAGGGGTTGGTAAACCTTTGGTGCTTCATAATATTGTTTTCACCTAGATAATCACCTAAAACACTAAAATCTACTTTAATCTAATTCCCTAAGCAATAAATGCATAATTATACACACACCTAATCAATTCACCATCCAAAAGAGCTCCTACCTAAGAAAACACCATTTTTATTAATTTTTATACTACACCAACCCAATCAACCTTGTTGGGAGTCTAACATAGGTTACAAAACTCTGTCAGCCAAAGTTGACCTAGTTCGAGGCCTAATAGATCTATTTCTAGCCAAACAAGATCAGCCCAACCAACCTTGTCAATTAAATTATTGGGAGAGTTTAGGGTTAATCCTTGGCTATAAATACCCCCTTCACTTCATTTATAAAGAGAGGGTAATTCAATTTTGCATCATTACAACTTGCAAATCTACTTATACTATCATTTGAAGGTTTAATTGCTTAGGTTTTTGCCTTGGAGTAGTAACATTTGTATTGTGGAGGTCTTGGATGCATTGTTAAAATATTTAATTTCTAAGTGGGTTAATGTAGACCCTTAGCATAATTTAGTTTATTATTAAATAATAATAATTTATTATTTATTAAACATGAGGTGGAAACCTTCTGTAAATAAATAATAAAATATTGTGATTTATTATTAACCAATCAAATTAAATGATTCTTAGGAAAGATGGATGTGTTGGTTACAATGGTCACCTCCTATCACACTTATTATAAATAGGGTTTTACCACTATTATATTATTCACTGTGAACACACTTGGTGCATTTGATATTTGCATGTGGCAAATATCTATAAAGGTTATATGAAGAATTATGTAAATAAGTGAGAAGGGTAGGCTTTGTATTTGGGTGCAAAGTTTCCCAATTTATTGAATATCATCTTCATGGGTTTTTTTACCTCTTTGAGGTTTTTCCATTTTAAATTCTTGTTACTGTGTCAATTTTGTGTGCTCTTTGCCATCATTTATTCATCTAGATTTAATATATATTGCATATATATTTTATATTATGTTGATTTTATCATGGAATCAGATCCATGAGATGATTGGGTGATTGGAAAGAGTTTTTTGTTAGGAAGATTCAAATCTTTGTCAAATAAAATTTTTATTTATCTCGGCCTGATATGATATTCTTTATGGCTTTGGAGGCATACTATATTTTTTCTAAGTCATTGTTTATTCTATGGAGCCTAGAAGCCTAGAATTGGGTCTTCTAAGACCTCCATAAATCATATAAAACAACCAAAAATCAACCTCAAACCTATTTTTGGCACCATTTTCACAAAGGCACCATAACCAACCCAGGAAACTCAAAAAATTGATATTTTAGTCAAAATTCAATTTTGTAAATTCCTTCATCATTAAAAAAATTTCAAAATATTGGAATAAATTTCAAGTTTTTTGAGTGTCTTTATAAAATTTTGGGCTCTCCCAAGCATCCATAAAGGTGTCATACTTCAACCTAGGTAATTCAAAATATTGATTTTTTCATCAAAAATTCCATTTTGAGGGTCCAGTTGTGTTTATCAAACAAAAATAAGAGGGTTGATAAAATTTTAAGTAAATCCTAGACAAGAAGGTCTGATCTCTTAAAATTTCATAGGGGTGCCATTGTGAAGCTACATGTATGTAGTTTATTTTACATAGTTTTATAAATTATTTATTGAATAATTTTTAATTTAAACTTCAAATTATCTACGTAGACTTGTGGCCCCTGCTTTCTTTTATCTTTTACTCTAAAAGTTAAAAAGAAAGTAATTTTTATTTAATAATAATTTTAGATGCACAATAAATATTTTTTTATTTTATTATTATTAAAAATAAAATAAATAAATAAATAAATATCAATTATTGCATGTAAATATTTAATTAAACTCATAGATGAGTTGGTGATCCTAATTTTACTAAAACTTACAACTAAGAAGATCTCAAGTTTAAAACCCTTTAATTTTTTTTTGATCTTCTTGGTTGTCTTGGTAAAATTAATTACAATTTAATTTAAATTGAATTTTATTTTTGGTTTGTGTGCCAAATTTTCATGTGTTTAAAACTTTAGTTAACTTGTCAAACTTGTTTTGAATTTTGACTTAATGAATATTTTGATAAATATAGTAATGTAGCCAATCAATATCTAGGTTTTGGCACATTATAAACACATATACATGGTCTATTTTGTGTTTTGAAACATTCTATTATTTTTTTACAATTGTTTTAATAATAGTGTCTAGATGGTCATTTTGAGTGCAACTCTTTTGACACCTAGTTTTATGCAATTCTAAATCAATTTTTTGCATTATTTAGTATTTAAATTATGTAATTAAGTATAGCTACATTTATGATTTAATTTATTTTAAAATCAAAGTGTAGACAATAGAAATTTGTACACGATGATTTTGAATGTCGTAATTCCCCTAAACCACCTCAAGACCCTCTTAGACCCAACCATTTGCCTTTTGACCAAAAACTAGGCCTAACTCTAATCAATTTAACTTACTCACTAAACCCATCCTTTTAACCCAACATTACATTAACCCTCAACTATCGATGGTCATCTTAACCATCGACGGTCACCTTGACCATCGATGGTCAGGTTCCACCATCTGGACCAGCTTAATAGACCATTCAACTCTAAATTATTTTTTTATAATTAGCCCATCTAATTCACATGTGAGTCAATGCATGTAGAATTTATATTTAGATAACAATTTGAACCCCTTGTTAACATCTTGTTGTACCTCTCCTTTTTTGCCTATAAGAAGAGATAAGCAAGAGGTGAAGTCCATCCACAAATATCAAGATATTTTTGCATCTAGAGTTTATATTGTAGGTATTATTCCAACAATCTAATGATACAACCATCATGATAGAGAGCCAAATTTACACTACCCCTTATACAATATCCAAGTACAGTTACTCTACCCAAATCATGCCAGACTCTATTAATAAGCCAACTACCTCAACCATTCATCTGACCAACCTCTAACAAGCTAGGTATTTGTTTCCAGTCTAACAATTAATTTATTTCCATTTCATAATCAAACCAACATAAACCAATATCTAATAATTGCCTAGTGTGATCCTATCGATCTAAATTTTTATCACCTAGATGAAACACATAGTAACCATCAATGGTCATCATGATCATTGATATTCTATCCAATCACTCTTAGTTACCTCAACTACCAATGGTCACCTCAACCACTAACAGTTAAACCAACCACCAATGGTTACTGTGGTAGAAAATAAAAATGATATATTTTCATCCACCTACCCTCAACTAAATCTAACTTTTTTTCATTTGCCTATTCATAGACTCCCGACCTATTTTATAAACCACACCCAAACTCTTTAGCAATAGTATTGACCTGCTTCTTACTATATTAGTCATTTTAGTATATTTATTTATCAAGCATTTCTTGTATTCAATTTCAATACCTTTTTATTATTGATGCAAGTAACTTGTCTTCCATTTTATAGACTTAATTATTTAAAGCATGTGGATTGATAGCCCTCGAGGAAGCTCTTGCTTCTGGGATCTAGTTAGTGCTAGGAAATCCACCCAACTATCTATCTAACTAACCATTTGCTTTAGTTTTATCTTATTTATAGGTCATCCTCCCAAGCCAAAGAAGAGCTCTCTACAATCATTTGATTCAACATGTGCACAACCAAATAGGTTTTTCAACCATACCCATATCTAGTTTTTTCTTCTTCCTTTCTCAAAATATAAGCTAAAACTCACTAAAACATTATGGCATGCCTGGTGGAACCTTATGTCTCTACTCAAGTTTATTTTGTTTGCATTTATATGTTCTTCTCCTTATTCTATGATCATAAATGAAATGAAATTTTTTTTGGGTTTAAAATCAACTGCATACATTGGTTAATTGCAAGTTTAGCTCACTTAGTTAAATTAAACACAAGTAATTTGATCATAGCATCACTTGTATCACATACAAAATAAACCACCTAAATCAATCAAACATCAAATAATTTAAGATAATGCCCAACTAGGATTTCATCACCTAGCAGTCACCTTACACTTTCTCAGTGATCCTACTTGGAGGTCATTACCAAGGAAAGAACCAACTCAACTTTTGGTTGAGTATAAACTCTAAAAACTAGTATATATTAGCTAAGAACCTGATAACCTTATCTTTGTGGTGTGTGAAGTGAGGGGGTAGTCCCCAATACCAAGCCACATATTTATTCCCAATACAGATCCTTTTTGAAAGCCTAAACAACCTGAAACCATCTATAGATTTATTTTTTAGTTCCTATTCTATCAACCCAAGTGGAGTCATACAATTTTTTGAAATTTTAAGGCATAAGCTAGAAGAGAGACTAAAAATAACTTTAGGACTTAACATACTTTATAGTGTGTGATTGCTTTCCTTGCTCATTTCTTGTCTTCTCTATGTTTGAGTGGTGAGATTTTTTGTGTATTCTCTCTCCCCATCTTGTATGGTTTTAACTCACCAATAGTGAAAGAACCTAGCAAAATAGAACCCATCACCAAGTCAATCAACCTCTTCTACCTCCTCATCCATAGAGTAGGTTTCTAAACCAAAAAACTCTCCTCATCCTTTAAGAAGTCCTTTTTTCCCTTGGGAAGTTCCCCAAGGAGATACAGACTTTACCACCTTCTTAGATAATAATATTGTGGCCCTTCAACATTATCTTAACACCATACCTCACCGTACCCTAGCTTTAGTTCCACTTATGGACCCCCCTTATGGCATGCCTTCCCATCTTGTGGGAAACACTTCTATTTCCATAGTCACCACCCAATCATTGACTACCTAAGCTTATTCATCTACCAATAATCCCTTAGATACTATTATGAAAAACCAACTTGCCTAACCTATAAACACCCTTATACCTTTTACCCCCATGAACAACTCCTCTACCTTAGGAGATAACCAACCACTATCCACCTATACTCCACTCATGGTGGGAGTACCTACTACTACCATCACCAACTTTCCTTCGGGTACCCCCAATCCATCAGTCACTACTCTAATTCAAAATATTGTGGTGTCTATACCTTCTACCTTACCACAAATTAGTACAAAGGTCACTTCCTTTCCTTTGACTACCAACCCAACCACATCTCTTGTAGACACCTAAAACTGGTCATTGATAACCTCCAATCAGGGTTTTGGCCTAAAAATACTAAAACACACAAAAATATGTAAAACTAACATATTCAAGTGGAAATTTTGGCTAGGGTATCCCTAAATTAGGCAATGAAATTTATGATCCAACTAACTTTGATCAGTTCATTTCAAGTCAAAATGCTAATTTTGCACCTACATGCTCTGGACTACTCTTTTTTATCAAATATTTTGCACAAGACTTATGCCTTTGTTATTTATTGTTGGAAACATTTTAAATGGCAATATAGTTCCAACACATTTGGCGTGGACTTCCAATTCCAATCTAGTCAAATTTAGGACCAATAATAAGGCATTCTAATCAATTTGAGTAATTTGTGCATAAAGTACTTAATCATGTTTAAGAGCTAATTAACCAAAATCAAGGCCTAATAAAAAATTACATGAAAACTTGTTGAATAATTTGTTTTGGAAATGAATATTGAATATTTGCATCATCAAGTGAACTCATTTCTTGGGAAGACATCCCTAGGCCATAAATGCCATAAATATTAGGATCCATGATGGCCTCCATGCCTCTTAATTTCCCCTTTTTCTAATGCCATAATGAGGATAATTATAAATTTTAATTGAAAAATTAAATTAATCCTCAACCACACATCTCAATATTGATATGGATGGTTGAGGTTGATTATAATCAAATCTATAAATAGGAGGCCTCACAACATCATTTTGAATCTTAATTAGTGTAAAGTTATAATGCAGGATTGGTTCCAAAAGGTTCATGCAACTAGTGTTATAATTCTAAATTGATTCCAAGCCAAGACAAGCCATAAACCAAAGGTGACAAGATGAGATGAAGGTGGCCACACTCCATTGAAGACCTCTTGAAGTACAAGCTAAGCAAGCTACCATTACAAAGGCATTTGGAGCATCCAAGGAAGGTGAAGGAACTCTTGTATTTGATCCCTTGCTTTTTAGTTGTGCTTGTCAATTACTTTTGTTAACTAAGCTCTCCCTAGTGTTTAGGCCTAGAGATGTTATGCTATCAGTGCATTTATTTTATTGTATTTTCATTTTGGAACTAACACCATACTAACCATCCTCTCTTGAGTCAAATTCCTAGATCACATTATGACATGCCCGATGGGACTAAACGCATCCTAAATGTGAAGGAGATCCTTTTGAAACCTTGAAAAAACTTATTTGAGATTTTAAAATTATTGAAAATTGGTTTTCTAACTTTTATTTTTATTTTTGGTTGCCACAATTTTTACACAGTAATTGACATCGATAGAAATATCGACATCAATTACTTGGCTTAATCAATATCGGTCAGTAGAACCAATATCTATCAGATCTCAGTTGGCCATAACTAATGTCGATAGTATTGACTGATGTTAGTCACTATGTTTTTCCAAAAACATAGACTCAAGACCTAATTTTTCAAAGTTTTTTGTTTTAAATTCAAAAGGCCTACAAAGCTAAAAGACATGCTAACAATTTTATTGTAGGACCAAGTGAGATATTTGATCAAAACATGTTTAAATCACTTTTTCATTCTTAAAATTTGATTAGGAAATTTATTTTGGTGTTTAACAAGGAATTTTTAGATGTTTTTGGTGAATGTTTTTCAAATTTTACAACTAAGACCAAGGAGTCAAATGAACACCACCAAACATTTCATTTGGGTTTAAAATTGAACACACTTGTCAATTTTTATTTACAATAGCTGATTAGATTGATTTTGTTTAGAAAAGAGAGGAATGTTGCATGTATGATCTTCCAATTGTCCCCTATAGGGAACCTTTAGAATCAAAAGCATCATTCCTATTATAAGTAGCCTAGTCTAAGGCTTAGAAAGAAAGTTATCTAAAGCACTCCCCAAAAACTCATCAAAGTTTAGGTGACCTTGAAAATGACCCTAAAGTCTTTCTACTTTCATTCTTTATTTATTTATTTATGCATCTTGTCTTGTGAGGGGGACTTCACCATCTCCTATAAGTTCTTTAGGGAAGATTTGACCCAAGGTTTCATCTCCTAGTATTGACTTCATTTGACTCTTTTAGAGTTGCACATGGGACGTAATGGCACTTTGGACATCAAACTACATTGAGTGAATAATAGAATGTAGTGGTTGAAAAAATGACTAGACATTTTTATAACAAGCTGAGTGATATGGACCCAAAATCCATGCTTTTATTTTGCATTGTTTGGCATGTAAGTCATTGTGTGATTCATTCCCCTAGATCATTCAGAAACTTGTTAGAATTTAGATAAATCCCCACTTGATGTGGCAGTATTATTGATGCAAGGTGTACCTCAAGGTCCATGTCATATTAATATCATTTGAGAGAAGGGGGTGTAAAAGCCCTATTATGTAATATGCATTTACTTTTGGATAAACACTTAAAATCCTCTCAAATGACGTATATTGATAGATTCCAATAATACCAAGAAACCTTGTCAGTTTAAGATCTAAGGGTGATTATTATTTGATCTTATCTTAGTTTAAAGTCTTGTTTGGAGTCAAAATTGGGTGTAAAAAACCAATCCAAACCCAACACATGGTCCTCATTTTTATTTGAATAAAGAGGTGTTATGTTGCCCACGTGAGATCATCCATTTCCCTTGTTCAAAAGTACATCAAAAGCTTGAGAGTCATATCATATACTTTGGCATAGTTATGCTTCCAAATTGAGTTTAGACCTTTACCAAAGTTTTTTAAGTCCTTCACTTATAATTTAAATTCAAAATTACACCTTTACAAGTTTATAGGGTTGATGCGTTAAGTGGGTTCACCATTTGCACTAAACTTGAGGGAACTTAGGTTTAACTTCCAATTTAGGTTGAATGACACTTTAGACTCATAATCATTGTCATCACTTGATAGACTTAAGCTATTTGGTGATAAACACTTGCACTTTAAGTCTATATACCATAAAATTTTGAGTCAAAAAAGGTAGTGTTATGCTATCAAAATTGTGGGAAAATGTCTTTGCCTTAGAGAGTATTTGAAAAAAAAATTATCACACCTTTTGGGTAGTATAGTGTCATTACACTACCCAAATCATTTCAAACTTTATTTCATGGATCCTCTTACATAGAATTCTAAATTTATTCCTACATATTCAGATTGATCTAAGTGTACTTTTGATCCATTATCTAAATCATAATTGTACTGTTCACCTTTGTCTAGATTATTTGTCAAAAATAACCAAGTTTAATACCATTATTTATGAGAAAATAAACTATTGATAAAGTACCTTTTGTTTCATACCTTATACCTATTTGATCAAGTTCATGTCCAAGAATTGAATGCCTAGATTTGAAACACTTCAGCCTTAAAGTTTGGCATTTTGATTTTTTGGTCCATTTACTTTCTCATCTTTGTGTGAACAGTGAAACATTAGATATTTTATGCTATCTTGTTTCCTCACAAATATTTGCATAAACCTTTTGATATTTTTGACAAATCTAGACCAAGTTGAAGGCATCATTTGTTTTAGATTATATCTTTTTTTAGAGTTTGTATAACTCTTTGACCTCTTATTTCAAAGCGTTGACTATGGATCCCAACATGTATTCCTACACTCGTAGTGGACTCATGTTCAATCTAGGGATTAGTAATATAGTTGCATAGGAAGAAATGGTGCAAGAACCCTATGTAGATAACATTACTTATGAGATGGATTATTATTCCTCTTATAATACTCAATTAGGGGCACAAATCCAAGATACATTAGCTAATATTGGGTTAACACACCACCTTACACAAAATAGGACCAAGGACAAACCACACAATACTTAACTACAATACCCACAGTGGATGAGCCAGTTCTTTAACAGTCATATTCTACTTATTCATATTCCATGTATGATCCATTTTTGTTTGAGTGACATTTTTTAGAGAACAAAGATGAGATTTTGGTTAGGGCCATAGAGGTAGGGGTTAAGTTTCTATCAGACTTTCCCCATGAAAATTTACCAAGTCTAGGAAAAATGCCCTATAATATCATTTATGATCAATAGGCTTCTTCTAGCAATCCTATGGCTCTAGTCTAAATAACGTACCAAGACCCCAATATATCTAATCAAGGATAAAACACCATGGAAGATCACTTTAACCAAATGTAAATAACATACCAAACCTAATTTTATTTAGCATATTATTTCAATCAGATGAACATGGTGAGTAAGGCCCTCATTGACCTAGTACCTTCAATAGGAGTGTTTATGGAATTAACTAGACAAGAAAATCCAAGTTCTAACCCATTTATTCAAACCACTTCAATAGATAACTTGATACATATACTAGTTATTAAAGAAGGTTCTTCAGCTTCTACACTAAATAGTGAGCCAAACATAGTAGACAATATGTAAACAACATCCAGTCTTGATCAAAGTGGTACTAATGCATAAATAACTATCCAATAATGTGTACTTATAGTTTAATCCCATGAACAGATCATCATACCAAGGAATAGGAGTTTCTACACCCCAACCTCAACTAACTGCTTCCTCAAGTGTACAACCTATAAGATTCGATAATCAAACAATGGTTAATGTCACATCTCAATGATAAAATGCGATGAATCCTACTCCTCCTTAATAAGTAGTGATTGGTATTCCACAACAATAGACATAGTCTAGTGTATCAATGTAACAAAGGATAAACACATGGCCACCTCAATTAGGGTCAAGTAATATCCCTCCTCACCAGGTAATGACAAACATACCTCTTCAACCATAGAATAATATGTCAGTTTAAAACCAATCAATGACTAGTCAGCAACACATAAATATTGGTCAGTGATAGATGCTAGATCTACAACATGATTTCACTTCTTCACAAGGATTCATGTAATAAGGAGGTCCCCATGTTTCTCAAGTACCTACTAGATAATCATTGGTTCAGAATGTGCCACAAATCTAGAGACAAGGTCTTGGTTTATAAGTTCCCACTCAATAACAAGGTTTGATTAGTCAATAACATGTCCATTTTTAACCATAATAGGCACAATATAGTTATATCCCTTCATCCCAACCATAAAATCCTCCAATTCAAACCTTTATCTCTAACCTAAGCCAAAATACTGTGTAACCAAATGTGCAATTTCAAATACATCCCAATCGACATATGTGTATTCTTGGTCCATTCCCCAACCAAGTTAATGTACCCCAATAGGTGGCTTCATCATACCATGGTCAAAGTGTCCCACTTGTGACCTCTCATCCATTTACCTAAACTAACATTCTCCCTCAAACTGATATCCCTTCTAGTTTTCTATCCCAATAATTGCAATAGATGAAGGATATGATTGCTACCATTCAAGCAGGGAAGCAAACTAAGAAGTTAAAATTGGATGACATGTGTTCCTATCCATTCAACATGGAGTATTTATAAATACCATTTACTCTAGGATACAAACCACCTAAATTTGATAAGTATAAAGGGAAAGGTGACCCTAAATCTCATTTGACTAAATTATTTATCGTATGTCAACCAATGGCATATAGTGACATCTACATTTGGCTATTATTTCCAAGGATCATGGTTGGACAAGTCTTGGAGTGGTTTTTAAAGTTTCCCAAGAATTTAGTAATAGACTTTGATGATCTTTTTAATAAATTTATGCAGCACTTTTCTTATAATCTCGAGCATGAGATTTCATTAGTGGACTTGACACAAGTAAAAAAAAGGATGGGGAGAGTTTTTTAAGTTATTTATAGCGATGGAGAGCCCTTGCAAGCCATTTCACCCATATTTTACTAGATAAACAATTAGTTACTATGTTTACTAAATTTTTTCATAGTGAGATAACCTATCATCTGGAACTGTAACGTGCACATATGTTCAAAGAGATCTTTGACAAAGGTTTTTTTATCGAGTGAGTGATCATCAATAAAGGGGTCATCAAGCTTAATTAAACTAATAAAAATCAAGGTATCAATCACAAAAATGACCAACATCTCAATCAAATTCAAGCATCACAATTGGTACATGCCAATAATGAATAAAGACTGAAGCAATTTAATCAGAATAAGAATGTTGTAGGAAATGGAGTAACCAAATCTCATCATGTCCAAACTAGTAGACATTATTTTCACCACCTTTTTAGATTACTCCTACTTATAAAACTCTCCAAATAATGCCACAAGTGCAACAACCAAGACTTGCACAATAAATATACTAGTCTTTACCATTGAAAACCTTTCCTCCTAGAAGAAACATCCATGCACATCATATATTTAGTGACCTAGGATAACCTATTGAGTCTATATTTTACAAGATTTATACCACTAATATAATTAGTTATCCCATACCAAAACATTATTTTCAAGGCATTCCTTACCATGATTGGTATCGTGAAAATGAATTTTGTGACTATCATCAGGTCAATGGGCATAATCTATGAAGATGTGTCCAAATCAAGCATTTAATAAAGAATATGTTGGAGAATGGGGAGATAAAACTAGATAATGGTGTTTCCACTTCCAATAAAACTCTTGGGATCTATCAAAACCCCTTTCCCTGACATAATAATCAATAGTAGCAGAACAATCAACAACAACAATAATAACTAGTGTAGTAGCAAAATCAATAGTATAAAAATCAAAGGTTGAACCATTAGAATCAACAAAATCAACAATAAAATCCATAATGACAACAAAATGAACAAAACCAAGGTTATAATGATAACAACCAATAAACCTACCATGCAATTTCACATGACTACAATAGGGTTGTAGGTCATATTGTAGGGGATAGTACTAATACCATCTCTATTAATCCTAGACAAAGCACTAATCAGCCTAGACCATTGCTAAATAATAATATTCAGCCAAATCAAATGGATAATCATTATTTGATTTGGGAATGCATACAAGCAAACCAACAAACTAGGACTTCCACTTTTAGATCTTATAGCGATAACTTGTTCTTACCACATGACCACATGGAAGTGCACTAGTAACTGAGACTTGTCTTATCTAGTCCCACATCATTTCCAACATTGATTAGAAATAGTAGTCTGGTATTTAATCTTGATTATGTAATCATAACTCAGAGGCTGAAGATTACTATCATAGGGCCACAACCATCTGCCACTTTGCTTATCATCCAACTAACTGTTTAGCCTCGAAATAAACCGTTTACTACTGACCAAGACAAGAAGTTTGATATTGTGGAACAATTATAGAAGATGCTAGCACAAATTTATATTTTAGATTTTATATGGATGTAAATAATCCACAAAACCATCTTGAATGATTTTCTGACCCAATCTACTATTTCTAGTGACATATCTCTTGATAACTTTCAAGCTTTAGCTGGACACCTAGCTCCAGCCTAACAAGTCACATTCAACTAAAGTGATATGTCTTCCCTTGGCACACTCCATAATAACCTATTATACATATAGGTTTATACCAGATGACATAATGTGAAATGTGTCCTTATCGATAATGGATCTAGCCTCAACATAGTGTCTCTCAAGCTCATCAAGCTTCTTGGATACATGATGATAGATCTCTAGCTAGAAATAATAACTATCAAAGATTATGATAATCAGGAAAGAGAATCATAGGGTACCATTAGCTTATCAGTTGTCATTGGGCCTTTGGCTCATGATACACTTTGTCATGTGTTGGATCTTGAGTTATCATACAACATGCTTCTAGGTAGGCCTTTATTATTTGAGATTCATGTAGTCCCATCAACACTGCACCAACATATCAAGCTTTCCCACTTAGGGATGGAGGTGAATATTCTAGGAGATTTACATCCATATGAACACTGTAAGCATCTTGAGGCTGAGTTTCAAAGCTATAATTATTAGTATGATATGAATCCTAATTCCAAGCAGGATAAAGGAAAAGCTATACTTATTGATCCTTTATCAGATAATTACATAGATCTTAATACCTTAGGTTTCCTTTCCCACATGCCACCTCCTGAAGCTTCTAATCATTTCACCATTTTAGATAATGGACGAGGAGAATATGTGACCCATGATACATTTCATATCATCAATATTCCTCAGAATCCAAAAACCTTTGGGTGACCTAAATTCATTCCACATATGCATTAGCAATGAAATAACAAAGACAAGGGACCTATCACATCAGTACCAACATCTAGCCTAAGACCTGACCCTCTTAAAGGAGATGAATTATGGTTATACAATAATGACAAAGTTGATTATTATAAACATTCAAAGTTTCATATTCCCAATAAGATCATGGAGTGTCACAATTATGAAGGAAGAGGCTTCATACCAAATTATAAAGGAACCATCAAGCGAATTTCCATGACTAAGTATGAAAGACCTTATGGAATTAGATTTAAACTTCCTGGGGGTGACTCCACATATTTTATTCAAACTCCATCACCAACAGCTAGTGGTGATGATGATGGTAGTGAAGTAGAGTCCAATCATAGCCTCACTTTTGATAACCTAGCTAAAACTAACTTGTTTGATAATAATGTCATTTGTACCCTTACCCAAGCCATTCATCATAATCCATTACCATTATATTATCCTCAATTGATAGATTGGGACCAACAAAAATATAGTATGTTGATTGATGAGTTCCAAAATGATGAGGCATTCTATGATTTCTTAAGCCTTAGAGACAATGTTCCATTGGGAGATCACAAATCGGGATTCTCAATCACATTGGATCCTACAACCTATTTTGGATAGTGAGTGAACACCCTTAGCCAAAAACAAATAAATAAAACATTGAGGTCCCAAAGTGAAAACTTATTTAAGGCACTTTTTGATAAGGGAAATTAAAGATAAAGGCCAATCTAGTGGTGAAAACCTATTTTAGGTGTCATTATATGGGGGTGTTCATTCTTCTTTGAATTTAGACTAAGAGACCACTAACGATGAACTTGCCTATGGATCTGAGTTTAGTTTTGAGCAAAAACAATTATTTGATCAAATTCTCCAAGAATTTCTAATTATTTTTGTTATAAGGCCAAATCTACCATTAGGAGACTCAGATTCATCATGCTTATGAAAAGTTGAAGATCAAGTCCTAACAGAGGACCTTGACATAGTCCAATAGTTTAAATCACTTCCTACTATCCTAGAAGATGGGTCAACCCTTCTAGTTGAAGATATAATAGAGGTAAATATTGGGACTCTATCAGACCTAAAATGGATAAAATTAGGTGCATCCCTCACTGAGGAGGAATGTGACATTTTTATAGTTTTATTGAGAGAGTTTGTGGATATATTTGCATGGGCCTATTCTAACATGCCAGGATTAGACCCCACCTTGGTTCTGCACCACCTTATGGTTAATCCTAATGCCAAAATAGTAAAATAAAATCTATAGAAGATACATCCTTGCATTTTTATATTAGTAAAGAAAGAGTTATAAAAACTCTTAGAAGCAGGATGTATCCGATCCATTGACTACTCAGAATGGATCTCTAATGTCATACGTATTAGCATAAATCCTGAAGGAATCAAAATTTGTATTGATTTTAAAGACATAAATAAATATTTTACTAAAGATGATTTTTTATTACCTAATATGGACATGATTTTTGACTCCATGGTAGGTTATGAAATGCTTTCACTCATGGATGGATTTTTAGGATACAATTAGATTATAATAGTGCCAAAAGATCTACATAAAATAGCGTTCACCACTCCATAGGGAAATTTTGCTATCAAGTGAAGCCATTTGGCCTTAATAATGTGGGAGTTACATATCAAAGATACATAACTATCATATTCCATGATATGATACATGATATTATTAAAGACTGTGTCAATGATATATTGGGAAAATCCAAGACTAGGGCTGACCATCCAGTAGTGCTACATAAGATATTTGAAAGACTACAAGAGTACAAAGATAGACTCAATATGAAGAAATGTGTGTTTAGTGTAAATTCAAGAAAATTACTTGGCTTCATCATGTCTCATAGAGGTATTGAAGTTGATCTAGCTAAAGTCCATGTTATAGCCAAGATGCCACCACCAACCAATTTGAAGCAATTCCATAGTTTGTAGTGTAAGATCCAATCAATTCAACATTTCATATCTTAATTAGCAAATAAGTGTCATCCATTTATGCACCTTTTGAAGAAAGGAGTTGTATTTCACTGGGATGATCACTACCAAACAACTTTTCAATAGCTCAAAGATTATCTTGTCAATCTACCTATTTTATTACTTCCTATGCCAGGAAAGGCATTATTTTTATACTTATCAACTAATGATCATAACCTAGGGTCACTCTTGGCTCAACATGATGACAATGGAAAGGATCATGTTGTTTACTACCTAAGCCATACCTTGGTTACATATGAACATAACTATGCACCTATTGAAAAAGCTTATCTAGCCATGGTTTTTGTAGCTCAAAAACTACACCATTGCATATTGAATAATAAAACCATGGTCATTTAAAAAGTAGATCCACTCAAGTATCTACTATCTAAAATATCTTTGTAAGGTAGAATGGTTAAATGGATCATGCTTCTTAGTGAGTTTGACATATAATATGTCAATAAAAAAGCAATCAAAAGATAAGTTCTTGTAGATTAACTTACTGAAGCACCTCTCATGGACATAACTACTCAAGTTTCCATTTCCTAATGAATCCATCATGACTGTTATTGATACACCCCTTGAGGGGTAGCCTTGGAAGCTATACTTTGATAGTTCATTCACTACACATGGATTGAGGGCAGGCTTATTATTTATTACACCACAGGGGGATCTAATCCCTAAATCATTCAAAATCAAATTTATTTATACAAATAACATGGCTGAGTATGAAGCACTTGTTACAAGACTTTGACAAGTAGTATAGTGGAATATATCTCATCTCCAAGTTTATTATGATTCTCAATTAATCATCAATCAGGTTATAGATCATTTTTAGACCAAAGATGAAAAGTTGGTTCCATATAAAGACATGGTTGCTACTCTTAAAAAGCAAATTTACAATATGTATAGTTTGAGAAGATACCAAGGGCTAGTAATAGAATTGCAAATGATAATGGCTACTATTGGCTCACTAATTTGACAAATAGATAAAGCTAGAGAGTGTCAGTTCCTCATTGAGAATTTGTCAGTACTATTGGGTGAATATTTTGTCACCAACTAACTGATGAGCAAGATAGGTCTCTTCAACCATAGCATAGGGAGATTGGTCATCTAGATGTGCAGGTTTACCACATCAAAAGGGGACAAATATCTCCTCTCATCAAGGGGAGGTTCCGTTATAACTATGAGGAGCTATATACTATAAATATAAGATAAAAATAACACTTAGGGGTAGGACAACACCATCCATCTCTTTTTTTTTAGAGATGATGTTCATAAACAAAGGAGAAATTTAGGTGAAAACATTGAAGGCACTTCTCTTCTTTTAGAAGTGGTCTTGCAGTGAACAACAAGAATTCTTTTAGGTAGTTACAAGTAACTGGTAACAAAGGGTGTAGTAACTAGTAGACTAATGTGTAGCACAAAGTCTCCACCTCAACTGCCCAAGAGTGAAATACAAATGACAATGAGGGCACAAATTCACCCCAAGGTCCTTTACATAGGAACCAAAAATAGACAAACACACTAAAGGCAATTGTAGACAACACAAAGTCTTCCCATAATTGGCTTCAGGACACCTTCCTAATTACTTCCACTAGTTCTACTTATTTCATTAACTGGACAAGAATGAATTTAGAAGATAGACATAAGAATAATCTCCTAAAATGGCACAAGCTATGACAGCACAAAGTCTGAAAGTAACTTGCTTTCTCATTCAAATAAAGAAATATGATCAACAATCTGAGCTCAAAGTCTTAGTAATCGCCTCTCAATTTGGGTAGAGTTTTGCTTCTATATCAGAGATATCTCCTTTTCATGAGATAGGAGTTTACAATATATAGTATCCAAGAAAGGCTTGGCACTTTGTTCCATATAATGGCCCATGCTACATTCAATGCCTTAAATGCATTTTCAATTTTGTCAAAGAGGGCCATACTAGAACAGGGTGGCTGCCTTAACTATGGCGTGTTAATTCATCTCAAATGTCTTCTCCTAGGACTAAGTCATTTAGTCTATCACTTGATATCTATGCAACTATCCACTTTGCCTTTACTCCAAGGGAGACAAATAAGCCATGCCTTTAATGTTTGCAGGCTCAAATATCTACTTTGAGGTCTGTTCCACCTACTGGAATAAATTTTGCATGGATATTTATGGATTTCCATTTTTCTACTATGATTTGAGCTCCCACTTCAGCTGGTCACTGAGTTTATTCTTTTGTCTTTCTCCAACTTTTTCTCTTCCTAGAATTTGAGCTTTCGGGGCTACATTCCTAGCCTTGCTAGCTTTTTCGGCTCCTCTCAATGGTTCTTCCCTTTGGCCTTAAGGCCTTTGAATGCATTCAAGTCTACGCTCAAGCCTTTAAAGATCAATGGCTAGTTCATTGGCACAAATTTGACATCTTTAGGCCCATCATCCTTAGCAATTCCTTCAGCTTTGTTGTTTGATCCTTCTCAAAGGAGACCACTTTCTGTTGATCTTAATAAGTGACAAGTGGCATTTTCCACTATGAAATAGGTGAGAACACTTGGTAACATCTGCTTAACTTATAAAAGCTTAAGATATATTTTGAGAGTCTTATGGAAGATGACACATGGTGGATTCTACTGAGCTTTTAAAAACACTATAGAGATATGCAGGACTCATTTGGATTCACACAGATGATGACACTTGTTGCACTCCACTTACCTTAGCAACTCACTTAGGGCCCACTACATAGTCCTTACTTAATAACAAAACAAAATGAAGAAACTATGGATGTTGACACTTGGCAGCTTTACAAGGGACACGTGGTGACTTCCACTGCATTTAGAAAAACACATTAAAACCTTCCGCAATCACCACTTAGCACCCTCTATGGTACTCTGAGAGAAACTTATTTATGCATCTTTATCAAGCCTTTGGAACACCCCAAAGGGAAGGTGTCCCTTCAATATTTTCAAATGGTCCTTTTTTGAGTGTTAAGTGCCCCCTACAAGGGTACCTACCCTTTGAGATCTTTCGGGTGGCCTTCGGGCTTTACTTCCTTTGGCAGGCTTTTGTTCCTTCGGTGGGCTTTGGCTTTTCAGGATTTTCCTTTGGCCAAAAAGTTTTTGTCTGAAGGAATTGCCTTAGCATTTTTTTTGTGAGAAATCCTTTTGAAGGAATTCTTTTTCTCCATGGCTTCCCTCTGAAAGGGTTGTTTGACCTCCAAGGTTACCCTTCAGAAAAGTTGCAAGGGTCGATTCTAGCTCCTAAGTGCCCTCTGCAAGGGCACTTGTCCTTTGGGCTCTTGGAAGACTTTCCTTTGAACTTCTTGATTGAAAAAATGGCTAAGTGTTGAGAACCTATTTCTTTCCTATAGAGTCTATAGAAACTAACATGTAGAGTTTGTATACCTAGGGGAGTCCGTAGAAGTGATAAACCATCTTGCAGAGTCTGTAGTTTTTGGTCTATAAAACCGGTGGAGTCTGTAGAAACTAAGTCTACCATGTCCATAGTTTTCAAGATTTGAAGTCCATATAAATTGAGTCTATAGATTTCTCTGACCTTGAAAGAGTCTGTAATTCCACCTATAGAGTCCATAGATTTGAGTCTATAGAAATAAGTCCATAGATTTAATCTTGTAGAGTCCATAGATTTGAGTCCATAGAATTCTTCTTGAAGAGTCTGTATATTTAAGCCTATAGATTCCATAGATTTAAGCCTACAGAGTCTGTATAAATGTATTTATTGGGTCCCTTAGCTAAAAAAGTTTTAGAAAATAGAGAATTTGAATGCCCAGAATAATTTTTGGGAAGGGAAGAGGGAATTTTAGCCATGCAGGACCAAAATAGTTCAAATGTTGTCCCAAAAATGAGTGATAGATTTTGGGAACAATAGCTAGCTCCAGTTGGGGAACTTCTTTCAGTTGAAAACTTGGAACAACTGAGGGAAGTAGAAACTAAAATCTCCAGTGCCTTGACTTGTGCCATTGGGCTATGGAGTCATGCTACCTAAAAAAGAAAGGCACCAAAAATGCAAATGAAAAGCACAAAATAGAACTAAAGACTATACATATATATATACATATATATATATACATATATATACATATACATACATATATACATATATACATACATACATACATACATATACATATACATATACATATACATATATATATACATATATATATATACATATATAGGTAATCTTATCTTATGCCTCAAGATTTGAAGCACTTCAGATGCTGCCCACTGTGAGACAATAAAAATGGTAGTCCATCCTAATAAACTAGTAAGAAACCATTTTCTCCCCAAAATCGGTAATGGGTGAATGGAACTCTCCACCAAGAATCACATTTTCTATGCACTCCTTTTGGTTCTCTCTTCTTGCCCCATGGCAAGGCATGGTCTCCAATCTAAAAATCATAAATCTTTGCTCTCTTGGTGAAGAGTTTCTTTTCCTAACTTTTGCGTGGTGCAATATGGTCCACTACCATAGCTTGTTGCTCTTCTAGTTCAGTATAGCACATGATTTGATTGTCTCCATTAGATAATTGACAAACCATTAGCTCAGCATCTCCTTTGGCATGAATGAGTTTGACACCTTTGTCTTTAGTAGCCTTTAACTCAAGTAATAGAGATTCATACTTGGTAGTGTTGTTGGTGTTACTGAACTACAACTTATATAAAGAAGGAAAGATATCTCCTTGAGGAGATATCAACATAGTCCTAGCTCTAGCATCGATAGAGGAGTATTTGCCATCAAATTCAAGAACCCATACCTCATTAGACACTACTTTTCCTTTGGATTTTTCTTCATTTAGAGGTGGAGATCCTTCCACATTAGTATTGCACTCCACCAATTCTCTTGTTGTTCTAAATGAATGCATTTCTAGGTTGTCACCTATAGGAGATTCATTAGATGCCTCATGAACTTCATCCATGGATAAAAAGTAGTTACCCATGCCTAATGACTCAAATAGAACTTGAGCTTCAAGTGCCAAGGTCTGGGTAACCACATATTTCACTTCCTTCTCAAGGAGCAGCCTCTTCATAACACCCTTAACTGGAATCCTTACTTCGGATAGGTCCATGCTCAATTCACCTCCAACATCCTTGCAAAAGTTTCATCCAAGAAGGATGCCATATGAATCTGGGATGTCAACCACCAAGATAGTCATCTTGATCCTCTTGTTTGGGAATTCTGCAAATCCAAATTAGGTGTCCTTGATTTGTCCCAATAGAGGAACTTGATTGTTCTCCATGAAGAAGCATCTACAAAATGTTTTGGTCAGTGTGAGGCCAAGGGATTCAGCCACTTTGGCAAGCATGACATTGTTTGAAGCTCTAGAATCAATGATGCAATTATTCAGCTAATGTCCATTTATCAGTAATGAGACATAGAAAGGTTCAATCCTACCAGGAGTAGCAGGAGGAGTAATGACAAGGTTGTTTTTGGTGGGTGTATTCTTGGGGGAATCACGAGTCACCTTGGAAATGCTTGTCTTACAGGGACATTTTGGTTCTTCACACACTGAACCAATTTATCTAATTACTTAGGATGGGACTGCATAAATTCAAATTTAGACATTTGGATTTTGGTTTTCTTTATATGGTTAATTATGTCAAATGTCTAGAATGATCTAGGAGTAGAGGATGGGAGTTCATCCTTTTGATTTTTTCTAGGGGGAGAACTAGACTATGAATTTGAAGTAGGAGGCATATGGATATTTGAGGTACTTACCTTTCTCACAACCACTAGGTCCTTTGGCTAGAAAGGTAGAATGGTTCCCCGCTTAGCAATTGAAATTGCTAGTTGAGGTCATTCCTCTACTTTCTCCTTATCAGCTGGTTGAGCTGATCAATTATTGGACTAGGTGAATACAACATATGATCCCTCAGATACATTACCTTCACTTCTAGGTTCATCCTGATAATTTAAGAAACCAATATTGGAGTCACCAGCTAATTCTTCTTCTTCCTTAGTGAAGAGATTAATATCATCTTTAAGACTCAACTTAGGTTGGAATGAGAAATCTGATTCATCTTCAAGATATCCAACCACTGAGTTAGTTGGAGGTACTTCAATGGCAAGGTTATTCCTCTAAGGGGGAGGAAGATGATTTGCTTGCCCTTGATTTCTGGTAGCATTACCTTGATATGGTTGATTCTGAAATGTCATCCTTGGTACATCTATGTATAAAGGAGCAGATGACATCCCTTGTGCCATTTTTTTTTTGAGAGCCAATAATTCATTTGCTAGCTTCTACACCATTGGATCAGTGGTGGATGTAGGTGAGTATTCAGAAGATGAAGAAGATTTACCTCTATTTGGATTCCTCCTTATCTTTCCTACCAAGATAAGGTCATCCTCTACCTCAGTAGCCAAGTCTTGAGCAGCCTCAAGATTTATGTGGCTAGCACACCTTAGCAAAAAACTCACTTTAGGTAGCTGTGAGTTGATGAAGAAGCATTTGAGGTTTTTAGGTGTAGGCTGAGCAATAGCAAGAATTCAATTCTATAGCTTGTCAAAATTTTTTATGAAATCCCTCATAGGTTCATGATGTTCCTTCTTCATCTATGTGAGCTAGGCCAACAAATCATGTGCATCTTTTGTTGGCTTGAACCTTGATTCGAATTTGGCTTTGAGTGTGTCCCAGTCAGTCACTGATCTAGATTGCAGATGGTAAAACCAGTCTACAACAACACCTTGTAGTGTTTCCATGAAGAGCTTGATTGCAACATCCTCAAATTCCACTCTTATTATGCCATAGGCTATGCTAAAAGCTACAATATGTTCATTAGGGTGAACTCTCCCATCACCAAAGAATTTGGGGAAGTTCTTTCTTGAGCTATGTGGAAGTTCATGCAGGGGTGGAGTAAGATTGAGTGGGCCAAAAAAGTTACCCTAGGGGCCTTGAATTGACATGATTTGATTATGAAAAAGAGGGATAAAAAATCTAGGTGGAGTATGGATAGGCAAAGCTCTACTGACAGTAGAAAAGGAAACTCTGCATTGTGTTGGTGTCTTGGTATGGGTATGAGGAACACTCCTAGATCTTTGGACTTGAAGTTGGAGAGGGAAAAATTCAAAATTACCCTAATACACCAACTCAAAAATAGGATCAAAAACACCTTAGGCTCTCTAGCTTCTAGTATAGCATAATTTGATAGATTGTAGAACAAAAATGGGAAAGAATTGGCCCTGCTTCAGCTTTGAAGCTTGAGGCTTCAAACTGCGCATTCTATCCTAGTTGGCATGGAGGTGGAGGGAGATGGTAAGGATATAATGATAATGGATAAGACATAGAATGGAGTCACCAGAGTCTATAATGGATAAGGGTAGGGACTACTTCAATCTGAAACATGAGGCTTCAGATTACATGTTTGATCCCCAATAGAGTCACCAAAAACTGTTGCGCAAAGCTGGGAGGAAAAATTAACAATGGGAAAGCACTAGAGAAACTCATTCTTCCACAATGGGATAAATGGATAAGTCTATAATGATAATGGGTAAAACACAAATGATGTTTCAATTTGAAGCTTGAGGCTTCAAATTGCACAAAATTATTGTGTTCCCAACAGAGTCACCAAAAACTATTGGGTGAATATTTTGTCACCAGCTAACTAATTAGAAAAATAGGTCTCTTTAACCATAGCATAGGGAGATTGGTCATCTAGATGTGCAGGTTTACAACATAAAAAGGGGACAAATCTCTCCACTCATCAAGGGGAGGTTCCCTTATAACTATGAGGAGCTATATACTATAAATATAAGCTAAAAATAACACTCAGGGGTAGGACAACACAATCCATCTCTCTTTTTTTAGAGATGATGTTCACAAACAAAGGAGAAATCTAGGTAAAAACATTGAAGGCACTTCTCTTCTTTCAAAAGTGGTCTTGTAGCAAACAACATGATTTCTTTCAGGTAGTGACAAGTAACTAGTAACAAAGGGTGTAGTAACCAGCAGACTGAGGTGTAGCACAAAGTCTCCACCACAATTGTCCAAGAGTGAAATATGAAGGATAATGAGGGCAAAAATTCATCCCAAGGTCCTTTACATAGGAATAGAAAATAAACAAACACACTAAAGGCAATTGTAGATAGCACAAAGTCTTCCCACAATTGGCTTCAGGACACCTTCTTGATTACTTCCACTAGTTCTGCTTATTTCATTAACTGGATAAGAATGCATTCAGAAGACAGACATAAGAACAATCTCCTAAAATGGCACAAGCTATAACAGCACAAAGTTTGAAAGTAACTTGCTTTCTCATTCAAATAGATAAATATGATCAATAATTTGAGCTCAAAGTCTCAGTAATCACCTCTCAATTTGGGTAGAGTTTTGCTTCTATATCAGAGAGATGTCCTTTGCATGAAATAGGAGTTCACAATATATAGTAGCCAAGAAAGGATTGGAATTTTGTTCCATAGATTAACCCATGCTACATTTAATGCCTCGAATACATTTTTAGTTTTGTCAAAGAGGGCCATATTGGAAGAGGGCGGCTACCTTAACTATGGCATGTCAATTCATCTCAAATGTCTTCTCCTAGGCCTACTGATCTATCACCTAGTATCTACATAGCTATCCACTTTGCCTTTACTCCAAAGGAGATAAACAAGCCATGCCTTTAATGTTTGCAGGCTCAAATATCTACTTTGCAGACTATTCCACCTACTAGAATAAATTTTGCATGAATATTTCTAGCTTTCCCTTTTTCTACTATGATTTGAGCTCCCACTTCAGTTGGTCACTGATTTTGTTCTTTTGTCTTTCTCTAGCTTTGTCTCTTCCTAGAATTTGAGCTTTTGGGGCTACATTCCTAGCCTTTCTAGCTCTTTCAGCCCCTTCTCTCAATGGTTTTTCCCTTTGGCCTTAAGGCCTTTGAATACATTCAGGTTTGCACTTAAGCCTTTAAATATCAATGGCTAGTTCATTGCTGCAAATTTGACATCTTCAAACTTGTCATCTTCCTTGGAAATTCCTTTAGCTTTGTTGTTTGATCCTTCCCAAAGGGGGCCACTTTTTGCTGATCTTAATAAGTGATAGGTGGTGTTTTCTATTGTGAAATAGGTGAGGACACTTGGTAGCATCCGCTTAACTTATAGAAGCTTAAGATATCTTTTGAGATTCCTACGGAAGATGACACATGGCAGCTTCCACTGAGCTTTTAGAAACACTAAAGAAACACGTGGGACTCATTTGGATTCACATGGATGATGAAACATGGAATGCTTTTCTTACCTTAGCAACTCACTTGAGGCCCACCATAGTCCTTACTCAATAATGAAACAAAAGGAAGAAACTATGGATGTTGACACTTGGTGGTTTCTATCGAGATTTACAAGGGACATGTGGTGACTTTTGTTGCATTTATTAAAACACATCAAAACATTCCATAGTTTCCACTTGGCACCCTCCACGATACTCTGAGAGAAACTTATTTTTGCATCTTTATCAAGCCTTTAGAACACCCCGAAGGGAAGGTGTCCATTCAGGCTTTTCAAACAATCCTTTTTTGAGTGTCAAGTGCCCCTTGCAAGGGTACCTACCTTTTGGGATCTTTTGGGCAGCCTTCAAGCTTTACTTCCTTTAGCAGTCTTTTGTTCCTTTAGTGAGCTTTGGATTTTTAGGATTTTCCTTCGGCCAAAAAGTATGAAGGAATTCCTTCAGACTTTTTGTCTGAAGGAATTGCCTTAGCATTTTTGCTGCAAGAAATCCTTTCGAAGGAATTCCTTTGCTCCATGCCTGCCTTCTGAAAGGGTTGTCTGACCTCCAAGGTTGCCCTTCAAAAAAGTTGCAAGGGTTGATTTTGGCTCCCAAGTGCCCTCCGTAAGGGCACTTGTCCTTCAGGCTCTTGGAAGACCTTCCTTTGAAATTCCCAATTGAAAAAATGGCTCAGTGTTGAGAACCTATTTCTTTCTTGCAGAGTCTATAGAAACTAACCTGCAGAGTTCATATACTTGGGGGAGTCCATAGAAGTGAGAAATCATCTTGTAGAGTCCATAGTTTTAGGTCCATAGAACTGGCAGAGTCCATAGAAACTAAGTCATAGTTGTAGAGGCCATTTTATCACTATTCTTTTTTTTTACACATACCATTATTATCCATCCTTTTTTCCATATCCACTTTCCATTTTAAACCTATCGACCTAGTGTGTTCTAAAACCTAGCTCGTTTGACCTTGGTTTTTGTCATTCATTACATAGTTTTAGCATCAAGGTATCTAATCAATTCATCAATATATTTAGGAACTTTAGACAGAGATCATATTTTGGGATAGTGTGATAGAAGTTTTTCTAGTTTCATCCTTCATTTATTATTCTTTCTTACCAATGGTCTTGTTGCTAATTATAACCACCTTTGGGAAAATTAGTACAGTTGATCTATGTTTTTGTGTCCTAGTTATAACCACCTATGGGTAAACTATGGGTAATACTAAGACTTGATGTACCAACTTATCACTTTTTATGCCATACTATATCTTTTTACCAACTATGCTTGTTTTGTTTGAATTAGCTACCACACTAGTCAAATTCCTCTACTATAAGGGTAGAACTACAGTGACTTGAGGTCCTATTCTGGGATTATGTAGGTATCACTCAATACTTGTTGAGGTCAGCTCAGTCACCCCTTTTCCCAATGCTCTTGCTATTTTGTGAGCAACCTAAGCCATACTCTCACTATTTTATGAGTAACTTAAGCCATACTCTCACCATTTTATGAGCAACCTAATCATTTTGTGAGTAACCTAAGGCACATTCTCACCATTTTCTGAGCAACCTACGCCATTCTCTCATCATTTTGTGAGAAACCTAAGTATGAATACTCTTACCATTTTGTGATCTTGAACCACTTAGTTTCTCATCATTCTTGATTGACCTACGACACTCTAAAACACTTCCAAAAACATTTCAAAAAACTGTTAGAAAAGAACAAAAACATTGACCACTTCTTTAACATAAGGATTCTAGGAACCTTTACTAAGTTACAAGTAAATCACTTGTCATTTAGTTTCCCCATCCTTCTTGGATTTTTTCACTCATGCACTTTTCATTTTTCAAGACCATTCCTATTCTTCTATCACATCCATTTTTTCCCCTTAATTATCACATTCTTCCCATTCCCTAGGAGAACTACATTTGGCCTAATGTTTTTTATTGGATATTACATCCATGAGACTATGTAGGTAGTGTCCACTTACCTAGTGCATATGGAAACAACTTGACCACCCCCTTCCTTTTCTTCTATTCCCCCATTTAGTTCATTTATTAAGTTATGACCTATTTTCTAGGGGCAATGTTCATAGGGTTTTTATTGCTTTTTTTATTTGTCTATTTCTACTTATTTTGTTTGTTTGTCTACCTATTTTGTTTTCTTTTAGAATTGTTTCCTTGATTTAGTTTATGTGTGTTCATTAGGTGATTCTTTGTACACACTTACACTTGAATCCATCCATATTCATATGTTTATATTATCATCATGGTTTCTATCATTGGTGCATTGTTTTTTATTGACTATTGGATAGCGGGAGTCAGTCCTTATGCATATTTTGGCCAAATATCTATGGTGTTATATCATAAAATCTAGCATCACATGCTAGGATAAACCTCAGCTTCAAAAAGTGTATTTAGCAATGGTGACATATCTTTAGCACCGACATCCTGATTCATTCCCAATCATATCTCAAATAGAGTAATTAACCACAAAACAATTTCAATCTTTATTAGTTTAGATGAGCATCTCCTTACTAGTAGGTTTTTCAAATTCATCATTACCCTCTAAGTTAAGTTATCATCATCCTCAACCAATTTTATCATGTTTTCCATAATCAAGGTCCAATGATTATAACCACCTATGGGAAAAGCATTGCACACCATCCCACCTACATTTCTCAATGATTATTACCCACCTTTGGGAAAATAATTGTGTTGTCACCACTTTACTTTTTCTACCAATACAAGGGCATGTTATTATCTTGTTTTTCTTTCCTAATTGGGGCAGCTCCATCTTCTCAATGATTATAACCACCTTTGGGCAAATCATTGTGTTATCATATCACATTGCCACTATTAGGGTATAATGCTTATAACTACCTTTGGGAAAATTATTGCACCCCATCCCACTTGTATTCTAAATGATTTTGAATACTTTTTCACTATCATTATGTTTTCACCCCATCATCTTTCCTTTATTTGGTCCCCTCATTTTACTTCTTTATTTTAGAGGGACCATTCACCAACCCACTTGTGTCAATGGTTCCTTTGAGGGGGCATCATACAGTTAGCTTATCATCATTGCAGTTGTAGGCATACATGACCTTTTCATTCTTTGAGAAGACATTACTATGCTTATATCTTTTAATGACTTCCCAAATAGGGGCAAATTATAGACACCTAAAACTCGCTGCCAATAACCTCCAATTAGGCTTTTGACTAGTTTCCATTTAAAATGCACAATTTGACCTAAAAACACTAAAACACACAAAATGATGTGAAAATGACATATTCAAGTGGTGATTTTAGCTAGGGTATAACTAAATGGGCTAATGAAATTTATGAGCTAGCTAACTTAGATCATTTCATTTTGAGTCAAAATGCCAATTTTATACCTATGTGCTCTAGATTGATCTTTCTTATAAAATATTTTACACAAGACTTGTGCCTTTATTATTCGTTGTTAGCAAAATTATAAATGGGAATATAGTTCCAATGCATCTGATGCGGACTTCCAATTCTAATCTAGTCAAATTTAGGACTAATAACAAAGCATTCTGATCAATTTGACTAATTTATGCATAAAGTGCTTAATCATGTTTAAGATATAATTAACCCAAATCAAGGCCTAATAAAAAATTCAATGGAAACTTGTTGAATAATTTGTTTTGAAAATGAATATTTAATATCTACATCATCAAGTGACCTCATTTATTGGGAAGACATCCCTAGGCCATAAATGCCATAAATATTAGGATCTATGATGCCCTTCATTCCTCATCAATGCCTTCCATGATGCCCTCCATGAATCTTAATTTCCCCTTTTTCCAATGCCATAATGAGGATAATTAAAACATTTAATTTTAAAATTAAATTAATCCTCAACCACACATCTCAATCTTGAGATGGATGGTTGAGTTCGATTCTGATCAAATCTAAAAATCTATAAATAGGAGGCCTCACAACATCATTTATAAGCTTAATTAGTGCAAATTTATAATGAAATATTTGTTCCAAAACCTTCATGAAACTAGTGTTATAATTCCAAATTGATTCCAAGCTAAGCCAAGCCATAAGCCAAAGGTGCCAAGAGGAGATGAAGGTATCCACACTCCATTGAAGAAGACCTCTTAAAGCACAAGCTGAGTAAGCCACCATTACAAATGAATTTGGAGCATTTAAGCAAGGTGAAGGAACTCTTGTATTTGATCCCTTGATTTTTAGTTGTGCTTGTCATTTAATTTTGTTAACTAAGCTCTCCCTAGTGTTTAGGCATTGAGATGTTATGTTATTAGTGTGTTTATTTCATTTCATTTTCATTTTGTAACTAATACCATACTAACCATCCTCTCTTGAGTCAAATTCCTAGATCACATATCTTACCTAACATGTGCCCATTACACCAAACCTAGGTTACATCCCTAACCCACAAGGGCATGTACCTCTACCTACTACCCAACCACCCACATCCACCTACCCTTACATAGCTTCCACCCAACCACCTATGTCCACATACTAATATGTGGCAACTTTTCAACCTCCTACAAATTATCAATATGTCACCAAACCACAACAATGATATGCACCTTACAACCTATCAAGTGCCCAACCCCAAATAGATCTAATGAAAATGCTCATGGATAAAATGACTACCTTAGAGTCATCCATCTCTGGTGCTCACAACATCTTATCATATGACTAGATCTGTAATGAATCCATTCACCTATCTATCCCTATCAAACCATATCCTCCTCAGTGGGAGCTTCCCAAGTTTTCCAAGTTTTAAACTGAGGACCCAGAACAACACATCAAGGCATTTAGACACTTATGTTATTTGATTGCCTATGATGATGCTCTTTTTCTCTCCACTTTTCTTATGTCTTTATCAAGACTGGCATTGGATTGGTATAGGTCCATAACCAAACACTCTCTCTTCTCCTTCACCCAGCTGGCCCAAACTTTCTTGGATCCATTTTCAATAAACATCTCCAAGAAAGTTTCCATCACTGACCACTAACTGCTACTCTATCTAGTAATTTGATGATAAATCTATTTTTGATTTTTAGCCTATTTGAGGAGCCTAATAAATCAAATTTCCTTCTCTTTACCTCAACCTAAACTGATAAAAAAAATTCTCAAGAATGTGCAAAGAAAATCTCTTCTATATTATGTGTCCAAAGCTTCTGAACCTTTGATGAATCTTTTACCATGGTGCATAATCTATAAAATGGAGCCATCAATGAAGGAAAAGCTAAATTTAAAAAGTAAGAACTCTACCTAAAAAACCAATGAGGCCTCTTCCTCTAAATCGAAAAACCAAAGAAACACCAATGCTAAAATCAAGGGAAATACAAATGCAATTATCCTTAAGACCACTCCTCTACCATCTATCAAACAACTAAACTCTTCTTACCCCTCAAATAAAAACATGAGAAACCAAAACTGAAATAGTCAAAATCAATTTACTCTACTTGGGGAGTCTTATGCTTCACTCTTGGGGAAGTTACTAAAATCTAATATCATACAACTTCCTCCCATCAATCCCCCTCAATAATTTGATTCTTCTCATCCTACACCTATATGTTACATCAAGAATGACCTATGTACTTTCCATCGAGTAGTGGGGTATGACATTAGTAGGTGTAATACCTTTAAAAACATTGTCCAAACCCTCATTGATAAGGGGGAACTTGCATTAAACAACCCAAAGCACCTTTAAACCAAGCCCTTGACATTTTGAAATAAACTTTTCCCAATCATGCACCTACCAAAAATGAGAGAATTTTTTTTGAGTCTTCTCATGATGCCCATACCATCAGTATGGTTCCTGACATGCTCACTACTAAAGAACCTATTACTGAATCTACTTGTTCTTTACCCTCTCCACTTATTGAGGTAGTGGAGTTACCTTCTCTTACTTTGGAGACCCAATCTAAGGAACTAACCTTTTCCCCTCCTTCACTTATCAAGGTAGTCAAGTCATCAATCCCTCCTTCAATTGACATACTTAAGCAAGTAACCATCACCACTCTACCTTCTCCCTCAACTACCAAGAAATTCACCCCTCCTTTGGAGATCATTCCAAAGGAAGAGGTCACCATGTTTACACATCCCATAAAGGAAACACCTATTACAACCTTACATCCTTTGATTGAGGAAAATGACTAGGTTACTATTCCCCTTTCTCAACCTATGGTTGTATCTTTTGAACCCACTACCCAAGGAACCAACCCAGTCTATAAACCTTTCTCTAGACTAGTTCAGAGATTATAATTTATCTCCAAACCTGACTTAGACTAAGTTACCTTTTGGTAGTAATTGGGGCTCCCTTACATCACCAAACAAGAACCTCTAACCCCATCTTTGACAAACCAACTCATCACTTCCACTATCCAACCTATTACCATATCAACCCAACCAATCAAAAAATATACCAACCCATCCATCCCTCAACCATCCAAAATAACCAAAACCTAAATGACCAAGTTATCTTCTATCACTTAAACCAAACCAACCAAAAACCTTGGCATCTTCCCTACATAGATCCTTAACCACTCATCTATGAAATTGGAACTAACCTCACCAAACCCACCAACCAAGAACCAAACCAAATAAACTAAGGAGGTAAAACCATCAAAAGGCCAAAAATCTTGAGTTTTGCCTCCCTCAACCTTGCCCTTTATTTTAAGGCCTCATCCCTTTAATTTGATTAGGAAGCTAATTATCACAACCAAAACTCAACCACCACTTTTGGTTTCACCTTCACAATTATTTTTTAACACACCCATCTTCACTGAGCCATCAATAACTAAGCTAGCTACCTTGAAATCTTCCACCTCTAACTTATCAACCTCTTTAGCTAAATTGAAATAATTGACTAAGCATACCACCTTACCCAAGACCTCTACCACCAAACCTATTTCTAAACAAACTTCCCTTTCAACCAACAAGGCTAAAATGTCTAGACCTTTGCCTCCTTTAGCTAAGTCTTACTCAGCTATTTTCCAAAGGTTATTGCAAGCTTCTTACTTGACCTTCCCTCATATTAGACCATTTAAACCTCTTGGTCCAAAACTAGTTTGGTATGATGATCACCAAGTGTGCTCCTATCATATGACACCCAAACATGACATGAATAACTACAAATCTCTCTAAACCATAATTCATCAACTCTATGATGATGATGATCTATTAACAGATGAACCTCTCATGATCCTGCTACCAATCCAAAAACCAACAAACACTACCCAATGCCTACCTACTCCCTTACTCTCACCTTAGAGTGATGAGGAACCAAATCATTCTCCTACCCAAACTCTTCCCTCTATCCATATTATCCACATGGTCATAAGATCACAACAACAGGATAAGGGGAAGGCAAAAGTGTCCATTCTATGGACATATCCATCTTCTACCTCCCATCCAAATCAAACCCAAATATCTTCCCCTTCATCTAAACCCAAGGTATCTATCTTAGGTTCCTCTCAATCCAACCCCTCTGAATCCATTAGAAGAGTGATTCTAAAATAACTTCACCAAACCCTGACAAAGATGAGCCTATACAAATTTATCTCTACCTCACCTCATCATTGCCAAATAATGATAGAGGTGTTACAATAAATAAGGGTCCAACCTAAAGACCCTTAACCTATGGTGGCCTTTGTTGGTGCTCTCCAAATTTCCAACCTTGTCACTTTTAAGGATTCAAAAACACCTTCTATTCATCTTGATGACCCATATCCCCTTCTTTTCATCACTACTAAAATCAAATAAACCTACATAGAGTGGGTTATGATTGATGGGGAGCCAATATTAATATCATCTCTTCTCATGCTTATGATCAACTTAAACTACCAAATAATACCATGTTTGAGACCTTAGCCATCCTCTGATCCTTTAAAAAACACCATGGACACTACTTTGAGAACTATTGTCCTCCATATCAATGTAGGACCTCATACACTCCCCAAACTATTTTATGTAGTGGAAAGTAAATTCCATTATAATATTTTACTAGGATGATCTTGGATTTACTCCATGGGTTGTGTAACCTCTACCCTTCATTATTGAATCAAATTTGATCACAAAGGTTAGGTTATCACTATACAAGCTGACCTAAGTCCCTTTTCATCATGTAACATGACTTAACACTCCAATGATGTCCCTCTACTTTCATATAGTGCACCCTCCTTAGCCAAAGGTAGGCCCTCAACCATGAAGGATGAATCCATATCTTCTTTACCAATGAGGCATTTACTATTTCATCAATCCCCTTAGACCAAATCCCCATGATATACCACTTAAAAACAACATTCTAATGTCTTTCACTAGGAGAATATCACCTCCTCACCCTTGACACTTTCCCTACTCCCCAAGAGTATGGGAAACTTGAACACCAACCTAAATATGACCCCAATATCGAATTCATTATTCCCTTTATACCTTTAAACTATCAAACCCATTTCATCTATGGGGGGATTGACAAACCACTTGGTACTTCTACCACCTCTTTTTCACCTTGACTAGTCACCTTTAGCTTCTCTTATCTAGACAACCTAGATTTTACCAAGACATACCTTCACAGGTGTGCTTGGAAAGGATTTGGTCTTAGAAGATCTGAGCATGATCCACACTAGTTGATTTTAATTGAGACCAAAAATCATCATGAGAAACATGGACTTATTTCATTCCACCCAACAAGAAGAAAAGTAAACCACCTACCATCACAATCATTGAGGAAGACATCCCTTCCTCACCAACCCTTTCTTTACTTGAGTGTGTGGATGATGAAATCATCCCACCTAATTTTTTTTATCAACATGATTATATTTGGACCCCTGAATTATCAAAAGGAAGGAGAAATCCTAACCATCCCTTTAACCCATCCTAAGATGATAGGAGATGAATCTCCTACCATTAATATTGTTCAGTGTTAGTATGATGACTTTATTCTCACCTATCTGGTGCACCAAATGCTTCCTTCCATAAATCCATTCCTCATAAGAATTTCACCATGTTGAATGAATACACCATAGATATCAACTTGGGCACTCTAAACAACCCCCTTATTGTCAAACTTGGGTAATCACTAAATTCCAAAGAACTTCAAGACTTCCCCTCCTTCCTCCAAGACCATAACATAGTATTTTCTTGGTCTTATAGTGACATGATAGGAAATGACCCCACCATTTCCACCCATAACATAGTCACCAACCATGATGCCAATTTCATTAAGAAAAAACTTTGATAAATACACCATTTCATAGCCCTTATTATCAAAGAAGAGCTTCATCATCTCCTATCTATAAATTTCATTCAACCCATTGTCTATCTCCAATGGGTCTCAAATGTCATGCCTATCACCAAAGCCATAGGGGTACTATGCATTTGTGTGGACTATCATGACCTCAAACTTGATTTCCCTAAATATAAGTTCCCTCTACCAAGCATCAACCAACTAATTGATCTTACATTTTTCCATGAGATGTTATCTCTCATGGATAGATTCTTGGGTTATAATCAGATCCTAATTACTCCTAAAAATCAACATAAAACTACATTTATCATCCCATGGGGGACCTTCTACTATAATTTCATGCCTTTAAGACTAAATAATGTTGGTGCAACCTATAATATTCGATGACTTATATCTTTCATGACCTTATCCACAATATTGTTGAGGACTACATGGATGACCTTCTTGGGAAATCCAAATATTGTAAGGATCATTTGGACATTCTCAAAATTATCTTTGAGCACCTCATCCATTACCATGTCTACCTCAACCCCAAGAAGTGAATTTTTAGGTCTTATCAAGAAATCTCCTTGTTTTTATCATTTCCCTTCAAGGAATAAAAGTTAATCTTGCCGAAATCAAAGCAATCTTTGACATGCTTCCTCTAATCAACCTCAAGAAACTCCATAGTTTATAGGGGAAGCTCCAATCCATCCATCACTTTATCTCTCAGCTCTCAGACTGATGCCAATCCTTTCATCACATTCTAAATAAGGATGTATCTCTTAAATAGAATAGCAACTATCAAAAGGACTTTGATTCATTGAAAAAGTACCTTTTGTCTCCACATATTATCACCCCTCCCAAGGACGATCAACATTTATACCTTTATATCTCCACCACCTCCCACTCCTTAGGGGAAATGTTTGCAAATGGGATGAAAAAAAAAAGAGAAAGTTGTCTACTACATCATTCACATGCTTGTAGAGTATGAGACTTGGTATACCCATATCGAGAAACTTTACTTAGCTTTAGTCTTCATGGCCATGAAACTTCACCACTACCTTCTTAACCAAAATACCTATGTCATAACCAATACTAATCCACTAATGTATATGCATTCCAATCCATACCAAAACCAACATATGGCCAAGTGGATAATGATTTTAGTGAAGTTTGACCTTGAGTTTCTCTAGTAGAATTGAATTAAAGGGTAAGTCATTATCAACCAATTGGCTGAATCACCATTAGTAGACAACCAACCTCCTCTTAAGTTCCCTGATGAGTCTATCATGACCTTCTTTCAAGAAAACTTCACGTATAAAGTGACCATGTTCTTTGATGGATCAAAGTGTCAACATGGTGGGGGTATTGGTATCATCCTTATTCCCCTTGATGGAGAACCTCTTCCTTTCTATTTCAAGCTAGATTTTGATGGTTAAGTATGAAGCCCTAGTAATAGGCCTTCAAACTAAGCTAGCCTTAGGAATCAAAATTATAAACATATTTGTTGACTCCCAACTTGTGGTCAATCAAATTAATAGCTCTTACTAGTGTAAGAATGATGTTTTGTAATAGTACAAATAACTAGTTGATTAACTCTTAACATCATTTGAACATTACCATATCAAATCAACCCTATGATCTACCAACAATTTGATGAAACCATGGCTTACCTCACCTCTTAGACCCTCTGCACCCTCTAAATCTAAGCTATTTGTTGTTATCCATAGACTTACCCAACCTTAATATGTTAAATTAGATTCTCCCACCATCTTTAATGTGGAAGAGACCTAACCTAATCTTTGGTATCAACAAAATTTTGACTATCTTAACCTTACCATCATTCCTTCTAGTATTATAGGAATGATTAAAGAGAATTTGTATAGAGTACCTCATGTCATACCATTATGGTGGGAATTATTTACAATCATGGCTTTGATGGTCTCTTATTCCATTGCCTACATAATCATGAAGCCTCTCATGCTATCAAATAAACACATGATAGGGTATATATGGCACACTTTGGTGTCATTTCCATTGCTAAACACATCCTAACCCTTGGATATAATTGGCCTACCCTTAACCAAGACTATTGTGATTATGTGAAAAATTATGTAAGTGTCAACAACATACCAATGTCTATCATGCACCTAGTCATAGTTTTCACATCTCCACTAATTTTTAGCCCTTCTCACAATGGGGTCTAGACCTTATTGGTGAAATTAACCCCCATTATTAATAACAAAACCTTTCTATCATCACCTTAACTAATTATTTTACCAAATGGGTATAGGTTATTCCTTTAGTCTAGACCAAAGCAGAAAAGACTGTTGACTTTATAACCATCACATCATTTGTCACTTCAGTGTTCTTCAAAAAATTATCATCAAAAATGGTAAATATTTTAAAAATAAACAAGTCCAAGGTCTTTATGAAATATTAAGTATTAAGTTGATTTTCTCCTCACCCTATCACCCTTAAGTGAATGGATAGGTAGAGGCATCTAACGAAACTCTTAACAATATGCTCACTAAGACGGTCAATGCATCTAGTCGAGATTGACATTTGCACATCCCATTCACCTTATGGGAATATTATACTATCATTCAAATACCTATGGGTACTACCCCATTCTCTCTTGTGTTTGGATTAGAAGTTGTCTTACTTCTCAAAATCCAAATCCCATCTCTTCACATAACTTTGCAAGATATCATCTTTAAAGATGATTATCATCAACATCATTTAGCCTAGCTTGAGCTAATTGATGCGCATAATTTATCCTCCCTCAACCATCTTCATGTATATCAAGACTTCATAAAATGTGCCTATAACAAATACCTTAGAGTGTAATAATTCAACATTGGAAACCTTGTCCTAAAGGAAAACCAACATGTCACCAATATGGTGAAAATAAAGTGTGGAAAGTTTTCTCTGAATTAGCTTGGACCTTATATCATAACCCATAAGTATGGATTATAAGCTTATCAATTGTCCTCTCTTGAAGGCAACCCAGAACCTGAGCCCCTGAGTACTTTACATTTGTATCCTTTCTTTTGTTAAAGTGGATCAAACTCACGTTTTGTCTAACTTAAGCTTTTCTATTGCTTTCAAATCATATTCATCTTCCTATTTTAGGGGAAACCAATTGAAACTAAATCATGTGATTCTCCATCATAATTATCGACTCATCTTGAACAATGTGTACCATAGCTCTACCCATGGCATGATTCTCATGGTACTTTTAATCTCTTTTATAGGATGGATTCCCATGATCGTTGTCACCTAAAATTATTTACACCTAATCAACCTTTTTGTAATTTTAGTTTTTCTTCATAAAGGTGAACCCTTAATCCTATATAAACAAGTCTATGAAAAGCAAAATCAAACAAATCAAAAATCAAAATCAAAATCAATAGCAATCATGGGTTATTAATAGCATTTATAGACTACTCCCTTGAAGGATATCTATTGAAAACACATTTAAAATTACTCAAAGAAAGTTAGTCTACTCCCTTGAAGGATAACTATCAAAGGCATTAAGAAAAGAACACAAACTTAGACCACTCCCTCAAAGGATGGCTGAGTAATGTATTTATCAAAGCCTAAAAATTTATTGGAAGCTTCTTACACTGATCAACTTCCTCAACCTTCTAAAGTAAAAATAAAATAAGAAAAAGACCCATTATCAATAAAAATAAAAAATAATAGAATTTTGAAAGTTTTAATTGGGTCTCATTAGTAATAATTTTGAAATCCATAATCAGCTCTCATGAGTAGACTTCCCACATTGATCAGTCTACATTTTGTATAACATAGACTTATTTATACTAACTCCTTGGTAACCTCCAGAACATGAATGATAGTCTCACAAGAAGGTTCCATTTTTCATCCATCTCCCCTTCATACCCTATAAAGTAAGGGATTTTGAGCTCACTTGACATTATGTGATCAAGACACCTTTTTAACCAAATAACAAATGCTAATGTGAAGCATTTGAAGGGCTTAAGTGCCTTAAGCTAATCCAACTTTGGTCTTATTATATTCCTTACCAAAGAAGAAGTATCATTCCCTATTCTTATCCTCTCATAACTAGTTGATATATATTCACTAAGACATTTGTCTCTTGATTATATTCTTTGTCTCACATCTAGTGTTGTTATTTAACTTACTTTATGAGTTTCACCTTAAACACAATGACCATAACCATAACCATATCACATCATATTAACATATATCATAAGTAAAAATAGACATCATTAGCATAACCATGTACATATCCATAACCGTCAACATCATATTAACATCATAACAACCATGAACAATAAGAAAACAACCATTTTACCACATGTCTATATCTAAATAAAGAAGCATATACTCATTAAAATTTAACATGTCATAAACATCATCATAAGCATACATATCATAAATAATAATCATCACATGCCTAGCTAGGTGAGTATCCATCATTATCCAATATCCATAACATAGGCATAATCACCACATCATCAACTATAATCCATATAACATTTTCAATGATCAATATGAACATCACATCATGAACATCAAAAGTAAATCATGAATGATAAACAATAAAATAAGATAATATCTAAAAATAATGATTCAATAGCATCGTAATGCCTAAAAAAAATACATATCTATCTCTCTCAAAATTTACATCTTACCACATTAGCTCATAGGCCAGTATCAAAATGATACATAATAGCATTTAATATATATAAATTATATAATGACTATGCCCTTAGGGCACCACTATCTCCTGGGGCACCGTTTCCCATTGGTGCTTGTCCTCTCGAGGTACCTTCCTTCCCACCTACAAAATTAGACCACTGACCTGGTGTTGCCACACTAGAAACACCTACCAAACTAGCTCTATACTCTCCCTATTGAGGCTCATTTAGATAATGTCTCAAGACTATGGCCTCATAATAGTCTAGCTCCTCCACTATGGCTAGATACCATGCCATGGGGATAGTTCCTAGTGGTTCTAAAGGTGTTATGTATCCTCCTCCCATATATCATAAGGAATCTCTCTCCTAAGTAACCAAGGCTAGTGAAGCTCCCTCTTGGTCCCTCTCACCTATAAGTGTAACCACCAAACCCTGTAAAGCTACCAGTTGACCTTATAATGTTGTAATGTGTGCCTATGTGATAGCTAACACCACTCTTACATATGCATCTAGGTAAACCCATTGAACCTATGCCCATTGATGTCTACCATCTAGGTTATCATCCATCAGCCACTTACCAACATCATCTCCACCAAAGTCTACCACTGCATAAAGAGCCTGGTAGCATGCAGGTTAACCATCTAGAAAACCTACATCATCTACTATTGGCCATGATAGTAATTCCTCATGATCTAGCAAGGTCCATACTAGATATGGATCACATAGTATGATCTTTGCATCTTCTTACCTATATCTGGTAAATGGGCTCAAGATACCTTGTACCAAGTTGAACTATCTCTATGACCTATCAAATGGGATGATATCTACCTCCCCATCCCACCCACCAAGGATCCACCTATAACTCTATAAGGAAAAGGTGTGTCTCATGTATCCAACCCACTCTAAAAACTTGACATAGGGTCTCCAAATAACATGACTGATGACCAAGGCATCCAGTGCACCTCTAAACCAATCAGTCTCATGCACCCCTACATACCCAAACTAACCTACCCCTTCCAATTTAAACACTCACCCACAAATTTTATCAAAACAAACCAACCAAACCCTCTACCTAGGTCATACCCACAATCATCCCAATAAAACACTGACAAAATATTCAAATTTATAACTAATGCATGTGCTAAATCACATTTAAACTACCACTTTGAATACAACTCTTACCTCATTCCTTGACCATCATTAAGGAGGAATTTGATGACCTGATGCTTGGCTACATGCCCTACCTCATCCACCTTACATCCTTATTAGTTCTCTTAATTAACACACACACTCAACAATTAGCCTTGCCCACTACATAGTCAAACAATACTAAACATGAAAAAACTCTCGCTATCAATAGTCAAAAATAATAAGTGAGCAAATGAAACAAGCATATTCACTTTTTAGCTCCATGATTTAGGGTTTGCACCTTGACCATTGATGGTTAGAGAGACCACCAATGATTGACCCCAAGCCCCCTAACTATCTATAGTTAGGTTATTGGGACATGTTTTTCCTTACCACCTATAAGCATTTTTATCCACACAGTTTTGGCAAACCTAACCAAGCATCCACCGATTGAGACTACCTTCTTTAACCACCTTGATAACCACCTCATCACTTTGCCATTGGTCCATTTTGGCCCACATTGGTGAATGTATTATGACAATTTTTACCTAGTTATTTTGACTATAATGACAATAATTGCCATGTTGAATTATTTTTGAACTTGTGCTACCTTACACATCCTAGACCCACGTATGTCTTCTCAAGAGAAATTCCTACCTTAGATACCCATGACTTCACCTAACCCATTTATGTTTTCTTGAGGAGTACTTCCTACCTCGGATACTCATAAAACACATCCCTTACCTAGGAGAATTGCATTTACAAGTGTTACCAACTTCCACACCTAAATGGGGTCACATAGTCCACTTGTCACTTATCCTTCTAGCACCAACCCTTATGTTTACCAACTATGGTAGCCTAATCAATGAAAAATATTGGTTATTGCACTTTTTTTGCACTTTGTGTGCATATTTGTGCTTCAGTGCCCAACCTATCACCCACATTCATAATCAGCTTTACCACTCATCAAACCCAAACCCAATTCTATTTTACCTCATCAACTCCTAATTTTAGGGGGAATACTAACTCCCATGCTCAGAGAAACCAAACCTTCAACCAAAAATCCATTTTTGTTTTGAAAATTGTGGATACAAACTACATAATAAAAAGGGGAAAAATGTAAACACTAAAAATCCACACATGATGGTTTTAAATGTTGCAATTCCCTTAAATCACCTCAAGACCCCCTCAGACCCAAATATTAGCATTTTAACCACAAAATAGACCTAACTCTAATCAGTCTAACTTACTAACTAAACGCATCCTTTTAACCAAACATTGCCTTGACCCTTGACCCCTGATAGTTATCTTAACTATCTATGGTCACCCTGATCACCGAAAATCAGGTTCTACCATCTAGACCAACTTAATTAACCCTTCAACTATGACTTGATTTTTAATAATTAGCCCATATAATTCATGTGTGAGCTAATGCATGTAAAATTATATTTAGACATCAAGTTGGACCCCTTGTTAATGTCTTGTTACATCTCTCCTTCCTTACTTATAAGAAGAGAGGAGCAAGAGGTGAAGTCCATCCACAACTATCAAGAGCTTTTTGCATCTAGAGTTTCTCTTGCAGGTATTCTTATAGTAATCTAGTTATCTAACCATCATGAAAGAAATCCAACTTACTAATACCCCTTAGTCGATAACCAAGTATCGTTACTCTACTAGAATCATGCCAAACTCTATCAACAAGCCAATCACCTCAACCATTCATCCAACCAACCTCTAGCAAGCTAAGAATTTGTTTCCACTCTATTAATTACTTTGTTTCCATTTTGTAATTAACCCATCATAAACCAATCTCTTAGAATTTCCTTTTGTGATCCCATCAATCTAAATTTTTATCACTCAGACCCAATACACAATAACCATTAATGGTCATCTTGATCATTGATGGTCTATCCAACCACTGATGGTTGCCTCAATCACTGATGGTCACCTCAATTTGTCAATAGTTACACCAACCATTGATGGTCACTATAGCATAAAATAATAGCAAGTTATTTTTATTCACCTACCCTCAACCAAATTCAAATTTATTTTTGTCTACATGTTTGTAGACCCTAAACTTATTTTTTGAACCACACCTGAACTATTTAGCTTTAGTACTGATCTACTTATTGTTATATTAGTCATTTTAGTCTATTTTTTATAAAGTATTTATTGTATTCAATTTTAATACCTTTTGATTATTGATGCAATTACCTTTTTTTCCATTTTATAAACTTAATTATTTAGAATGTATGGATTAATATCCCCTAAAAAATCTCTTGCCTCTGGGATCTAGCTAGAACTAGGAATCCACCTAGCTATCTATCTAACCAACCATTCGCTTTAGTGTTACTTTATTTGTAGGTCATCCTCCCAAGCCAAAGAGGAGCTCTCTACAATCATTTGATTTAATGTTTTCACAACCAAAGACATTTTTCAACCATACCTAAATTTAGTTTCTTCTTCTTCCTTTCTAAAAATTTAATATGAAATTCACTAAAACAAAAGGTATAAAAAACCATTAAAAAGATTATTTTTCTTAATTTTTTTCTTGTATTAGTATATATATATTTGACATTTGTGACACCCTATTTTGTCGTAATCCTTCACAATTTTTTTTCTTTATAAATAATTAAATTAAATAATTATGTTTTTAAAGTTTTAAATTTATTTTACTATCAAATTAAGTTAAAAATCACACAGGTTTCATTTTAAGCATTTATTTATTATCCTATTTAAAGGGAATATATGGTTTCACCTCATTTTTACTTAGATATATCTCAAATTCTTAATGGAAATAAGTATAATATATGAACAATTCATGTTAAAGATGAATTAATGGACCATAAGTTATGGAATCTTATTATTGGGATTGATAAATCCCATAATAGATGATATGTGACGCTAATCTTACCAATGCATTTCAATAGAAATCATAAGAAGCTATGTCCATTATCTTACAGAGTGTTAAGGATGACTTCCTTATCCACATTGGTAGTTAGGAGTCTCTTATAAATGCTTGTAAAATCCTTAAATCCATGCATGAGGGAACTCATCTCTTCAAAATTATTAAGTTAATCTTTGAATTACTAACTAAAAGTTGTAAATTTTCTTGCTAAAATTAAAAACATTAAAGCTCATTTAGATGAATGCAATTTTATTTAATTCAGGATCAGTTGGTTTATTTTATCATTTATTTAAATATTCATGAAAAGTTTATAAATTTTATTTCAATTTTGAATTATAAGTATCAAATTGAGAAAGATATCCTTAACCTTACCACCTTGTTTGCTCTCTTGATTCAAGAAGAACAAGTTATGACCAATTTTGATTCTAAAGAGAATGCCACTTAGGAACTTATCACATTAAATAATATTTATGATAACACTAAAAATCATAAATTTAACCTTAATTTTTATAAATAAAAATATGAGAATAATAAATCTATTAATAAGAATCATAAGCCTAAGTTTAATAGAAATTGTAATTTGTGTGGTAAATTTGGTCACAGGAGGGAAACCTATTATAAAAATAAGGATAGAAATAACAATCAAACTTCTAAAAATAATAAAGGGAAGAAATCTAATAAAAATAAGTAGAAGAATTAAAACCCTAATTAGACTAATAATTAGGATTTAAATGTTATTGCTTTGTATGCTACTTTATTTGTAGGATCACACCATATGCCATGTTTATTTGATATTTTGTGTGATTCTAGAGATATTTCTAAAAGAATTTACTTAGGAGATAATTCATTTTTAGAAGCAAATAAATAAGGGAAAACAATGTTTTCAATTATTATAAATGATGTTTTATATGTACCTAAGCTTTAAAAAAATTGCTATCTTGTACTATTGAGGTCAACATACCCCCATTCTAAAAAATGGGGACCCTTGTCTTAAATCATCCAAATTTATACCCTAAATTTAAAAATTCATCTGATCAAAGTACCATTATAGTATTTTTCACTTTATCTTTATTTTAATATCATCTACACCATGGTCTAGTTGGCTTATTTATTCATGGCTCTCATTTAATCTTATCTAAAGTTGCTAACATTGGATATATGTGTTTTAGATTGTAGGTTTAATGGATTTCATTTGAAATGGGTAACACTTAGGGTTTTTTGTTAAATGATAAATTTCCCCTTTTACTAGCCTCTGGTCTATAAATGATTAATTGAATTCATATTTGAATTACTAAAACACTTAGTCTATATTTAGTATAAGTACTCCTTTTGAATTCAAATTTGGCGAGAGATTTTATTTAAATATTCATGGTAACACTTTAATTTGACTTAGTTTTATCCTAAGGTCTTATTCATGTTTATTAACATGACCAAGAACTTAATCTAAAATATTTATCCTAAGTTCTTCACATCCCAAGCCCCCTTTGTTCCCTTTTATCTTAGCATGGTCTAACTAAACAAAAGGTCCCTTTTACTATAGAATTAGCCTAAAATCCTTACCCTAATGTTCATTGTATTTATTAATACAAACAAGCCTTAGGCTAGAAACTATATGCTATGTCTTTGATTATTCATGGGGTATCTTTTATTATGTCTCAAAAATTAGGTTGAAATTTTATTTCTAAGGTCTTGCTCGTGTTTATTAACATGAAATAAAACCATAGTCTAAAACATTATGATAAGCTATTTATTTTCCCTGAGCACTGACTTAAACATTATTTCCATCTTCAAGATCAATGATACACATTTTCTTGAATGATCATGATCCAATGGTATGAGATTAAAGATAAATCCCCATCCCTATGCTAAAGCTCGAGTATCTTCTAGAGATCAATGGTATGCATTTTCTCAATACATATTGATATAATGATGTGTATTGAGTCAAAACTTCAATAGAGCCTAAAAATAAGTGACAAAGTGACAAGTGTCACAATATCAACCAAATAATACTTATCAACCAATGGCATTCAATCTCAAAGATCAAGATTTAATAGAGTGCATTTTCTCAGATGAGGATGATCTAATGGTATGAGATTAATGTTAAAAAGTCAAAATGAATGCAGAAATAACACGTGACATACTTCATGCCACAAATTAAAGATTGAAAATATTTTATAGATCAATAGTGTGAAGATGGGAATACACATTCAAATCAATAATCCATAGAATAGGAGGTAAAATTCAATAGATCAAGATCGATGGAGTGTAATTGATCCATGTAATCAAGATCAATGGTGGGATATCAATGTTGACCTTTTAACAAAGATCTGAGTGAATGTGGAAGTGAAAAGTGTCATAACCATAGGAAATGTAGTGATCATTGAATGGCATTCAAGTTTTCAGATTGAGATTGATCATCAACATTGATTTGTGTAAGGATGATCTAATGGTGTAAAATCAAGAAAGAATTTTAAAAGGAAATGGTCATTTTTTAAATATAAATGAGAAAAATGTCATGAAAAAGCCACATACATGCCATGATGATGCCACATCAGATCCATTTAATTATAATTTGATAAGTGGAAGATCTTGTATACCTAAGAAATACAAGGGCATAAACACATAGTCCAATTGGGATCTAAGTAACAAAGCTCATGCAAGTTTAGATAGATTATACCATTAGAACACTATAAAAAAACCTTTAAAAATTCCCAAGGACATACAGGAGCTTGAGCTATAGATTGGCTCTATATTCACCATAATCAAGCCAAAAAAGTTGAATTATCATCTATTTAAGGGTAATTCGATCCATAATTAAACTATAGACCACTAGTGAGCAATTTGAACAAATCCATGACTAATGGTAGAACTCAAGGGATAGAATAAAGGACTTGATCAAAATATTGATTGATGACCAAATTAATAACTTCAAAACAATTAGCCTAGATCATCTAAATATAGTCATGGGATTGATTGTGGACAAGATCAAGGGTTTGAGCACCTATTATAAGAACTTAGAAAACCTCCTTGAGGATGATAAACAATTACAAGATAGGATGGGCACTTTGGACCATGATCACCAAGATAATTTCACTCATCTCCATAGGCCTCATCACTGATGAGGAGTTTAAGCATAGAGATACCCTGGTCATGTAGGAAGTGAGGAGCAAGAGCCAAGGGAAATCTAGGATGGGTAATAGTAGGGTCATGGGCATGATCCTAACAATAGAAGAAAATATTATTGAAGCTAGGAGCATTAAAGAGGCTTTATGAAGAAATGATAGAGATCTTAGAAGTCTAGTAGACTATGAAGAAACTCTTCATGAAATGAATGATCAACCTTGAGCTAATTAAGGAGCAACATTATAAAATAAAGACCCTATTGGAGAGACAAAACAACACCAGAGGGAAATGAAGATCTTACAACATTAAAAAGGGTCTTTAATAGAGAAAGGGTACTAAAGATTAGTTGAATTAAAAATATTCTTCTTATAACTAAGCATTATATATTTTGAAAATGTAATATTCTTTTTATAAAGGTGCATGTAGCTTTTAAAACACATTGCCTATAGATCAGTCTATTAAGGAAAGTCTAGTGTATTCTAGAACATTTGTAGAAAGGATAGTTGTCTTAACACTTGTACTTTTATAATTGGATATGACTAACCAACATACTTCCTTGTATTCTATAAAAGGAGTATTTTCAATTGTAAAAAGGGATTTCTTAGAGCCAAAATTACTTTGTAACTTATGAGAAATTAATATAGGCAAGGAATTATGCAAAGTTTTTTCAAATTTGCTTGTGTCTTTTATTATCCTAGATTCTCTCTCACTTGTTTGTTCTAACTTCTAGATTTGAATGGTTCTTATGAATTATTGGTTTGTACATTTTAATGTAGATATATTAACTTGTGAAAATGCTAGGTTAATTGAAGGTTCTTAAGTACATTTCATTTTCTTACTCTTCTTGCATTTGGGCTAATGGTGTTTGCTTGTAGGGGTAAATCTTTAAAGTGAACTTGGTTCTTATTTGTATTAATTCCCACATTCCTTAGATGTTTGCCTGATGTGTGATAGAATTTGAACTTACTCTATTTCATGTCATACATTGGTTAAGTGCATTCCTAGATGATATTTGAACTTTGTCATGATGTTTGGAATGAAGATCAACAACATCTCTTCTTTGCCTTACCTTTTCTTTTATTCTTTTTTTAACTAGATCACCCTAGTTTAATTATCATTGTAAATATCCATCTTAGATTAGTTCTTAGATTAAATTTTGATTATAATTAATTATTCTTAGCATATAAAAATTCATATTTTACATAGATTAGTTATTTGGCCACGGTGGCTCCCAACCACCAAACATTATAAATATTGTGAAACAATCCACTTATTTTTCCTCTATTTCATTTATAGATAGACAATATTATCACAACCTCCAACTCATGTGTTGAAATCTTAGAATTATAAAATGATAAGTGTTCTTGAATACTCTAGGCACTTTTGAAACATATTGAGGCATAAACAAGAGGGGATTCACTGGTGCTAGGAGGGCCTACTTAGATGTTTATAGAATTGAAGTATTTTTGCTTATTCTTATGAATTTTGTTCAAAGATACTGGTGTAATATTTTCACAATGGTGTCATTCTTTTCTAAATTATGTAAATATCATTTATCTTTATGGCCTTAAACCAATAATTGTGCTTCTTTTAGACAAAGATCGACATTCTTTGAAGATATATGATTAATTATGGTAAAGATGGCTTAAGATTTGTCAATTTAACATGATTGAGGCTAGTAATAGTTGTTTTGATTAAAGATTTATAGATCCTTTGAAAATTTGAGTTTATTTGAGCTTAAACATGTAAAGATCAATCATACTTATGTGTTTGGATAAATATTTGATCTAACTTAGTTAAATATTGTTATCCTTTATATAAGTATGTATAAAATTTACTTAATATGCAATCGTGATTGTTGTTCCCTAAAAATATAAGATTGACACACCATATTTCAAATAGGATTCAAATCCTGTAAGATGGAATTACCAAGAATGAGGACAAGGTCATGTTTAGAGACTAGATAACCTCTACTTTCATTAGAAGTTCATAGGATAACTAAGTGAGATAAAAGTAAGCACAAACCTCCAATGTTTTTACCAACTTCACCAATTCAGGATGCTCTTGTGTTCAACCCCTATCAAGATATGGCTTGGATATGTGGTTCTTTAATTAATGTGCTTGGTGTGGTACATGACCTCCTTCATAATATTGAAAAATATTTACCAATATTTAGTCCTAGTGGCATTATAACCACTAAAGCACACATTAAGAGTTTCAAAGTTGATTTAATATTATTGTATGTGACTCATGAAGATCTATCATGTAGACTATTCCCTTTTACTTTTAAAGATTATGTACATGAATAGTTTATAAACCTTCCTAAAGACTACATTACGAGTTGGGCTGATTTTAACAATGTTTTCATTGATCAATTTGGTAAAATCATTAGTCCTTATGTCCTATACCAACAATTAACCATAGTGAAAAGAGATGTAAATGACCCCTAAGAGCCTTTAATGCTATATTTTAGAAGATGTTTAGTAGGACCATAGTTCCTTACATATATAATGATACTTTAGCTTTAGAAATCTATAAGGATGCCTTAGATCCCATGAATTATGTGTTTATAAAGATAGTTTTTGGGCCCATAAATACATTAAATTTAGCTTATGATGAGGCTATGATCATTAATGACTAGATACAACCCCAAGGATAATTGGAATACTCCATTCCTAATGTCAATCCACATTTACCTATTTTGAATTTCATTTCCAATGTCAACCAAAATATGCTTTCCTTGAACCAACTTTTAGTCTTAAACCAACTATCTTTTCGACATGCACATCCTTCTCAATACCTGGGATTCATAAACAATGTTGCTAATGGATCTCATCCATAGGATTATAAATATTTAATGCTTATAGCTAATTCCAATACTCAAGTTCATAATTCTAAGGAACCAAAGAATGAGAGTGTCTCTATCTTAAAAATGGTTCAAAATCTTGACACTAACTTCCTTTACTTACAAAAACAAATAAGAAATATTGGAGAGAGTTATGGTAGGAATTTATCCTTTCAAATTTTTAAAAATTTCACTAACAAGTTTCAAAATGATGGTTACCACAATAACAAGAACAACGAGCCATCTGCTAGCAAGAATGTGCCTGATATAAATCTTTTTGATGTTGTTGTACCTAACTATTATAGATTTAATTACACTTATAAACATGAGGAAATATACTATGTTACAGTTTTTAATGCTTTTGAAGCTTTTCAAGAAGAGTTAGATAATTTTTAAGTTGTCCCTAATAAGGATTGTGATATAGGTATATCTAGCTCTTCCAGGCCATCTAGATTGTCTAATTCAAATCTCATGGTGGATATATTTGAGTTCCCTTTCCAAGAGGAAAATAATCATAAGGATATTCTTGAAGAGATTCATTCTTTTAAAAAAAAATTGAAGAAGAATTATCCTCTGATAAACAAAGAGTAGAAGCAATCATTGACCACTTTGACTCCTCTAAATAACTATGACATTCTTCCTGATACTACAACAAATCAAAATATAGAGCCTCCTAAAGGAATTACATCTAAACCTAATGCTAATGCATATAATTATTCCAATATGATTGGATATAACATAGTAGAGGACATAAAAAAGATCAAATCTAACATTACCTTGCATAAAGGGATCTATTTTTGGAATCTTTGTTTAAGAAGCTTGGTAAGTCTCAAAAGTCTACACATGCTAATGTTTTAAACACAAGAACAAATTAGATGTCCCACCTTTTTTGTTAATAGTTAGAATCTTTGGTAAGAACTTGTACAATTGTTTGTTAGACTTAGGTGCATCTACAAACATCATGCTTGTAGGTATTTATGAATAATTAGGTTTGACTCCCATTAAAAATGATATATTTGTAACTCAATTAGATAAGTCAATAGTCAAAGTGATTGGTGAATTTTTAAGTGTTCACATGTATATTTTTTTTGAACCAAGGATCCAACATTTGATTGACATCCAAGTGGTAGACATCCCTGATACTTATGAAATGTTGTTAAGTAGAGGCTAGATCAGATCTATGAATAGTTACATGTCTAATGATTGTTCACATATGTGGTTTTCTTGGAAAGGAGTCCCCAAAAAATTAGGATATAAATAGAGCCTAAAATGAAGCACATGATCACCGAGTATAATGCTGCCAATGAAAGGGTTAACATGGTAGACTCTAATTTAAGAGTGTATACTATTGAAACTTCTAAGGTATGTGACTCTAAAGTTTTTCATGTTGTGTCATGACTATGGAAACTAAATTTTAATGTTTTTGAGTGTAAGTTTAGATATATAGTAGGGATTATTCTAACTAATCCTATTGGTAAAGAATATCTTACTTCTTATATACTTTAGTTTCCTTGCACTAAAAATCTTGTAGAATATGAAGCTTTTATGTCATCAAGTATAAATTCAAGGAACTACTAGTATATGGTGACTCAGAGCTAATGGTTAATTAGGTAATAATTAAGTACCAATGTAGGTTATAGTATCTTAAAAGATACAAGTTTAGAGTCTAGGATTTGATTGATTCTTTTGATGCTTTTAACATTGTTTCCATCCCTAGGGAAGAGAACAAGGTTACCAATAAGCTTTCCTTAGCATCTACCAATCTTATGCTAGGCCAAAATTCCTAGAACATTAGTATTGAGTTAGTTCCATTCCCTTTAATCCCTAATAATGTAAAGCATCTACAAGTATTTAGTGATCACCAACAAATCCTAGATTTTATCAATAGATTAGGAGCATTTGAAGCTCATGTCATAGATGAAGTTAATGAAAATAATCTTGAAAAAGTTAGTAAACTCGATGACAAGGTCATATAGTTGAATTATAATAAGATACCCAAAGGGATGATAGCCTTAGAGAGACTCTTTAATTCTGATAGACTAGCTAAAACTATCAAGGTTCCCAAAGTAAGTGGGAAGGATTATAATGCAATTAACCTTGGGATTTAAGGTCAACCTAAGATGGTTAATATTGGTATAGCCTATATATGCATTAAGTCAAAAATAGCCAAAGAATTGTTGACCAAATATAAAGATGTCATAGCATGGTATTATGATGACCTAAAGATATTTGATCCAAAGGTCATAAGACATACCATACATTTAAAGGATACTTTCAAGCCTTTCAAACAAAAGTAGAGGCTAGTCAACCCTATCTTAGAACCATTACTATACAAAGAGGTCAAGAATCTCTTAGATGCCAAGATTGTATTTTGCATGAGACACTCCACTTGCGTAGCTAACCTAATACCAGTCAAGAAGAAAAATGGTGAAATTAGATTGTGCATTGATTTTATAAATTTGAATGGAGCATATAAGAAAGATATTTACCCCCAACCTTCTCTTGACCAAGTAATACAAATTGCTTCTAGTTTTTCCATGATGTCTTTTGTTAATGGATTTTTAGGGTATAATTAGGTGTTAGTGAACCAAAAAAACATGATGAAAACTATGTTTACTACCAAGTGGGACACCTTTTCATACAAAAGAATGACATTTATAATTATAAATGTAAGAGCCACTTTTCAAATGATTATGGATCATGCTTTCTAAGGTCTTGTAGGTAAGTGCATTGTCATATACATGGATGATTTAACTATCTTTTCTAAAAATAGGGAGGATCATGTTATGCACCTATAATAGGCATTTGAATGATGTAGAAGGTATGGGATTTATCTCAACACAAAGAAATGTATTTTTTGTGTTAATAAGGAAAAACTATTAGGACATGTTATCACTAAGGAGGTATTTCTTAGAGATAAAATTACTTTATAAATTTTGAGCAATTAATATAGGCAAGGATTATACAAAGTTTGTGTAAATTTTCTTGTGTTTTTTGTTATTATGGCTTCTCTCTCACTTATTTGTTCTAACTTCCATATTTGAATGGTTCTTATGAATTCTTGGTATGTACATTTGAATATAGAGTTGTTAACTTGTGTTAATGCTAGGTTAATTAAAGGTTCTTAATTTCATTTCATTTTCTTACTCTTCTTGCATTTGGGCTAATGTTTTTTACTTACATGGGTGAATATTTAAAGCGAACTTGGTTCTTATTTGCATTATTTTACACATTCCTTAGATGTTTTCCTGATGTGTTATAGGATTTGAGCTTATGCTATTCCATGTCATACATTGGTTAAGTGCATACTTGGATGATATTTGAACTTTGTCATGATGTTTAAAATCAAGATTAGTCTCTTCTCTACCTTACCTTTCCTTTTTCTCCTTTTTAAACTAGATTACTTTATCTTAATTTTCATTATAAATATCCATCTTATAATATTATTTAGATTAGTTCTTGATCATAATTACCATTCTTAGCATAACATACTTCATATTTTTCATAGATTAACTATTTGGCCACACTGGCTTCTAACCACCAAACATTATAAATACAAGAAAGAAATTCTACAAAGTTTGTCCAATATTTAACAGTGTGTTTGCTATCATGGCTTCTCTCTCACTTGCTTATTTAATTTCTAGATTTGAATTGTTATTATGAATTCTTAATGTGCACCTTTGAATATAGAGTTTTTAACTTGTGTCAATGCTAGGTTAAATTTAATGTTCTTAGGTTTATTTTATTTTATTTACTCTTCTTGCATTTGGGATAATGTTGTTTACTTACAGGAGTAAATCTTTAAAGTTAATTTGGTTCTTATTTTCATTATTTCACACTATCCTTGGATGTTTTTCCTAATGTGTGATAGGATTTGAGCTTATGTTACTTCATGTCATACATTGTTTAAGTGCATGTTTAGATGAAATTTGAACTTTATCATGATGTTTGGAATGAAGATTAACAACATGTTTATTCTCTACCCTACCCTTTATTTTGATCCTTTTTTGACTAGGTCACTTTAGTTTAGCTTGTCAATGTAAATAGTCTTATTGATGCCTGAATATGTATCACAGGTGCCTAGAGTGTTCAAGAACACTTCTTATTTTGGAATTCTAAGAATTCATTGCATGAGGTACATGTTCTGATAATACTATTATTTTTTGATGAAATAGAAGCAAATTGGACTATTTCACAATATTTATAATGTTTGGTGGTTGAGAGCCATCATGGCCAAATAATTAATCTATGTAAAATATGAAGTTTTATGTGCTAAGAATAGCGTATTGTGATTAAAATATAATCCAATAATTAATATAAGATGGATATTTACAATCAAAATTAAACTAAGGTGATATAGATAAAAAGGGAGCAAAAATAAAGTTAAGGTAAAGAAGAGATGTTGTTGATCTCCATTCCAAACATCATGATAAAGTTCAAATATCATTCAAGCATGCACTTAACTAATGTATGACATGAAGTAGAGTAATTTGAAATCCTATCACACATCAAGAAAACATTTAAAGAATATGGGAAATAATGAAAATAAGAACCATGTTTACTTTAAAGATTTGCCCCTGTAAGCAAACAACATTAGCCCAAATGCAAGAAGAATAACAAAATGAAATGAACTTAAGAACTATCAATCAACATAGCATTGGCACAAGTTAAAAACTTTGCATTAAAATGTACACACCAAGAATTCATAAGAACCATTTAAATTTGGAAGTCAAAACAAATAAGTGAGAGAGAAGCTAGGATAACAAAAGACATAAGAAAATTTGGACAAACTTGTAGAATTCCTTACCTATATTAATTTCTCAAAAGTTTAAAAGTAATTTTGGCTCTAAGAACTCCCTCCATTTTTATAATTGAAAATATTACTTTTATATAATGTAAGGAAGTATTTCAGCTAGTCATATCCAATTACAAGAATACAAGTGTTAGGACAACTATAATTTCTATAAATTTTCTATAATACACTAGATTTTCTCTAATGGATTGATTTATAGGCAATGTGTTTTAAAAGCTACACATACCTTTACAAAAAGTATATTCCATTTTCAAAATATAAAATTCTTAGTTACAAGAATAATATTCTTAATTTGATTAATCTTTAAGACCCTTGCTCTATTGAATTCTCTTGTTGCTTTTTTAAGATCTTCATTACTCTATGGTTTTATTTTATCTCTCTAGTAGGGTCTTCATTATATAATGTCTCTCCTCAATTAGCTCATGGTTGATAATTTGTTTCATGAAGAACTTCTTCATGGTCTACGAGACTTCTAATATCTCTATCATTTCTTCCTAAATCATCTTTGATGCTCCTAGATTCATTAATTTTTTCTTTTATTATTAGGATCATGCCCATGATCCTACTATTGTCCATCCTAGATTTCCCTTGGTTCTTAATCCTCACTTCTTGCATGACTAGGGTAGCTCTGTACTTAAAATCCTCATCAGTGATGTGGCCTATGAAGCTGAGTGCAATTAGCTTGGTGATCATGGTCCCAAGTAAGTCCTCCATCTTGTCTTACAAATATTTGTCATCCTCAAGGAGGTTTTCCAAGTTCCTAGACTAGGTGCTAAAACCCTTGATATTATCCACCAACAATCCCATGACTATGTTTAGATGAGCCAGGATAATTGTTTTGAAGCTAGGAATTTGATCTTTAATAAATATTTATGAATAAAATAATTTTTTCTATCCCTTGAGTTCTACCATTGGTCATGGATTTGTTAAAATTTGTCACTAATGGTTTACAGTTCAATTCTGGATCAAATTACCCTTACACATATGACAATTCAAATTTTATGGCTTAATTATTGTGAATACAAGGCCAAACTAAGGATCCTATATGTGATTAGGGATTTTTGAAGGTTTTTAAATATCTCTAATGGTGGTAACTATAAAAACTTGCATGATATTTATTACTTAGATCCCAAATAGATTACATGCTTATGCCCTTGTATTTTCTAGGTCTACAAGATCTTCCATTTGGCACATTATACTTATGTGGCTCTGATGTGGCATCACCATGGCAACCATGTGGAATTTTCATGGCATTTTTATTTTTCATATTTAAAAAATGATCATTGCCTTTTAAAATTCCTACTTGATTTCACACCATTAGATCATCCTTGCATAGGTCAACACTGGCTATCGATCTCAATCATAGAACTTGAACTCTATTAACTACTCACTACATTTCCTATAGTTATGACACTTGTCACTTCTGCATTCACTTAGAGCTTTGTTAAAATTTCAATGTTGATATTGCACTATTTATTTTGATTGTATGGATCAATTATGCTCCATCAATCTTGATCTATTGAATTGCACCTCTTGTTCTATAGATAGTTGATCTAAGTGTAGTTGATCTAAATGTGTATACTCATTTTCATACCATCGATATTTAAAATATGATTGAGCTTTAATTTATGACCTATAACTATTCCATGTGTTGTCTTTGTGTTTATCTTGACTTTTTAATGTTCATCTCACATCGTTGGATCATCCTCATTAAATGCACTTTATTGGATCTTGATCTTTGAGATCGAATGTCATTATCTATTGAGTGTTCTTTGGTAAGTATTATGACACTTATCACTTTATTTATTATCTTAGGGCTCTATTGAATTTTTGACTCAATACATGTCATTAGATCAATCTAGATCAAGCAAACACATACCATTGATATCTAGAATATGCTTGAGATTTAGAATAGGCTTGGGGCTTTGTCTTTAATCCTAAACCACTGGATCATGATCATCTAAGTAAATTCAAACCATTAATCCTATAGATGGAAATGTTGTTTAAGTCAGTGTTCAGGAAAAATAAATAACTTAGCATAATGTTTTGGACTATGGTTTTTTTGGTGTTAATAAACATGGGCAAGACCTTAGAAAAAAATTAAGCTAAGTTTTGAGACATAATGAAAAGGAACCCATGAATAATCAAAGACATAACATATAGTTTATATCCGAAGGTTTGTTTTATTAATAAATACAATGAACATTAGGGTAAGGATTTTAGGCTAAGTATATAGTAAAAGGGACCTTTTGTTTAGTTAGACCATGCTAAGATAAAAGGAAACAAAGGGGTATTGGGATGTGAATAAATTAGGATAAATATTTTAGACTAAGGTCTTGGTCATATTAATAAACATGACTAGGACCTTAAGATAAACCTAAGTTAAATTAAAGTGTTCCTATGAAAATTTAAATAAAAGCTTCTGCCAAATTTGAATTCAAAAAGATTACTTAGATTAAATATAGACTAAGGGTTTTAACAATTCAAATATAACTTCAATTAATTATTTATTGACCAAAGGATATTAAAATGGGTAATTTATCATTTAAGATAAAACCCTGAGTGTTGCCACTTTGAAATAAACTCCATTAAACCTGTAACTTGAAACAAAAATATCCAATGTTAGCAGCTTTAGATAAGATCAAATCAGAACCATGAATAAATAATCCAACCAGACCATGGTGTAGATGATCTTCAAATAAATATAAATTTTAAAACACTCTAATGGTACTCTTATTAGATGAATTTTCATATTTAAGGTACAAATTTGCATGATTTAAGACAAGGGTCTCCATTTTTTAAAAATGGGGGTATGTTGACCTCAACATGTTCTCAAATTAAAAGTTATAATTTCATTTTAACATTGATTAAATATAGTTGGATCATTATAAATCAGTTTAATTATTTTATTTTTAAAGGTGTTCAAAATAATGGTTTATATATATTTTCTCTTTCTTCTACATGTTTACTTTCATCACATGATAAGAATGAATATCAATTATGAAATGAAAGATTAGGAAATGTCAAATTTAGAATTTTATATGATATGTTTAAAAATAATTTTGTTGTTATACTTCCTTCTATCCCCTATCATTATTAAATGTCTGAGGTTTGTTTATGTGGTAAGCAACATACTAACCCTTTTCATAAAATTCATGATGCAAATTCCTCACATCCTTTATAATTGATTCATAGTGATGTTTTAGGACCTCTTGAAGTTATATATTTTAATGATTCTTTGGATTATATATTTTTTAATTTATAATTACACTATAATGATATAGAATTTTTCAATTAAAAAGAAATTTGATGTGTTATCTAAATTCAAAAAATTGAAAGCTAGTGTTAAAAATGCATCTAATTTTTCTATTAAGAGGTTAAGAACTGATAATGGTGGTGAATATGCTATTAAAGAGTTTGATTATTTTTTCATTAGTTTTGGTATTCAAATGGAATTAATAACTCCCTATTCCCATCAATAAAATGGTATTGATAAAAATAAAAATCACACCATTATAAAAATGGCTAAAACAATGTTACAATCTGTAAATGTTCCTAAATTTTTATAGGTTAAAGCCATGAATACTATTGTGCATATTCTAAATATAATCCCAACCAAATATTTTCATTTTTATACTCCTTTAAAAATGTGGACTAAAAATAAACCTATTGTGGCTCATCTCAGGATCTTTGGTAGTCCGGCTTCTATCTTTATTCCTTAAGTCAAAAGAAAGAAGCTTGATCCCACTTTCCATTCTTGCATTTTTGTAGGTTATGGAGGTATAAAAGTGTATGATAATTCTAAATATTATATCATTGAGGATATGAATGTTATCATTCTCAAAAAATCCTTTTGTGATCCCTTTGTGGAACCTCCTTAGTGTTTTTCTATTGATAAACCTAACATTGATGATTTTTTTGTGATGAAATAAACACCCTTGAAATAGTTGATCTAATTTTGGATAACTTAGAGTCTAAGGAAACCATTGAGTTTAATGTTCAATTTAAAATACCTAAATAGGAATAATACCTAATTCAATCTTCTAATGTTCAAAACCTTAATAAATTAATTAATAGTCAACATTATTATCATGCATTAATGGCTATGTATGAATGTTAACCTCAATCATTTGAAGAAGCCACTCAAGATGATATATATAATGTTTTTATGCAAGCTAAATATAATGTCTTAATTAAAAATAAAACTTGAAATCTTGTCCCTTCTCTGCCTAAAAATCATATTTTCAGTTGTAGGTGGCTTTATAAGATCAAATATAATTCAATTGATAAAATTGATAAGTTTAAATCTAGATTAATTGCTTTTAGGTTTACTCAAAAACTTAAGATTGAATATGTTGAAACCTTTACTCTTTTATCAAAAATGAGTAATATTAGACTTCTTAGTGCTCTTACATCTCAAAATGGCTAGGTTATCCACCAAATGGATGTCAAGAATGCATTGCTAAGTGGTGATTTAGAATAAGAAATATACATGACTCAACCTAAAGGTTTTAATAACCCTAATAGAGAAAATTATGTATGCAAGTTAGAAGAATATTTTTATGGATTAAAACAAGCTCCTCAAGATTGGTATTTTAAAATTACTTATTTTTTCAAAGAATTAGGTTTTTCTAACTACTATTTAAATAAGGATCTCTTTGTTAAAGTTGAAAATGGTCATTTGATTCTAATTATATTATATGTTGATAATTTGCTGATTATTGGTGATCTATCTAGTTTAATTCATAAATATAAAGATAAACAAAGTCAAATTTTTTAAATGAATGATTTAATCATTATACATCATTTTTAAGATTGGATATATTAAAAATATAACCCTACTTTATATAGATAACTTACTGATAGTTTGATTTTTCTAACCATTATTAGGCCATATATTTTATATGGTATTGGTGTTTTTACTAGATTTATGTAGGATCCATACCTAGATCATTGGAAATTAGCTAAATGAATTATTCATTATATCAAATGAAAAATTAATTTTGGTTTATTTTATTTTTCCATTGATGATACTTAATTATATGTTTATTATGATGCTGACCATGTTAGTGATACTATAAATCACAAATCTATTTCTAGATATGTGTTTAAGTTTGGTGTAGGTGCTATCAGATGGAAAAATAAGAAGTGACCTATTGTATTTATCTCTTATACTAAAGTAGAGTACAAAAGTGATATGGAAGTTGCCAAAGAAATCATGTGGCTATGAAGGTTCTTAGGAGAACTTCATTTTGATATTTCTCATAGTACCATCCTTCATTGTGATAACCAAATTTGTATAGCTCTAATGAAAAATCTAGTGCAACACTAAAGAACTAAACATATTTAAATTCATGTACATTTTATCCAATAAAAAATCCTCAATGGTGGTATTGATTAGTAGTTATGTCCTATGGATGAACAAGTGATAGATATCTTCATAAAACCACTTGGTGCTACCAAGTTTTATCAATTTCATGTAATGGTATACCTCTTGGAGTTAACATTGAGGGGGAGTGTGCATGAAAATTCCACTTCTTAATTTACATGTGTTACTTCTTCTTATCTATACTTATTCTCATTGTAAAACATTGTAAACTTCATGTGGAAGTTATGTGATTTGAGTAAATTTTGTGTGGAAGTTTTACTTTTTTACCCCAATACATAAAAACATACTTTTTAATGTATGTCATTATGTTATAAATGAATCCAAATATGGATACATGATTATTCAAAAGAAACTATGAGATGTAGTCTCACCATCATGATAGCCTAAACTTAATTTATAGTTTGGCATGATGAAAGTTTTTAAATTCTTCAATTGTGTACATAGTATAATTCCTATATTAAAGTGACTATGACATTTATCACCACTTATCATTAAGTGGGAGTGTTAGAACATTTAATCTCTAAGTGGGATAATTTATACCCTTAACATATTTTGGTTTATTATTAAATAATAATAATTTATTATTTATTAAACAAGAACTTAAAACCTCGTGTAAATAAATAAGATAATTTATTATTAACTAATTAAATTAAATAGTTCTCAAGAATGATGGAACCATTGGTTACAATAGTCACCCCCTCTTAAATTTATTATAAATAGGGTTTTACCCCTATTATATTATTCACTATGAACACACTTGGTGAATTTGATATTTGAATGTGGCAAATATTTACAAAGGCTCTGTGAAGGATTATGTGAAGAAGTGAGAAGGGAAGGATTTGTATTGGGGTGTGGAGTTTCTCAATCTATTTAATATCATATTTATGGGTTTTTACCTTTTGGAGGTTTTTTCACTTTAATTCTTGTGTACTATGTCAATTCTATGTGCTCTTTACCATCATTTATTCATCTAGATCCAATATATATTGCATATATATTTTATATTATGTTGATTTTATCATGCATTAGATAAGTCTTATAGCCTAAAATTGATCTATATTTGTGATCCTTACAAGCTAAAACAAATTATTACAAAACACTATTGACCAAGAGAGATTGAGGCACGATGAATTCACTTTAAGAAGGTAAGTATACTCCTAGCCCTTCATATTTTGGTTAAGTAAATATTATATACCTAGTGGATTGAATTATATCTCTCCTTGATTATATTACTTATATATTGTCTTAAATAGAACTATATTTTATTTTTATTACCTTACCCATTTATGTCACAAGATTTGGTGAGCATAGATTAGTTTGTATGTTTATTTACTAGATTACCTTGTATGTTAGTTTAGTAGATTAGATGGTTTCCTTTTATCATATTATAAGATCTAACTATGGTTATTATATGATAGAATTTGAATAGAGGCCATGAAAACCTCTCATTTTCTATTGTATAATAATATATCCCTTAATTAGGTTTGGTGGATGCATAATTGGTCATGACCCTGATTTAACAAAGTATTGATAAGCAAATTGTTAGTTGATTACCTTCTCTGAGCTTAGCTATTACTAAGTAGGATAAGTTATATATCTATCTAATTTAATTTACATATATTATGGTGAGCCCAATGTGAATATAACCCTTAAAATTTTTAATGTTCATTTACATTCAACTAGATCAATCATGTTGACCTAGTTTTATATTCTGTGTAGGCTTTCAACTAGGTCAAACCTATTGATCTAGTTCTATTTTTTGTGCATAGTTTTTCAACCAAGTTAAGCATGATAACCTAGTTTTGTATTTTATGTGTATTATTAAAACTTACGTGGATGACCTAACCAAATAGAACTTTAGCACTCTCAACAATATAACTAAATCGACCTAGTCAATCTTATTCTATTTTTTGGGTTCATTCTTACCAACTTAGTAATTTAATTTTGTCAATTATCTAAATTTTTTATTTTTTATTCTTAATAATATTAATCAATACTTAAGATTTATATTCTATTTTTTCAAATTTTTAAAAATTATATACACAATCAACTAGATTGAGTTGATCGATCTAGTTTATTTTGGATTTTTCTAGAATTCAACTAGATTGAGTTGGTCTACCTAGTTTATTTTTTACCTTTTTTTTAGACTACTAATTTTCTTCCCAAAATTTAGCTAGATCAACTTCGTCATCTCTATAGGATTGGATGACCTAGTATAATTTCATCTTACTATTTTTATTTTCAAAAATCAACTAGATCAACCTGGTTAACTTTGTAGGTCTTGGAATGAGTTAGTTCAGTTGTTGGTCAATGTAGTTTGTTTTACCTCTATTTTTAGATGCAATTTAGTAGGTTACTGACTTAGTTTGGTAGGTGGTTGACCTAGTTTATTTTTCATCTATTTTTAGATACAGTTTAGTAGATGCCTAACTTAGTTCATTGGGTAACTGATCTAGTTTATTATACCTCTATTTTTTGATAGTCTAATAAGTGGTTGACCTAGTTCAATAGTGTCCAACCTATTTTGGTAACCTAATAAATTTATAATTTTTTCTTTTTTTATCTTCCATTTAGTTAAAAACATTGTATAATCAAGGATTTAAATTAAAACACCACTTATATTATCATGTTATATGAAACTATTGAATTCCTTCCTTGATGTATTCCTAATCATAAATCATTTAGTACATCAAGTAATATAGCGAAGGTTATACACATTATTCCTACTCCTATTTCTAATGTTGTAATTTTTTGCCCAACAATCCCTACCCTGCTAACAATATAGGGAATGCTCCTCCTACTAACACTAACATTCCTACCACTAGAAATATTACTCCTCCCATTGATACAACTAAAATTATTACTCAAATTATTCAAAAAATTAATGTTATACAAACAAGTAAGAATTCCAAAATGATGAAAGTGAAATATCATATCTTACAAATGAATATTCAACCACCTCAAGTCATCATGACTCAACCAAATCTAAATTTTATCCCCTTCCTCTTAGATATGCCAATGGGAATATCATCCCTAAATCCCCTTTGCATATCAAAAATTTTAAACATCTTAAAAATGAACCTTTAGCTTCATTCATTGTATCCATATATATTGGAAACATTTATCCAATAATTACATATGATGGGAATAAGGACCTTAATATTTTTCTCAAAAGCTTTGGCAATCTATATAAAGGATAATCCTAAACTAACAGCTTTGCTACCACCAAGATATTAGAAAAAACCTTTATTAGTGATGCACTTGAAAGGTAAAATCAACTTCCTAGACATTACATTACACAACCAAATGATTTGGTCAATGCTCTAGTGAATGAATTCTAACATAATGACCTTCCTAAAAATTATCTTAGCCATTTCATCAATACTAAGAAACTTCCTAATGAATCTGCGCACACTTCCATCAAAATATAGGAGTGTCTAGCTCACAAAGTGGACCATAACATGAATGATGATAATATTTTAAATTTATTTGTTACCACTCTTAAATCTCCTCTTCAATACAAAGTTCAAATTGTTTCCCTTAAAACTTTATAAGAATCCTTAGACTATGTAAAAAGGCAAGACTTTCTTATGAGTCAATTTGAGTTACCTTAAACAACTAATACGGAATATTTCCAATCATTTTATCATAAAATTAATTCATATAAGCCTCCCCAACCTCAAAATGTGTCATCTAATTCAACCAATTTTATCCTAATTCACCCTCCCTTAAGTCTATAAACACTTAAGAATAAATTGCCACCCTTTAAACCCATGAGCTTTGATCCTTCCAAACCTCCTAAAAAATGGTATAATCCTAATAAATTTTATTTATGGAATGCTACGATAGGTCATTCTCATGAAAATTGTTATGATCTTCACTGATTCCTTCTTACCTTCTTGTTTGGTCCACATTTCAATCTTGATACTCTTACAAAATAATGTTATCAATACTATATTCAAACCTCACAAGTCCAATCCAAAGAATCATAATCACATCCACATTACCTACCTAATGTGAAACAAAAATTACCCCACACCTCCACCTCATCCACTAATGTTTTCCAAATCATAATTGTTCCTTCTTCTTACACCAATAAAGAAAGGATAGCTAACTTGAATAATTTTAAATGGATAACTACATCCATCAAACTTCAACCTCTTAGGTTAATGAACCCAAGGAGAACCTAGTTCACATTCCTTATCCAAAGTACATCCTAAATGGTCCTCATTCACCTTATATACATCTTCATATATCTTTTACTTGTTTTGTGTCAATTTAAACATCCTCAAAATACAACATCTCAACACATTTACATATCTCTAACTACATTGAAAAGCTAAATGCAATTCATTATAACTTTTAAATTTCACCTCACTCCATATCACATGTTAGGGAATCTTGTGATTCCCATATATATATGTCATTTCGTACTTTAGGGCATCTCTTGATGCCCATTTATGATGCTCACTCATTTCTACATTTAATAATAAACAAATTCAACTTCAATAAACCTTTTGAGACACATAGGATGGTAGTTCACATGTTCATATTTTATACAGACATTAACATAGATCTTAATTATTATTTGTATCATATTTCATTATTTCTATATATTTAATTTAATTTAATTTCAATTTATTAACACCATTGTTTCCTTTAGCCTCTTTAGTTTTACTTCACCTTACTTAAACCATTGTTTCTTTCTTGGTTCTTAGTTTTATATCACATTAAATTAAAAATTTATTTCCTTTGTGGTTCTTAGGTATCACCTTTGAGTATTAGCAGAGGTTCTTGATTTAATAGAACATGCTAAGGACAAGGATAGTTAAGTTTTATTAGTCTATGTAAGATAGTATAGAGAATTCATATTCTAACATAAACATGACAAAAGTGAGTTATCATGTGATAGATAAGAAATAAATTAATCTAGATATCTTTTAAGGGTTATAGAGTAATCATATAACTTTAGATAAGATTGAACCAAACATTAAACATGATAACACAGACAAGAAATAACATAATAAATATGATAGGTAACCATAAAAATAAGTCTATATTGATCTCAACAAATGTTCATCAACTTCTTCATACAAGCATACATATTTATAGTTAATATAGTTTCTAAATATTCATATTATTCTCATACATTGGTACCAAAAACAAGAGACTATTCATCTTCTATCCTTTCACAAACTGAAGAGGATAGGACAAAATACATATAGCTAAAAATTTCATATATAATGCATGAATATTTAAAGAATATCCTACATGGATTTACCTATCCAATTTTATTCTCCTAAAACTTTATTAGACTTAAAGTGTTATCTCATCTTGAGATAATGTCATAGGTTCATCTAAATGTGCACTGAGGGTAGAAGCTAAAAATTTGGGTAGACTAGCAAGAGTCATAGTAATCACTCAAGGTGCCATTTATAGTTTTCACCTCTTATGTACTACTTAGCCATCCCTTCAAGTTTTCAACTAAGTATCATACTAACATACTAACCTTTTATGTTTTCAATAGGTTGGAATAACTAGGTGGCCACCCTTTATGTGTTTTCAACCATCCTAGCCCCACTTGTCTCACTAGTCATCCCCAACACAAAAAGTTATTCAAAACTTTACATTTTTTTTCAAAAAAATTCACATTATGCAGTACTCAAATGGAAGGAGGTGGTGTTTCTAAGGAAGAATTTTGGCCAATAGCATCCTTGGCCTTAGACTTAGTATGTGTGTACTATACAAGCTCTTACTTGATTTCTAATGGTGGCATGTAAATTGGAACTTTGAGAATCGAGGTCACCTCACTATAGAATGGAGATATGTCAGTTTTGAATTCATCTTAATCAAGCATCACTTCTTATACCATGTGAATAAAGACATGCATTAGTGTGTAACACATAATGAGTTCCTTTAGGTCCACATTCTGAGTGTCACTTAGCTTTGCCCTTGTATTACTAACCTTCAATTGAATTTCTATGATTAGTTGCTCTAACTTTTTTACATGTCTTTCTACCTAAAACCCCATAAATACACTACATCAGAGGTCTTATTACCAGCTAAAGAATCAATCACACACATTATCCATGACATTTAAATATTACTAGAGAGAAAGTTTATATTTATTAGTTTATATAGTCTGGTTGTGCATGGTTATGTTGGCTATGGCAGCTGTACTAAAGTCTATTCTAGAGCTAGTAAAGAAATTATCAATTCATTACTTCTAGTCTAGAAGAATTTATATGATCTGATGGGTTTGTATGGATATGATGTCAAACATACTTTTATACTACTCTAGTAGAGTAATCAAAGTCATAGTGTCAATCTTCAAATTATAGACCAAGTTATTGAGTGTATAAAGTTACTACATTGTGCACTAGTCTTTTGTAAGCTCCATGACCAAGGTTTTGAGCTGGCTATGGTATGACATGACTTGTTTCCCTATGAATCATGAGGCTAAGGCTAAGCAAGTGTCTTCAATTATCTTCACTGCTTCATGCATGTGATCCTTGAGTTTCATGTTCTCTACCTTTGAATACTCTTACTCTTACTCTAGGGAGTTATCCTTTTATGTGATAGATTATTAGAATGATATGACACCCTCAAATTTATTCTTCAAAGGTAGGTGGAATACATCCAAAAGGCCTCCTAATTGACTAAAAGAGTGGCAAGTGTGATTGTGGTTGTTTTGGGATCCTTACGTGGCATTGGGGCTAGTAGAAGGGAAAAGGTGGTGTGTTAAGTAGTGACTGAGGGAATATCCTAGATCCATAAACCTCCTAGTGGAAGTTATGGTGATTGTGTTTGTGCTTACATCATGTTTTATACTTTTTATTGCACTATTTCCTCTATTGTTAGCTTATCTTGATACACAATGTCCTCAGCCATCTTCTGTTTGACCTTTTCCTCTTATTTCTTTTTCTTGTCTTCTTCTTCCCTCTTTTTTTTTCTCCTCTTCTTCTTCTTGCTTATTATTCCTCTCTTCTCTTGTCCTCTTCCTCTTTCTTGGTCTTATCTTCCTCTTATTTCTTATTTTTCTCTTTGGATTCCTCTTTCTCTGATCTTCTTATATTTGCTTTTTTTCTTGTTCTTCCTTCTTCCTCTATTCATCTATTTCTCTCTTCTTTTGTTCTTGTTCTTGTGTATCTTGGGCCTATTCCTAGGCTTGTGTTTGTGTCTATGATTTCTATTGCTATAGAGATTCATCATTTTTATCCTTCTTGATAAATTTCTCTACATATTATTATGCTCAATCTACTACATGTTGTCATTTTTTATCTTCTTATTTTGTTAGGTTGTGGAGCTAAAAGTTTCACTGATGCAAACATGGAGGAGGTTGTTGAGTGTCACAGTAACCGATGTCAATCAGGCCAACTGATGTCAGTCATAGGTGGATAGGAAGCTGCCAACATCGGTCATGGATCGATTGATGTCGGTCATCTCTAGATAGACAGTGAATGACATCAGTCACCTATGCATTTCAGAATTGTTAGTTACATGAACAATTAGTTTGTTGAATGACCAGTTTGCATGTAAAGACTAATTTTAGTCTTGGAGCTACATTTCTAATTATTGTAATTAGTAAGTCTAATTATTTTTTATATGGGATCTATATAATAGACTCATGGGGATATATTATAATTTGTAGAATCAGAAGGGTTCTATCCAAGGGAGAAGCATAAGGACTTGGTGAGGCAAGGATAAGGATTCTTCTAAGTGTGTAAGATCTAGGTCGGTAGGTGTGCAAGGCTAGGTTAATCTACGGTATAGCAAGATCAGGTGAGATCTACATGGTAAGTAAGATCTAGGTTTGTAGGTGTGCAAAACTAGGTTGATCTACAGGTGTGCAAGATCAGGTGAGATCTACTTGGAGTACGTGGTGTACTCAGACTTGGAGTATGTGTGTGTACTCAGTGGTACTGGCAGTATTGTTACTGACTGGTTGAAACACCAACTCAGTTATTGAGTTGATTGTGTTTGTAATTGAGAGAGAGAACTCTTGAGGGAAGGTAATTGGTATGCCCAAGAGGTGTGGGAAGTGTGTGATTTCTTTATTGTATTTCCTTCTAGATATATTGAATATAATTGTGTATTGTCTCTCATATTTTGTGCTATTTATAATTTTTAGTTACTTATTATTCTAGTTAAATTCCATGTTTAGTTGCTTATACAAAGGTAATCAAGTGTGCTCTTAGGGAGTAGGGATCCTAACAACTGGTATCAGAGCTTGGTTAGGTACACTAATAGGTGGTCAGAGCGTGTTAAGTGTTTATTGATTACATGTCACTCTCAAGGGTTTTTGATTGAGTGGGAGTAAAGCAATGGCAAAAGAAAGTACACTAAGAATAGAGGAATTCAATGACAAGAATTCTCAATTACTAAATTATGGAAAGAAAGAGTAGGTAAAGAAATATTGTTGGTTGGTAGAAGATCAACATGAAGGAAATGAAGAAGCAGATGTTGCAAGGTTTGTTGCACAAGATGCTCTTGTATGTTCCTTAGATAAATTAGAATCTTGGATTATAGATTTTGTTGCCTCTTTTCATGCAGCCCCAAATAGAGTATTTTTCTATGATTATGTCCATGGAGACTTTGGAAAGATTTATTTAGGGGTTGATGAGCCTTGTCAAATTGTTGGCAAAGGAAAAGTGTGACTGAAATTGCAGACGGCCAAAACATGGGTGTTGAAGGATGTCATGCAGGTCCCAGTCTTGAAGAGGAGTCTAATTTTTTCAAGAAAGTTAGGTGATGAGGGATGCACAGTAACTCTCATAGTGGATGCACTTAAATTAACATGTGGTAAGAAAGTAGGTATTCTTTATCTATCTACTTATATTACTGATTCTCCTTATATTGTAAAGATGTGGCTTTGTAGGCTTGGTCACATGAGTAAAAAGGGGATGCATGATCTTAAGAGGAAGTCTGATGTCTATGACAAACTTAAGAACTGGAAAGCCTTAGTGTTCATGGAGGAAATGATGGATAGTGATCAACTAGGGAGGCTGAATAAAACTGAGCAGGGAAGTTTGGACACGGTTATGATCCAAGGTGAGCTCACGGGTAAAAAGTCATCACTCACAGGAAAACACAATTATCGATGTTAGTCATGTGGAACCGACATTGAATAGGTAGGTATTGATGTTGGTCATGTGTAGACCAGATGGTGGTGTCGGGCAGGTGGTGACTGACATCGATCAAAGAACCAACGTCAATGACCAGGTAGACACTGATGTCAGTAAGGGAATCAGTGTCAGCGATCAGGTGGGATCAACATTGGTCAGGTGTGTTGGTTGAATATTTTGTTGTCAACTAACTGATGACAAAATAAGTATATCAACCACAACATAGGGAGATTTATGCCATGAAAAGTGTGGGTTTACCAGATCTAGATGAGGTAAATCTCTCCTCTCATTAAGGGGAGGTTCCCTATGAATATTTATCCGCTATATGTATATATAATTAAGCAAAAAATAATACTCTGGGTGGTATAACGACATCCACCTCTCTTTTTTCAGAGGCAATGTACAAGAGACAAGAAAAAAATCCTGGTCATAGGCCAATAACATTCCTCTTCTTTCAGGAATGGTATCCAGCATGGAGCAAAAAATCACCTGAAGTAACAAAGTTCACAAAGAAACCTATGTAAGCATAAAGTCTTTCACAGTTTCCTTCACTGATCTAAAACAAGTGCAACTGTAGAGTGAAACAAAGCACAAAGTCTTCACCTAAAACTACAAATGATAATAGAATCACAAAGATAAAAGTATCTTAAAGTCTCTCTTCTACCTTTTAGAAATGCCCTCAGATAATATTAACACACCCACTTTGCTTATTAAACTAGATAAACAAGAGATTATCAGGAAAGAGGACATAAGAACTGCTTCCTAAATAACACAGATAATTTCAACACAAAGTCTAAAATAAACCTGCTTCTCATTCATTTAATAAAATATGATTTACAAGTTGAGCACAAAGTCTCAAAAAGTGTTTCAATTTTGGCAGATTTTTTTCTCTCTATTATCCAAAATCCATTTACAAAAGAGGTCTCCACTATATATAGGGAGAAACTCTCAAAATTTAAAAAATAATAAAAAACAAAAATATCTTAGTCAAAGATGACTCATCTTTGACTTTGAGATATTTTTCCATACTTTTTACATGTAATTACATATTACAAAATTGCACACACTTTTCTCAAGACAAAAGTGCATAAGGAAAGAAGAAGAGAGAAGGGGAAAAACTTTAGTTCTTACCATCAGACTTCTTCAGATGAGCATCATACATAGCAATGGATGCCTAAATTCCTATACTGTCTAGCGCAACTGTGTTCTTGGAGATGACCCTGGCTCTAATTAAAGAGTCTTTCAATGCTGTAATGGCCTTAGCATGATTAGTTAACCTAGACCTTAGATTGTCTAGAGTTAACTGAGTATCTAAAATATGGTCCACGAAAACCATTAAGAAGGCTTTTTCTTCAAAATTCTTTTGAATCATCCCCTTGAAGATTTGGATCATTTCTTCAACTGAGAGGAAATGGTTATCCCTGGAAGTGAGGTTGCAAGGCAGCTCTTCCAGTGTATTCAGTAGGCCTATGTCACTCTTCTCACTAGCATCCCTAGAAGATTTGAGATCTTTAACCAAATCTTTAAGTACCTATATCCTATATATCAGTGACTCCTTGATCTCAATATAAGAATCCTTGCTGGAAATGACACTAATAGATATCAAGGTGATTCTCTTCAGATCCTTCATCTCCATCTATTTGCTAAGATATTTTTTCGTACTGTCAATATCCTGAGAGATAAGAGAGACAAGGTCATCTAAATCTACCCTCACCTTCTTCATCTTGTCTATCTTTTTCACAACCTCTGTAAGCAAGGAAACTCCCTGAGTATGCATTTTTTCAACGTAATCCTCTAGCACTTTCCCCTTCAAGTAGGTTTTCTCTGCCTTTTGAATGACAGGGTCATCTATAGAGAAGGCCTCTAGAGTCGTCACTTCAGGGTGAAAAGTGAATTTCCTTATTACTGTCATCAACTACTCTGTCTTGGCCTTATAATAGTCTTTCATCTCCTTTTATCAGTCAAAGTTTTGGACCATGATGTCCTTTACAGATTGTAGATCACTTTTCGCACCTTCGTGAGTAACTTTGCCAAGTTCAACATGAGAGATGGAATAGCTGCTCATTTCAAAACCCTCAAGGGTTGCATCTTATGGAGGCTTAGCTATTTCCTAAAATTTATGCCCCTTTTCCTCAACCAATCTTGAGAGGATCCTTGGCCTCTTAGGAGCTATAGCTTTCACCAGCACTATTTTTCCAAAATTGAAGTCATTTATAGAGATGGCTAGCTTCTTTCTTTTGGGTGTGAATGCTGACATCCAGAGTGAGAGAGAAGTACTTACTGTGGTAATAGTTCTCACATCTGGCATTACCATGGAAATTATCTATAATGCTAGTAGTAACAGTGGTTGTAGTAGGAGTAATAGGTGAAACCATATCGGCTGTTGATTTTGGCTCAAGCACAGAACTTTCTCCCAGATTAAAAGAAGGAGATGCCAAACTAGGAATGGATCCAAAGGAGCAAAGAGTATCTCTAAAAGCACCCTAAGGATCACCAAATATAACTCTATAAGGAGAGGTGGCTCCAGAAGAAGGAACACTAATAGGAGAGAGAGGAGAAGGAGATGCCATAAGAGACTAAGGTAGAGAAGGAGAGACACTCTTAAGCGGTTGTCCTTCTTCCTAGGAAGGTAGAGGCTCAGTATTTTATTGTTTTAAAGTCCAGTCATCTATCTCAATTGGTTGGGCTACCTATTCCTAAGAGCTCTATTCTTCAATTCCTTTAGCCACTGCTTCTGGCTCTTCAGTAACCTTTGATTTTTTAGAAACAAAGATGATTCTAGGCTTGTGAGGCCTAGATGGGGAAGGAACATCACCTTTGTTCTTGGTCCTATTTTTTGCTTTCTTTCTCATCTCTGCTTGGAACTCAGCCTCTGATCCCATGATAAATTCTTTTAGTACGATCCCTTTGGCCGCTAACTAATCATTGGTGTTAGCCAATATTGGCTCAAATCTATTCCTCAGAGAAGTTAGTTCTTTTTGAGACCACTAAATTAGAGGAAGAGGGGAGCCAGCAATCTTTTCAACCAAGTACCTATTATTGATAATGCTCTCATCATTGACCAGATTGAAGGGAATCTCTGCAAGCCCTAAATACTCAATTTGTTCTAGGGTTAGCCTGTTATAGTCCATCCTCCTAATTTCTTCTGCTATTCTCAGGTCTACCCAGATGTCTTCGATCATAGGCTCATGGAATTGAGTCTTTCATCTGATCATGTCCTTGACTCCCCTATAGTCAAATTTGTTCCTTCTCTTGAATTATTTCATAGTGACCAACTGCATCTCTATTTCCATGACTTTGGCTTTGGCTACTATTAAGATAGAGAATCTGCCAATTTCAACTAGAAACCTGAGACCTAGCTTTTTCAGCTCCATCTACCAAGTATGTACAACAGCCATTTGTCAACAAAGCTCCATCATAACTAACTTATCAGAAGAAAACTTGGGAAGCATATATGGATAGCCTTGGAAAAAGCCAACCCAAAGATAACAGAAGGTGGGAAATTGAAGGAACATGCAACCATAGTCATTGACGACTATCTAAGCCTCATCAGATACTCTCTTCTGTTCAAGCTGAGGGTCGAAGAGGGATAGAAACATAGCAAAGAAAGCATCATTTACCCTTTTGAAATGGTGGATTGATCTTTGAAGCATCAACTAGGGGTAATATGAGTAGACCAAGGTGATATTTCTATCCCCTTCAGTTGTCAAACCTAAAAAGGTTTGCATTGAGGTAGCTATGTACACAAGGTATGAGGTCATATAGAACTTGGAAGAAGTTTGTACCTTGGTTAGCTACTCATGAAAGGCATTGCTGATCTACTCACCCCAAAAGATGACCTACTAACCTTGGAAGATGATCTTAATGAATGGGTACATCCACTCATGGAACTGTGAGGAAGACATGAGTCCTCACACTTTACTGAGAAGGGTGATCAAGTCACTGACTTCTTCAATGAAATTTCTCCTTGGGAAGTTCTGCAACCATCTGGATAGATTGGTTCTAGGTGTCTTCAACCACCTGTTATTCATCACTTTCTTTTCCCTCTTAGGGTCTTTGTCATACTCCTTCTGGGCTTTTATTAAGTCAATATTTAGCACTTCAGTAGTAGGAGGGCACATGAAGAGTTTGTCAATAAATTTGGGATCCAGCCGAATTACTATGTTGCCACTGGCATCTGAGACTGATCTTGTCTCCTTGTTGTAGAACTAGGCACACTAGAGGACAAAATTCGTATGATGTGCTGCCATTGGGAAAGTGACAACCAAGTGAATTTTACTTTTAATGATCCTCTTCATTTTAGAACTTGAGTTCACTACCTTAGTTTGGGTCATGAAATCGGCCATATCCACATGGCCAATTTTAGTGTCCCTGATGTCGTCAATGTTGGAGGTGACCAAAGTGATTGGGAAGATGCCTTGGTATTTGTACTTCATGGTCTTTGATTTTTTGGGAGACATTTCAGACATTGAAACTGACCTCAGTCGAATAGGTGCTGATGAGCAAGAATTCTCTGAAAGTACTGTAGTCATGATCACGCAATTAGGGAAAAGGGGCCGAGTTAGGGAATTTGCATATTAAGTGATCATGACCAAAGAAGGGTACTTAAAAGGGTCAGGTTAGAAACTAGGTCAAAAAATGAGGAAGAAAGGAAAAAGATGGAAAAAGGGGGAAAGTGCTCTAAAGTTGGAAGAAAAATTTAGAGGAAAAATGCATGGGCAGTGAAATTCACCACCCCTGCATAACAAATAAAAAGAATGTAGAGGCAACAAAATTTGCAACCCCTACAGAATTAGAAGGGAAAGTGTAGGGGTGGTGAAAATCACCACCCCTACACCTCTGGCCTACATTGGTGGCAGAATTTGTTGTCGATATAGGTTCTGGCCAAAAAGGGGGTGTGGGTGGCAAAAATCACCGCCCATGCAAGATTGGCCCTTGTGGGTGGTGAAATTTGCTACCCACATAGGTAAAAGGCAGAGGGTAGCTAAGAAGCATGGGTGGAAAAAAATTCCACCCATGTAGGCTTCTAAAAGAATCGTGGGCAAAGGTGAGGGCCAGCTAAAATCACCGCCTAGCATGGAAAGAAAAATGGGAAGGCCGACAGGGAGGACAAGGTGGGAAGGAAAAACAAAAACAAAAACACTCTAACAATAACAAAAATTGAAAATGAAGCTAAAAAGGAGGAAGGAAAAGAAAACAAATGCTAAAAACAAGACCTACCTAGAAAGTCGCATGCGTAGTAAGCTCAAATCTATAAAAATGCACTTTAACTTGTTCGCTGGATCGTCCAGATGAAAAGGGCAGGAAGAGAAGAGGAAGATTGAAGAAAAAAAGGCTAAAATTAGGTTATATGGGGTGAAAATCAGCCCTAACAACCCACCATGTGTGGCAATAAATGCCATGCATGGAAACTGAGGCATGCAGGGGTGGCAAAATTTGCTGCCTTTGCATGTTCGGTTGCAAGTTAGATGTAGGGGCGAAAAAAATTGCTACCCTTGCAGGGAGAATGCAGGGGTGGTAAAAATTGCTGCCCTTGTAGGGAAAATGCAGGGGTGGCAAAAAATGTTTCCCTTGTAGGGAAAATGCAATGCACTGGTGGCAAAAAATGCTGCTTGTGTACGAGAATGGAGAAAATAAAACACCAACTCTGAAAGAGGCAGGTTTGGGTCTCCAGATCGTAACAACTTTCACATTTCTAGGAAAACATGAAAAAAAGACATTACAAATTTTGAAAGGTGTAGTTGGACCAAGATGAGAACGAGAAGAACCCATCTTAAAATACAAACTTAAAGAGACAAAAGATGAAATGAACAAGTTTCATAGGGGGTTGTTCCTAAAAATGAGCTAAGCTAATTTTGAAAACAATAGTTGGCTCCTGTTGGGGAACTATTGTTAATTAAATCGATCAACGAGAGTAGAAACCAGTCTCTAAGTGCCTTCATCCAAGCCATTGGGCTACAGAGTTAAGCTAAAAATGAAAGAAAAATAGACAAAATGTAATAACTATACATATATACAAATGGACCCATCTAAGCTTCAAGGATTGAATAGCTTCAAATGCTACCTGATGTGAGGTAGTGCAAATGGCATTCCATCCTGATACTTCAGCAAGAAACTAGCCTCACCATAGAGCCATCGAATGGTGAATGGGCCTCTCCATAAGGAGTCATATTTGCCATGCATCCCTTTTGGTTCTTGCCTCTTATCCCACAGCAAGACTTGATCTCTGACTCAAAATTTGTGAACCTTGGATTTTTAATCAAAAAGTTCTTTCACCCAATTCTGATGCATCATAATCCAATCCACTACCATGGCTCACTATTCATTCAGATTGATTAGACACATGATTCTTTTGTCGACTAAACTTTCAAAGGTTGAATTTTTGATTGCTTTGGTTAACCTGAGTGCTAGTAGTTCAAGAGTGATGGGGATTTCTGCATTCAAGACATATAGAAGTTGGAAAGGTGACATACCTATAGCCTTTTTGGGTGTTATCCTATCTACCCATAAATCATCATATAATGCTTTGTGCCATGTTCTCTGATTATCATCCACCAGCTTCCTGATAATAGTGACCAGGTTCTTATTACTCGATTCTGCTTGGCCATTTCCTTGAAAGAAATAATCTGAAGTGTGGGATAGGGTAATCCCATAATAAAAAAAAAATTGAGTAATTTCATATGATGAAAAATAGGCTGCATTATTTGTTACAATCTTGAGTGGGACCCCAAACTAGGAGATGATATTTTTCTTGAAAAAAGTGCACACCACTTCAAATGTAGTGTGCTTGGTTGGGATGGCCTCCACCCACTTGGTAAAGTAATCTATTGCCGTGAGGACATAATCATGTCTAACACTTGAAGATGGGTTGATCATGCCAATGAAGTCAATACGCCAATGCTAAAAAGGCTCCTCAATTACCACCAGCTTGAGAGGCAAAATAGCTAGCTTAGGCTTCCCAATGAACTACTGACACAATTCACACCTATGCACGCATTTGTAGGCATCCTGGAATAGCATGGGCCAATAATACCTTTCTCATAGAATCTTGTGCACTATCACTGGTGCAAAAAAATACCCTCCACAAGCCAAATTGTGGAAAGACTCCAAGAGTTTATCTTGTTGGACCTTATCAACACAATGAAGAAATGCCCCATCCAGGTTCCTTTTATATAGACCATTATCCCACAGGACATAATTAGCAGCCTTCAACTTAACATTCCATTTTTCCTTATAGGACAGATGAGCAGGACACTCACCATATGTCAGAAAATGGGCAATGTCAGAATACCACTCATCAGTAGTGGCAACAAAGAGGACCATAGGCACACCTTCGATCTCTATTCCTTCACTTCCCACTTCATCTGGGATGTTGTTGGTGATCAACTGGCAAAGACCCTTTCCCCACATGAGTTTGGTAGATTTGATGTCTAGATCAAACTCTTGAATCTTAGTGATCTAATCACCTCTCTTCGTACCAAACTCTTGCTGAGTCAAAATAGAATTCACTATGGTATCAGGTACAAAAACTTTGGTGTGCGAGTTCAAGATATAAAATCTAAAATGCTTGACTGCTTTGACCACTGCGTATGCATGCTTCTCCATGTTAGAATATTTTAGCTCATGAACCTTGAGTGCACAACTCATGAAAGAGATAGGAGATTCTACACCTTTTTGGTTTTGTTGAACTAAAATGGTTGTGAGTGTATGTTCAGAGGCATAACTATATATTTTGAAGCTTTTGGTGTAGTCTAGACAAATCAGGACTAGTGTGCGAGCAATTGCTTCTTTGATTTCTTTGAACGTTGATTTTCCCTCAGTAGTCCATTTGAAGGTAGCATTGACTTTCATCATATTGATGACATGGCAGGTCTTCTCAGTGAAATCAGGAATGAACCTTCAGAGAAAATTCACCTTTTCAAAGAACGAGTGAACTATAGTTTTGCTGGTAGGCAAAGTAAGTTCCTAAATGGACTTGACACTTTTTGAGTCAATTTTAATACCTTCTCGAGACACAACATGTCTGAGAAGTTTCCTTCAGTCACCCCAAAGATAGACTTCTTTGGATTTAAAGAAATACCATTTTGATGATAGCGTTCTAGTATTTTTTGCAAATGGTGGACATGGTTAGAATGATGCTTTGAAAATACTATCAAATCATCCAAGTACACTACAATGAACTTACCCATCTCTTCTTTGAAAGTGACGTCCATCACCCTTTGAAATGTGGTGCCTACATTTATCAGACCGAAAGGCATCCTTCGATAGGTGAATGTGCCCCAAGGTGTGGTGAAGGCCGTCTTATGTTGGTCTACTTTCCTGACTTTGACCTGATTGTACCCTGAAAAACTGTCTAGCATTGATAACATTTTTGAACCTATTACCATTTGCAGGACTTGATCCATGATAGGGAGAGGGTAGTTATCCTTTAAAGATAACTGATTCAAGTTCCTAAAATCCATGCAGATTTGAATTTCACCATTCTTCTTTCTGATAGGCACTATGTTGGCAATCCATGTGGAGTGTTGGATTGGGAAAATTATCTGGGCATCAAGTTTTTTTTTGTATCTCAGCTAAAATAGTACTTGAGATTTTTGGATTGTATTGCCTGGACTTTTGATTATAAGGTACAAAGTTCACCTTAAGAGGAATGTCATGGTAGATGTCATTTGGCCTGAGTGATTTTAGATCATCATAGGAATAAGCCAAGACTTCTATATATTAGTGAAGTAAACTAGCAAGCTTAAATCTCTCCTCAAGATTACAACATTTCCCAATGTTTACCATCTTAGGATCTCCCTTGGTTCCCAAGTTTACCTGATCAAAATCTTGAGAGGAGTTTGAATCTGTTCACTGTTATTTAATAAACCTGTCATGGTTATCAAACAACTTCTCTAGGGAAACTAGGCCTTTGGGAATCTTATTCCCCTTTAGCTATAGGAAATCCTCACCTATGTTCATGCTTGATTCAAAAGTTGCTTCACATTCCTAGAGCTTACTACCTTTAAAATACAATTGTTTGAAACTATCCTTTTGCTCCAAGAAGGCAATGATTTGATCATCATTGTTAAATACTTGCCAATGGATGGCATTATTAGGTACACTCGACTGAAAGACTAGTTTAATAGTGTACTTATCTCCTTTAAAATCTAGATGGGAAACTAAGAGAGTAATAGAGACAGCCAACGCATCCGCCCAATCGTTGAATTCTCGTGGGATGGTAGAGATGCTGAAAGCATCAAATTTTTTGATTTGGTCCCAGACAAGATTGTGATAGCAGCACAATCTTTCATTTTTGTTTTGATAGAGGTTTCTTACCTAACAGACCACCAACTTGGCATCCCCTTTAGCATGGAGTAGCCTAATTTCTTTTTCTCTGGCAGCCTGTAATCCAAGTAACAAGGATTCATACTCAGCTATGTTGTTGGTGTTGTTAAATTACAACTTGTAGGACAAAGGAATAATGTCCCCTTGAGGAGATACCAACACAACCCTAGCTCTCGAGCTGGTAGAAGAATAGTTGCCATCAAATTCTAAGGTCCATACCTCGTTAGACACCATTTTTTCTTTGAAAACTCCTTCATTTAGGGGAAGAGGTTTTCTCATGTGTTCATTTTGCTTTGCTAATTTAGCTGCCATGTCAGGTGAACACAATTTCAAGTTATTACCTGTGGGAGTTTCAATAGATGCCTCATGGATCTCATCTGTAGATAGGAAGTAATTGCCCATGCTTGAAGACTCAAATAAAATTTGAGCTTTTGGTGCTGACGATCTGGTGACTACATACCTTACCTCTTTTTTAGGAAGCAACTTCTTCATGACACCTTGAATTGTGATTCTTGCTTTTGACAAGTCCATAATTAGCTCACTTCCAACATCTTTGCATAAATTACGCCCAAGCAGGATGCCATAAGAGGTTGGAACATCAGCCACTAGAACCATCATTTTTATCCATTTTTTTGGAAAACCTGCAAAAGCAAATTGAGCATTTTTTATCTTACCAAGGAGGGGAACTTGCTTATTTTCCATAGAAAAACACCTCCCAAAATTTTTGGTCAAAGTTAAGCCAAGGGAATCTGCCACCTTCATGGGCATGACATTATTTGAGGCTCCAGAGTCTATTATGCAATTACTCAGTTTGTAACCATTTATTAGGAAGGAAACATAAAAGGGTTCTATTTTCTCGAGAGAAACAAGAGGAGTCACAACAAGATTATTTTGGGCAAATTTATCTTTAGGGGGATCATGAATGGCCTTTAAAGAATATTGTCCTATGGGGACAGATTTTTTTTTCACATGTTTTGCCAACCTATCAAATTATCCTAGGTTAGCCCTCAAATATTCAATTTCTATCATTTGGATTTTAGTCTTTCTAGCATGATCAATTATATCAAATAATTGAAAAGAATTTGAAACAAAGGAAGAGAGTCCATCATCTGGGACTTTAGTAGGTGTGGCACTAGTCTGAGTAACAGAAGGGGAAGGTATGGGGTGGTTGGAGGTATTTACTTTTTTGTGAATTACTTGATCTTTTGATTGAGGAGGCAATGGAGTCCCTCATTTAGCGATGGAAACTGCTAGCCAGGGTTCTTCTTCTGCCTTTCCTTTATTAGCTTGTGGAGCTGACTAGTGTTGAGATCTAGTGAAAATAGCATAAGATCCATCCAACCCTTCTCCCTTACTTCTAGCTTCATCTTGGTAATCTTAGGAAACTGATATTGGAATTGCCAGCTAATTCTTCTTCCTACTCATCAAAGAGATTAGCGTCATCTTGTTGGTCCAACTGAGGTTGGAGCGAATAGTCATGCTCAACTTCAAGGTAATCAACTACTGAATTGGTAGGTGCTGCTTCGATGGCTAATTTCCCTAGAGGAGGAGGCAGATGATTTGATCGCACTTGGTTTTAGGTAGCATTACCTTGATATTGCTGATTTTGGAATGTTCTTCTAGGCATATCTCGATAGGTAGGGGTAGATGTACCTTGGGCTATTTGTCTCTTCAAAGCTATCAATTTATTTATCAATTTTTGTACCATAGGATCTGTAGTGCATGTAGAAGAGCTTTCAATAGATGAAGAGAATCTACTTTTACTAGGGTCTTTTCTGATCTTACCTACCAGGATAAGATCATCCTTAATCTCAGTAGCCAAATTTTGAGCCAATGCTAGATCTATAGGGCCAACTCACCTCAATAGAAAACTTACTTCAGGAAGCTATGAGTTGATAAAAAACACTTGAGATTCTCCAGTGTGGGTTGAGCAATAGTTGGAATCTGGTTCCTTAACATGTTGAATTTGGCTATGAAATCCCTCATGGGTTCTTGGGACTCTTTTTTCATTTGGGTTAGCTGTGCTAACAAAGCATGTGCATCTTTAGCAGGGTTAAATCTAACTTCAAATTTGGCTTTGAGAGTGTCCCAGTCAGTCACTGACCTGGCCTACAGGTGGTAGAACCAATCTGCAATAGCACCTTACAAAGTTTCTACAAAAAGTCTTACTATTACATCCTCAAATTCCATGCTAATTACACCACATGCTATGGAGAAAGTGGCAATATGCTCGTCAGGATGAACCTTCCCATCACCAAAAAACTTAAGAATTTTTTTTCTAGAACTACGAGGTAGTTCATGCAAAGGTCCAGTCAAATTAAGAGGACCAACGGAATTACCCCACGGGCCTTGAGCCATTATGATAAGATGATTAAATGGTGGGATAACAAACCTTAGTGGAGTGTTTATAGGTAGGGCCTGATTAATAGCAAGAAAAAAATCTCTACCTTGCATTGGTGACTTGATAAGGTCAGGAGGAAAACTCCTAGACCATTGAAGGGAAGGTGGTGGAGGAAATAGATCAAAATTACTCTATTGTGCTAACTCAAACACAGAGTCAAAAACACCCTTGGTTCTCTGGCTTCTTTTGTAGTGTGGAGTTGTCAGATTTCAAATGAAAAAGGGACCAAAACTACTTCAAGTTGAAGCTTGAGGCTTCAAAATACACATTTGTATTCCCCAGCGGAGTCACCAAAAACTGTTGGTTGAATATTTTGTCATCAACTAACTGATGACAAAATGGGTATATCAACCACAACATAGGAAGATTTACACCATGAAAAATGTGGGTTTACCAAATTTAGATGAGGTAAATCTATCCTCTCATCAAGGGGAGGTTCCCTATGAATATTTATCTGCTATATGTATATATAATTAAGCAAAAAATAATACTCTGGGTGGTATAACAACATCCACCTCTCTTTTTTTAGAGGCGATGTACAAGGGACAATAAAAAGAAATCTTGGTCGTAGGCCAATAACATTCCTCTTCTTTTAGGAATGGTATCCAGTGTGGAGAAGAAAATCACCTGAAGTAACAAAGTTTACATAGAAACCTACATAAGCACAAAGTCTTCTGATGTTTCCTTCACTGATCTGAAACAAGTGCAACCATAAAGTGAAATGAAGCACAAAGTCTTCACTTGAAACTACAAAAGATAACAGAATCACAAAGATAAAAGTAGCTCAAAGTCTCTCTTCTACCTTTTATAAATGCCCTCAAATAATATTAATACACCCAATTTACTTATTAAATCAGATAAATAAGAGATTATTAGGAAAGAGGACATAAGAACTATTTCCTAAATAACACAGATAATTTCAACACAAAGTCTAAAATAAATCTGCTTCTCATTTATTTAATAAAATATGATTTACAAGTTGAGCACAAAGTCTCAAAAAGTGTTTCAATTTTGGTAGAGTTTTTGTTCTCTATTATCCAAGATCCATTTACAAAAGAGGTCTCCACTATATATAGGGAGAAACTCTCAAAATTTAGAAAATAATAAAAAACAAAAATATCTTAGTCAAAGATGACTCATCTTTGACTTTGAGATATTTTTCCAAACTTTTTACATGTAATTACATATTACAAAATTGCATGCACTTTTCTCAAGACAAAAGTGCATAAAAAAAGAAGAGAGAAGGAAAAAAACTTTAGTTCTTGCCGCCAGACTTCTTCAGATGAGCATCATACATAGCAATAGATGCCTAAATTCTTATACTGCCTGGCACAACTGTGTTCTTGGAGATGACCCTAGCTCTAATTAAAGCATCCTTCAATGCTATGATGGCCTTAGCATGATTAGTTAACCTGGACCTTAGATTTTCCAGAGTTAACTGAGTATCTACAATATGGTCCATGGAAACCATTGAGAAGGCTTTTTCTTCAAAATTCTTTTGAATCATCCCCTTGAAGCTTTGGATCATTTCTTTGACTGAGAGGAAATGATTATCCCTAGAAGTGAGGTTGCAAGGTAGCTCTTCTATTCTATTCAGTAGGCCTGTGTCACTCTTCTCACTAGCATCCCTAGAAGATTTGAGATCTTCAACCAAATCCTTGAGTACCTGTATCCTGTATATCAGTGACTCCTTGATCTCAACATAAGAATCCTTATTGGAAATGACACCGATAGATATCAAGGTGCTTCTCTTTAGATCCTTCATCTCCTTCCATTTGCTAAGATATTTTTTTGTACTATTAATATCCTGAGAGATAAGAGAGACAAGGTCGTCTAAATCTGCTCTCACCTTCTTCATCTTGTCTATCTTTTTCGCAACCTCTATAAGCAAGAAAACTCCTTGAGTATGCATTTTTTCAATGTAATCCTCTAACACTTTCCCCTTCAAGTAGGTTTTATCTACCTTTTGAATGACAGGGTTGTCTATAGAGAAGGCCTCTAGAGTCATTGCTTTAGGGGGAAGAGTGAATTTCTTTATTACTACCATCAACTGCTCCATCTTGGCCTTATAATAGTCTTTCATCTCCTTTTCTTGATCACATTTATGGACCATGATGTCCATTATAGACTGTAGATCACTTTTCACACCTTTGTGAGTAACTTTGCCAAGTTCAACATGAGAGATGGAATAGCTGCTCATTTCAAAACCCTCAAGGGTTACATCTTGTGGAGGCTTAGTTATTTACAGAAATTTATGGCCCTTTTCCTCAACCAATTTTGAGAGGATCCTTGGCCTCTTAGGAGCTTTAGCTTTCACCAGCACTATTTTTCCAAAATCGAAGTCATTTGTAGAGATGGCTAGCTTCTTTCTTTTGGGTGTGAATGCTGATATCCAAGGCGGGAGAGAAATACTTATTGTGGCAATAGTTCCCACAACTAGTGTTACCATGGCAATGTTTATACTGCTAGTAGTAATAGTGGTTATAGTATGAGTAATAGGCAAAACCATATCAGTCATTGATTCTGGCTGAAGTGCAGAACTTTCTCCTAGATTGAAAGAAGGAGATGACAAACTAGGAATGGATCCAAAGGAGCAAAGAGTATCTCAAAAAGTGCCCTGAGGATCACCAAATATAACTCTAAGACACGTGGCTCTAGAAGAAGGAACACTGATAGGAAAGAGAGGAGAAAGAGATGCCATAAGAGATTGAGATGGAGAAGGAGAGACACTCTTAAGCGGTTGTGCTTCTTCTTGGGAAGGTAGAGGCTCAATCTTTTATTGTTCTAAAGTTTGGTCGTCTATCTCAATTGGTTGGGCTGCCTATTCCTGAGAGCTCTATTTTGCAATTCCTTTAGCCACTACTTCTGGCTCTTTAATAACCTTTGATTTTTTAGAAACAAAGATGATTCTAGGCTTGTGAGGCCTAGATGGGGAAGGAACATCACCTTTGTTCTTGGTCCTATTTTCTACTTTCTTCCTCATCTCTGCTTGAAACTCAGCCTCTGATCTCATGATAAATTCTTTCAGTACGATCCCTTTGGCCACTAACCAATCATTGGTGTTAGCCAATATTGGCTCAAATCTCTTCCTCAAAGAAGTTAGTTATTTTTGAGACCACTAAATTAGAGGAAGAGGGGAGCCAACAATCTTTTCAGCTAAGTACCTATTATTGATAATGCTCCCATCATCGACCAAATTGGGGGGAATCTCTGCAAGCCTCAAATACTCAATTTGTTCTAGGGTCAGCTTGCTATAGTCCATCTTCCTTATTTATTTTTCTATTCTTGGTTCTACCTAGATGTCTTTGATCATAGGCTCATGGAATTGAGTCTTTCATCTGATCATGTCCTTGACTCCCCTATAGTCAAATTTGTCCCTTCTCTTAAATTGTTTCATAGTGACCAATTGCATCTCTATTTCCATGACCTTGGCTTTGGTTGTTGTTAAGGTAGAGTATCTACCAATTTCAACTGAAAACCTGAGACCTAGCTTTTTCAGCTCCATCTGCCAAGTATGTACGATAGCCATTTGTTGACAAAGCTCCATCATAACTAACTTATCAGATGGAAACCTGGGAAGCATATAGGGATAGCCTTGGAAAAAGCCAACCCTAAGATAACAAAAGGTGGGAAATTGAAGGAACATGCAACCATAGTCATTGACAACCATCCAAGCCTCATCAAATACTCTCTTCTATTCAAGTTGAGGGTCGAAGAGGCATAGAAACACATCAAAGAAAGCATCATTTACCCTTTTGAAATGGTAGATTGATCCTTGAAGCATCAATTGGGGGTAATATGAGTAGACTGGGGTGGTCTTTCTATCCCCTTCAATTGTCAAACTTGGAAAGGTTCGCATCGAGGTAGCTATGTACACAAGGTATGAGGTCATATAGAACTTGGAAGAAGTCTATTCCTTGGTTAGCTACTCGTGAAGGGCATTGCTAATCTGCTCACCCCAGAAGATGACATGCTTACCCTGGAGGATGATCTTAATGAACGGGTACATCTACTCATGGAACTGTGAGGAAGACGGGAGTCCTTGCACTCTGCTGAGAAGGGTGATCAAGTCACTAATTTCTTCAATAAAATCAATCCTTGGGAAGTTCCACAGCCATCTGGATAGATTAGTTCTGGTTGTCTTCAACCACTTGTTATTCATCACTTTCTTTGCTCTCTCAGGGTCTTTGTCGTACTCCTTCTAAGCTTTTATGAAGTCAATATTTAACACTTCAGTAGTAGGAGGGCACATGAAGACTTTGTTAATAAATTCAAGATCCAATCAAATTACTACTTTGCCACTAGCATCTAAGACTGATCTTGTCTCTTTTTTGTAGAACTGGGTGCACTAGAGGATGAACTCCATATGATGTGTTGCCACCAGCTTAGTGGCAACTAGGTGAATGTTGCTTTCAATGATCCTCTTCATTTCAAAACTTAGATTCACTCCCTTAGTTTGGGTCATGAACTTGGCCATATCCATATGGCCAATTTCAATGTACATGATGTCATCAATGTTGGAGGTGACCAAAGTGATTGGGAAGACACCCCAATATTTATACTTCATGGTCTTTGACTTTTTGGGAGATGTTTTAGACATTAGAACTAGCCTTAGTTGAATAGGTGCTGACGAGCAAGAATTCTCTGAAAGTACTGTAGTCATGATCACATAATTAAGGAAAAGGGTGCAATTTGGAGAACTCACATATTAAGTGATCATGACCAAGGATGGGTACTTAAAAGGGCCAGGTCAAAAACTAGGTCAAAAAATGAGGAAGAAAGGAAAAAGATGGAAAAAAGGGGGAAAGTATTCTAGAGTTGGAAGAAAAATTTAGAGGAAAAATACATGGGCGGTGAAATTTCCCACCCCTGCATAACGAATAAAAATAATGTAAAGGCAGTGAAATTTGCTGCCCCTGTAGGATCAGCCTACACAGGTGGCAAAATTTGCTTCCCCTATAGAATTGGAAGGGAAAGTGTAGGGGAAGTGAAAATCACCACCCCTGCACCTCTGGACTACATCGGTAGTAGAATTTGCCACTGATGCAGGTTCTTACCAAAAAGGGGGTACGGGCGGCAAAAATTGCTACCTGTGTAAGATTGGCCTACGTGGGTGGAAAAATTTGTTGCCCATGCAGGTAAAAGGTAGAGGGCAGCTGAGAAGCATGGGCAGAAAAAATTGCCTCCCATGTAGGCTTCTAAAAGAACTACGGGCAAAGGTGAGGGGTGGCTAAAATCGCCACCCCAGCATGGAAAGAAAAATAGGAAGGCCGATGGGGAGGACAAGGTGGGAAGGAAAAACAAAAACAAAAACACTCTAACAATAACAAAAACTAAAAATGAAGCTAAAAAGGAGGAAGGAAAAGAAAATGAATGCTAAAAACAAGCCCTGCCTAGAAAGCCACATGCGTAGTAAGCTCAAATCTATAAAAATACACTTCAACTCATTTGTTGGATCATCTAGATGCAAAGGGCAGGAAGAGAGGAGGAAGAATGAAAAAAAGGCTAAAATCAAGTTACATGGGGCAAAAATTGGCCCCAATAACCCATCATGTGTGACAATAAATGTTGTGCATGGAAATCGAGGCATGCAGGGGTGGCAAAATTCACTGCCCTTGCATGTTCAGTTACAAGTTAGATGCAGTGGTGGCCAAAATTGCCGCCATTGCAAGGAGAATGTAGGGGTGGAAAAAATTGTTGCCCTTACAGGGAAAATGTAGGGGTGGCAAAAAATGCTACCCTTGTAGGGAAAATGCAATGCACTGGTGGCAAAAAATGCCTCTCGTGCATGAGAATGGAGAAAATAAAACACCAACTCTGAAAGAGGTAGGTTTGGGTCTCTAAATCATAACAACTTTCACGTTTCTGGGAAAATGTGACAAAAAGACATTATGAATTTTGAAAGGTGCAGTTGGACCAAGATGAGAATGAGAAGAACCCATCTTGAAAATAAACTTAGAGACATGAAAGATTAAACAGACAAGTTTTGTAGGGGGTTGTTCCCAAAAATGAGCTAAGCTGATTTTGGAAATAATAGGGTAGACAACAAGCTATCAAGGAGTCTCAAATGCCCATGAGGAGGATTGAAAGGGTAAGTAAGCCTCAAATTCATTATTTCCCTTCTTTATACTACTTGTTTCTCACTAATGGTCAAGAACCATGAAGTTTTAAAGAAGTAGAGCAGGTAGAATCCAAGAAATAGTGGGAGCATGGCATGAATGAGGAAGTTGATTCCTTGGATGAGAACCAAATGGAAGATTTGGTAGAGTTGTCAGCCAGAAAGAAAGCACTAAAAGATGAATGGGTTCCCAGGTTAAAGAAGAGAGAGAATGGACACGTGAGATGGAAGGCCAGGGTATATGGTCTTGAGCAGGCTGCAGGACAATGGAGGTTTGACAGTTGTATGACAAAGCATGGATTTAGTCAATGTCAACGTAACCATTGTGTTTTCTTTACCAGATTGGATAATATTAGCTACATTATCTTGTTACTATATGTTGTGTGTATGCTTGTTACAGGGTCACACATGCAGGGAGTTGCTGAGCTAAAGGTAAAGTTAGTTTAGAGGTATGTCATGAAAAATTTGGGAGCGACAAAATTCTTTGGCATGAGTATTCATAGAGATAGGGAAGATCATAGGTTGATGTTGTCTTAGGATGATTGTGTGAATAAGGTAGTGGTGAGGTTCAAGATGCAGGATGCAGAATTGGTTAGCACACCTATGGATGGATAGTTCACAAAACAGTGTCCCAATTCACATGATGAGGTTAAGTGCATGGTATGTACTAGACCTAATGTTGCCCAAGCAGTGGGTGTTGTCAGTGAGTTTGTGGCCAATCTATGAAAGAAGCACTGGAAAATAGTTCAATGGATTCTCAGGTATCTAAGAGAGACTAGCAGTAGGTATACATGCGATGCAAGGTCAAGCACTTCTCTACATGGGTATGTAGATTCGGATATGGTAGGTTACTTGGATGATAGGAGTAGCACCAAAGGATGTGTGGTGGTTGGTCTTCAAGATTGAACTTAAATAGGGATACAAGCTAGGAAACAAATTAGACAATGTATAAGTACAGGTATAGGTGCAACTATTTATCTCCAAGTGGGAGATTGTTAGGTTGTGGAGCTAAAAGCTTCACTGATGCAAACATGGAGGAGGTTGCTGAGTGTCATAGTAACTGACATCGATCAGGCCAACCGATCTTAGTCATAGGTGGATAGGAAGTTGCCGGCATTTGTCATCTCCAAATAGACAGTGACCGACATCGATTGCTTGTGCATTCCAAAACTATTAGTTACATGAATAGTTAGTTTGTTGAACGACCAGTTTGCATGTAAAGACTAATTTTAGTCTTGGAGCTGCATTTTTAATAATTGTAACTAGGAAGTCTAATTATTGTTTGTATGGGATCTATATAATAGACTCATGGGGCTATATTGTAATTTGTAGAATCAAAAGGGTTCTATCCAAGGGAGAATCATAAGGACTTGGTGAGGCAAGGACAAGGGTTCTTCCAGGTGTGTAAGATCTAGGTCAGCAGGTGTGTAAGGCTAGGTTGATCTGTGGTATAGCAAGATCAAGTGAGATCTACATGGTAAGTAAGATCTGGGTTTGCAAGTGTGTAAAACCAGGGTGATCTAAAGGTGTGCAAGATTAGGTGAGATCTACTTGGAGTACGTGGTGTACTCAAACTTGGAGTATGTGTGTGTACTCGGTGGTACTAGCAGTATTGTTACTGACTGGTTGAAACACCAACTCGGTTATTGAGTTGATTGTGTTTGTAATTGAGAGAGATAACTCTTGAGGGAAGGTTACTATTATGCCCAAGAGGTGTGGGAAGAGTGTGATCTCTTTATTGTATTTCCTTCTGGATGTATTGAATACAATTGTGTATTGTCTCTCATATTCTGTGCTATTTTTGATTTTTAATTACTTATTATTCTAGTTAAATTCTGTGTTTAGTTTCTTATACAAAGGTAATCAAGTGTGCTCTTAGGGAGCAAGGATCCTAACATATTTTTCCTTCTTTTCCTCCTCTCGCACTTATTGTTGTATGATAGTGGCTGATTGGAATTAACATGCCATCTCTTGAGCCTTCTATATGTCTACTTATATATTATTGGCCTTTTGTAAAGCCTTAGCTTCTTCATCTTTCTATATTGCATGTTAGTTTTATGCTTCTTATTTATTTCTCTTCTTTTCTTCCTTCCTATGCCTACATTCATATACATGAGTAGATTCTTCCCTTATGAGCTATTGTTATTATACTATTAGTTTCTCTAATGCACTTTATTCAACCTCTTATAATTGTGGTGATGGTATGGAATCCTCTCGTTGTACCTTTAAACTTGGAACCTATTTCTTCTTTCTACTGATAGTGATCAATATACATCATGGTGGTGGTGTAAAAGATTCAAGAGTAGCTTTTTATTCCTATGTAATAATGTGCCTACAAAATATACATTCCTATAGGGTAGGGAGACTCTTGCCTCCCATCATGTTCCTATCCTACAGATAAGTTATTCTGATGGGCACTCTAGCAGGGTTTCAAAAACAATGTAAGGTGGAAATGTTGGAGTAGTTGATGGCTAGAAGAAGTCCATTCTATGCTGAAGTTATTCCACCTCTTCTTGGACTATGTCCATAATGATGTAAGGTGGGAAAGGTAAAAGTTACACCCATAGGTTAAGTGGAACCTACTACCAGATTTACACTATATGCACCACCTTCTAGACAAAGAACTCTTTTTCTACCTCTTTCTCATAATAATATCCAACCATGTTTGCCAACATGACTTTGTAGACTTATTGCACATCAATTCCCATATCCATGAGGTCATAAGAGTCAAAAATATATGGTACCTTTAGTTCATCCTTCCAATTCATAGTGCTACATGTTGTTCACTTTGGAAGAGGTCACATTGAATGAGGGTTTAATTTTCACTTTCCATTATGATATTGTGAACTGGATGTTATCTTTGATGGTTACACAATAGGAATGTTTGCACCTAATGGTATAAATTATAAAGGAGTTGATCATGTGGCTTCATGATCTTTTTGTTTGGCCACCTTGGCTTATACCATATCTATTGTGATGAAGAAGGGGAGTAGTTTAAATGGTAAGCATGATAGATCATGAATTATGATGAAGACTCCCTTAGGTAGGAGGGTGACCATGGCATGTTGTCCCAAATACTGTAGAAAATTTGGTGGTACTCTAGGGTGTGTACAATGAGGTTCAGACATTCCTCCCACCAAGATTTGAAATTTCCCTCATATGTGAGGGATCCACAATCTTGTGTCCATATGATGTTGTGGAACACTGTACTGACCAAAAGTCCATGTCTAGATGCACTTCCCCCTTAGGAGATTTACACTACATAAAACAAATAAAAAATATTAGAAATTAATAATGAAAGGTTTGCCTAGGAGTGTTGAAACACTTCTTAGTGTTTGAGATCAATTCTTGGACAAAGTATTTAGGCTATATAAATTCTTCCTACTGGTGGATCATTCTATGAGCGATGTCTATAACTCCATTATGTATTTGTTTGGAATACTTGGTCATCTTCTAAAATTATCTAGTGATTCACTAGATGAGAATGTGCACAAGTTCATCTGGAATATTATTGATGGGTATCTATCAATTTTTTTGCACATATAGGTCCTAAACTTCTATCAAGATAGGAGGTGTTTTGTTATTATAGGCTAGTAGGGAGTCTCCTCATGCAAGCATGCCTAGGGCTCAGGCCATGGCTTGGGTGTTGATAACCACCATCTCATCTAGACTTGAATAGATTGCTCCATCATTATATCATCCAAGTAATACTTGAATGATCTCTCCAATATCACCAAAAGTTGGCATTCATAGTAGGTGCTCAATGTTTATGTTTTATAATTTTTGGGGAGCTACAAGGGCAAGTGGTTGCATAACATCAACATGGTTAGGTTAAAATATCTTTTGTTTGGCTTCACAGAGGTATTAAAATGGATCTTGATCACTACTTGGTCTACCAAAGTGTCATGTTGACACTCATGGCTTCTTTTTGTGATTTAGAGAGGGTTTAGATTAGTTACATGGTATCCATAGCTATGTGATAGTAAATTTGAATGTTTTTGAATGTTATATGCAATAGAAATGATTCAAATATCTATAGTTGTATCTCTCAAAAATATGTTAAGGATGAAATGCAAACTTGGAGTTTAAACTTAGCTTTTATAGCTTTTACGCCTCTTGGCTTCCACATCTAGGCCATGCCTAACTGTCCACTCATCTTAAATGTAATGGTAGATGTGGAAAACCAATTTCTAATTTGGTCATTAAATTAGGTAGTCATTGGCACATGTGTGGAGTTATGTTGTTATGCCCATAGGTATCCATATGAGGGGTATAAATAATTGATGTTGACTAGCTACCAATTTGTTGAAGATCATGTCCATCAACCCTTGGCTCTTGTATTTACTTCTGATGGATGATCGTTATTTAATGGATATCTTTCTAATGTGATGTTTTGGCATCTTTCTATTAATTAATATTTTTTAGTCACTCCTCTTTGACTTTTTTAGTAGCACACATGGATCTTCTTGCATACATCTAGTGCACATGATGCTTGGTATTTGTATTTCACCAATGTTGTTGTTGAGATAATCTATAAACAAACAAAATAAAAAATAAACATAAAAAAAACTTGTAAAATAGATAAATCCTAATCTAGATGGTACTACTAAATACCTACTCAACTTGTAGAATGAGATCAATAGACTATTGGTGGTAAGGTTTAAGCCTAGAACCATTTACTCACCCTAAAAAAATGGTTCCCTAAAGATCCCTTAAAACTATGATTACTTGTTATGTTAAGTCTTGTCTAATGTAAGGTCCTTTCCATATTATTTTTAGTTTTCCTAGGAATGGTCTGTACTAACTATCATACAAAAAATTGGTTGATCTTTATGGAATTCCTTTTGGCATAATTTCATATCATGCCACATTTTTTGGATTTACTTATGCACTTCCTATGTCCATACTGATCTTCATCTAAACTCATCCATCCTATTTAGTTCTAATATTCAATTATTAGGAGATCCATGATCTCCTAAATACATGACTATAGCAATGCATAGGCTGGTTACTAGATATTTCATTAGCATAACTCCTTCAAAACCATACACCAGCTAAAATGGATTAAATCATATAGCCCTTTTGTAATTTGTGTGATATGCCCATAAGATCATAAGAATGTGATCTTCCCATTCATCCCACATTAAATATCATATATTTTTGTAAGCATATTCCTTAGTACCTTATTTGAATCTTTAACCTAATGATTAGCCTACAAATGATAGGTAGTGATTTTATGATGAGAAATCATAAACTCTTCAATTAAGGCCTTGATAGTATTATTTAAGAAATGCATTCCTCTATCACTAACTAAATTTATTATACATTTGAACATAGTAATGGTGTTTTCATATAAAAACTTGACTACATCCTTCATATTGCACCTAGGTGTGGCAATAACATCAACACACTTAGTAAAGTAATCTATCATAATAATGATGCATCTAAATTTTATATGCTTACTTAGTGGGTAAATTTTTCCAACAAAATAAATACCCCATTATTCAAAAGGTTGCTCTACTAATAGGGGTTTCAATAACATCTCATCTTTATGATGCAATTTTCCCATACATTGGTAGACATTATAGTACTGCACAACTCTATGTGCATCTTGGAACAAATTTGGATACCATAGTCTGCTCTATAGAATATATCTAGCTATAACCTCTCCTATGAAATGTCTTCTTGTGACTCCTTTTTAACCTTATTTTAAGACTTGAGGTCATTAATGTTTGAAGACAACCCTACATAAGACTTCATCCTTCCCCAAGTGATTAACAATCCATTAATGATGGTATATGGTAGTGCTTTAGTCATAAACAACTTTTTATCCCATTCCTAAAAGTGTACAAGGAATATTCTTTACTTGAGGAAGTTGTCAATGGCTTAAAAGTTTTTAGGAATTGTAGAGACATGGAAGAGGTGCACATCAGGAAAGTCTTCTTGTAGTTTTTCTAGCTCTTCACCATTTAGAATGTGGTTGAGGTGGTTAGGTTCCACATTTTCTCTACCTAGTTTTACATTTAGGTCAAATTAAAATTCCTAAAACAACATCAACTAGTGAGATATTTATCCTCCTAACATGGGTTTATTGACTAGATACCACAAGACTTGATGCTCTGTGAAAACTTTGAATGGTGTCACCAAAAGATAGTGATGGAATTATAAAAGTGTGAATATAATGGCGAACAATTCTTGATTTATAGTTGTATAATTTTATTTGCATCAAATAGTTTCTAGCTATCAAAGTGGATAGGATGATAACCTTCTTTGGGATACAAAAGTACAACACCAACTACAATGCCTAAAGCATCTACATGTACATGAAATGACTTACTCCAATCTAGGAAAATAAGTATGGGTGTAGTGACCAGTTATTATTTCAGCTCAATGAAAGTTGTTTGGAATTTAGATGTCCATATAAACTTATCATTATTACATAGTGAGGCTTCCAATGGAGATGAAATCACTACATATCCTTTGATAAATTTATGGTATTAGCCTGTATGGTCAAGAAATGAGTACACTTCAATGGAACTCACAAGTGGGGGCATACTTAATATTACTATGATTTTAGCCTAATCCATTAAGATACCATCGTTATAGACAATATGTCTAGTTAAAACACCAAAAGATGTAAAAAATAAAGATTTATTCAAATTCAGATTGATGCATAGAGATCAACATCATTCCAACATTAAACATATCTTAGATACATGTTCTTTGAATAAGGAGAAGGCTACCTAAACATCAAGGTAAACTTCTAGGAAATAATGGAAGAAATATTTGAATGTTGTAACTACTACACATGAAAATACCACAAGTGCATTCTTCAAGCCAAATAACATGAATGTATATGCCAAAGAACCCCACTTTATTACAAATGTTGTTTTGGCTCAATCCTTCTCTATGATCAGAATCTGATGATATCCACTGTACCCATCCATGAAAGAATATACTTTGTGTCCTATGAGAGACTTAAAAAATTCATTTGTAAATGGTATTAGAAAAGGATCATTTATGCATGCATCACTCAAAATGAAGTAGTATCCACATACTTATATTTATCTTGTTTTCTTAGGTTGAACTATAATTGGGCTTACCTAATCAACTTTATCTATGGGATATATTATCCTTATCTCTCTCATTCTATCCAATTATACCTTTACCTTTAGCTTCATATTAGACTAAGCTTATATGGTCACTTCTTGATTGGCCATGTCAACTCCTTCAATTCAATGTGCATTTTTCCAAGATATGGACTGACTCCTTGAACCTCTAACAATTTGGTAGGAAAGATGTCTTCGTAATCCCTCAATTGTAGGGATTCCAAAATTTTATTCTTTATCTAATAGTCACCTATGATTTCTAGTTTTGGAACCTCCTCTAATCTAATGTTAGCAACATGTTTTTTAGAGGTTGCTAATAAATATTGCATTTTACTTCATCCACAAATTCCTAGATCTTCTTTTTCCTTTCCTATTTTATAATTTAGATGTTGTGTAACTTATCTTCTTTAGTAGTGTTATGTCAATGTCCTTAAGTGGTTTTATAGGTCTCTCAAGTTCAAATAAATAATTCAAATCTAAACCAACATCAAACTAGATTTGGTGACATAGTTGTGTCAAAGCTTGTTCTTCAGTATTTGTAACTTTATACCTTTGAAGTGTCAAATTAAGATCAGAGGATATGTTTTTCTATGTAGTTGATTATATTGTGGTACTCAAATATTATGCACACCCATGGAATAAAATGTAATTAAGTTTCTATAGTGCATTATGAACTAGAGGATTTTCATCTTCAAAGATAATTTTATATGAAATCACTCTATACTTATGCCCAATGTTTGGTTTCTCTCTAGTGTTTTTGGTGCATATACCATGATAATGGTAGGGGAGTAAGTGTATAGAGGAAAATGTGAACCCAATACTTGGGTGCCACACATTCCTCATTGCAAACTTTAACATATTTATGTACATGAATCTTTGGGGCACTCACCTTCTTGAAAAAATGTCTAGTTGGTGTGGATGAATTATGGTAGCTAAAACCTACTGATCATGAGTTCTCAAGAATCATCTCACTCAAGATAGTTAGCTTAATGGTTTCCCACCATGTTGTAGCAACTTCCTTTAAAGCATAGTTTAGATAACTAACCCATTGATTGATGGTTATGATATGGACTTGTAGGCATAGAATGAAATCATTAATGTCCTCTATTATATAACACATGTAATTATTGCTCATGCACAAAGACCATTCATATTGGTCTAAGCTCATGGTCACCTCAGACCTAATTGAGGAGGTGGGTATCTAATTCACCACTAAGAGATGAAGATACTTCCCAAGACAAAGTGCCTTCCCTTATCATTTTTATATAATCTTGTATGTGATTATTGGCTTGATTACAAGAAATCAACTTCTAACTGAGTAGGCAACTTTATAGACATAGAAACACACTCTTCAATGACAAACTAGTTTACCATAAGACATGTAACTACTATTTTTAGCCTCCATTATTATACTATATTGAAATATTAAGAGAGGAGTGATTGTATCTGAAGCTTGGCATGCTGGTATAGAAAGTTATAGTTAGCTACACACAAAGCTTTTGGATTCTCCTCTATATTGACCTCCATTTAACTAGTTTCCTATGGAACATATGGAGAGTTTGGTTCAGTAGGAATTATGTAAGGCTTATGAAATTTTTTCAAATAAATGACAACAAATTTATCACCTTGATATGCATCAAGCTGGCTATGCACTATATTGATAGTCATCTGACCATCATACACCCATTTTTTTCCTATCAGTGTAGGGTAGTGCATTATTGTAGTCTTCATATCTATGATATTAAATTCACTTTACAAAGAAAATTCTATTATTTTTATCTCAACATCCTCTAATATACCAATAGGCTTAACTTTTCCATAATCAACTAAGCTCAATGTTATTGGGTTGTAGTTGAGAGTTAGTTATCCAATAACTTCTCATGTAGATCTAAGAATAATATTAACCATGTTGCCAAAATCAAAGATAGAATTTGGGATCTCATAACCATCAACCTTAATATAAATCCATGTTTCAACATCCCATGGTTTCTTCATCTTGACATACTAGACTATTTTTTTCTATCTTTTGTTGGCCATGTTGTGCACATTCCAAGAGACTATGCAGTAGATTTGTGATGTTCTATGATATGTATTGATTACACAAAGTAATAAAAAGTTTCAATATATCCATAAGTATAGTGAAAAACCCATCTTATCATATAATATGCATAATTTGTCCATACATTTATGCATAAATTATTGTAGCATCACCAGTAGTAGTTTCTTATTATTGAATATTTTTTAGCAACTGCACAACTTTGTTCATGAGACTCTTTTCTATAACTATATCTGGGTATTTATCTTGTCTAAATTTTTTGATGCCCTAATATTTAGGCATTTTAAGTGAAGGTAGTCCTTATTTTGCATGTTATTGTTGTGTCACAACATTTAGAAATGCATTATCTTTAGGCTTCATACTTATATATTTACATTTCATATGGCTTTGTCCTTTCTCTACTTCTCTTGAGTAGGATAAAATTATGTATCATGTTGATCAAAGACTATATATTATGGGAAATATGACTATCATTATGGATTCATCAGACAATTTCATTGGACATGATTATATTCTCCACATATCTAGCATTATAGATGAGGTCATTGATAATTATCACCTCTACCACCTTGATATCCTCCCTTATAACTACCTTGAACACCTACTCTATTAGACTATTATCCCCCTTGATATCCTCCTTATAATTGTAAAAAGTTATAATACTAGTACTATTGATCATTACCTCGCATGTTGAATTATTGTTGTATAGTTGGAGGGATCTAATTTGATTGCTATGGTTACATTATGGGTGAATTCTAAGGTGTTATATATTGGTATTGAGGGGATCAGGGTGTCCAACTTAGAAAAGGAGTCCATCTAGCTAAATCATGAGGCTAGTACTGTAGTGAACTTAGAATCCACTATGGACCCATTTTGGTCGCACAACTCTTATCAATTGTTAGGCCTAGGTTTGCTTATTTTGCTAAGAAAATTTGATGCACTGTAAAAAAATACATTTTTAGAGATTCCATTTTTTATCTCCTATAAATATATATAATTATTCTCATCATGGTTGGTCAATTTGTAGAAATTATAATATAAATTCTATGGATTATTGATATATTATTGCAAAATATGACATTGTGTTATAACATGTCCTACTACCCAACAGAGCTTACAAAAATTTGTCTTGACTTTAGGATAATCATTTTGATGGTGTCATTTTGTTCTAAACTTGATGCACCATAGACTCAATTTAGGTTTATCTGCCTCATAGTATTGCTCCATTATTTTTATAAAAGCATGTAGTGTGTTTTTAATTTTTGAATTAGTAATATGAGCTTCTCCATAATCCTTAATCTATTCTACACATAGTGTAGTAGCTCTTACATCTAATTTTGTCTCATATTACATTTGTGTAGTGGTAAAACAAATCCTACCTCATAGTATTTCAAGGAACCATGTTACTTTATTCATTACATTAGAAAATCTATGATCAGTCATAGACCAACTCTCTAGACTTTTGCCTTATCTCTTTTAGGTCTTATATTGTCTAGCTAGTACATTTCTTAATTTTAAATTATATAATGAGCCAATATTACATGTATTTTAGGCTTGCATATTATAGATATATATAACTTTTTATATAAACTATAATGCTCTCTTAGCTAGATCCCCTACTAATTTTCACTTTTGTAAATTTCCATCAGTGACACCCTTAACTTGCCATTTCATTTTACAAGTTAGCAGATACTATTTAGTGTTCATGGACCCATCATAGATGGCCAAATTTTAAAATACTCTTGAATAATTAATCATATTTACTGGTATGGATAGATTATTTTACATATCTATTATTTAAGGGGGCTACATCCTGTGTGATCCTAACTATGTACTAGTCTACACACTAGAAGAATTAACTTGCATACTTTGCTTTTCTACGCTTCTTTCATTTTATTGTTTTATTTTAGCTAAATTTAAGAAATGTAAAGACTTCCTAATTATATTTTTATGAATTTAGGTGCCCCAATGGTTCATGTTATTTTAAAATGGTCTTCCCCAACTCTTCTCCTCTTGCTCTCCTAGCTAAAAATTTATACTATAATATAAGACATTGGGTTGTGGAAACACATGCTCTTTTAGTGAATGGTTATTTTTTGTAATTTAATCTATTTCACTTGAACCTATTATTAAAATATGACTAATTTCTATTTCTCTATGTAACTATTTTTCTTCTATCAATACCTTTTATGGGTTGCACACTTATCTATCATCTACTAAATCTAATTCTAAGTTATTCTCACCTTCCTCTTCATATAACTCATCTTCATCTCATTATCCATCCTCTCATCCATTTTTTGGCATGCCATGTCATTATATTTATTTATTATTCACTCATCATCCTACTCATAATCTTAATCATTACCTTTGTGCACTCGATCATCAGATACTTTACTACTACTCTTACTCCTACTCATAGCTACTTAGGTATTCTTTTCATCTATTTATTCCATTTATTTTATTATTGTAGTTCCCATTCTGAATCTATAGTTTTCTTCTAATTCTTCTTTCCTCACATCTTCATTCTTAAATTTGAGGGATATCCTCCATTTAAGCTACATTTGAGGGATATGTGTACATGAAGGTGAATGATGGATAGTCTTATGTAGCTTCAAATGCTATATATCCTTTTACTATGAACTTAGTAATGTATCCATCAATGGCAGGGTAATCCAGTAATCTATCAGTCTCATCCAATCAATTTCTAGTTTCACTAACTAGTCTATCTTCTCCTCAGTCTAGGTAATGGTTTCTTATACTTTGGGATTGAAGTAATAGTAATTTTGTCTTTTTAGCCAATTGGTTAGTAGTTCAATTAGTTTGAACTAGAAAATTTTAGATTATTGGCTTGGTTCAATCAGCTTGGTGCCCAGCCTTGAACCGTTTGAACTAGGTGACCCATGCGCCTTCCTAATCCCAATTCTTGGAAGATGCATGGGTCACTTGTTAAAAAGGGTGCCAAAGGGCCTCTTTTCTTCCTTTATATAATGAAGACTTGTCATTTGAGAAAGGATCTTCCACATTTCTAAGGTGTAGCCCTAGAAAAATTTTACCTGTATCAATAAACACATATTTTACCTCTATCTTGGTTAGATATCTCCATGTATGTCTAAGTGTTAGTTTGTGTTTAGTCATTGCTTCTTGATGCTTCCATAGGTTCAACACCAACATACCTGGTGTTTATAAGGTGCCATTTTTGTAGCTGACAAGCAGAGCTGTATTTGGAAGTGCAAATATAGAAGAAATTACTATACAATGTGCCTTTCATAGCACCTTTGGTGAATCTCTATTTTTTGTATTTTCCATTAAAGCCTCCTTGCCAAGCTTCTTACAGCCTGGTCCTTCTGCCAGTTTGAAGTGTATGTATGTGTTTCTCTGATTGTAAGTGTGAGTGTGGGAAGGTCAAATCATTTTGGTGCATCACATTATATATATATATATATATATATTCTCCTAGCCCTTAGAATAGTTTGTTTTTTCTATAGTGTTTCTCCCTTTTCGTCCCCCCCATTTATATATATATATATATATATATATATATATATATATATATATGTTAGCACTTACTGGAACAAATTAGATGCATCAAAGGGAGCTAGCCCTTACCTAGAGACTCTCCCCTCTAGCTTCACTAGTCCCACAGGTGAGAGGGGAGTTTCCATTATTGAGAGAGGAAGGTAGGAGCTTGGCTTCCTACCAAGGGTGTAATCTTCTATGTCAACTATTTTGGCACGCCCAGTGGGACCCAATTTTACAACTCAGTAAGGTTTCAAGATTGATGGTGGTCCTGTTACAACAAATTAACTATTTACATCATTTAGCGACTCCACTGGTAAGAACTTCATTTCCTAATCAAAGACTAGTCTGACTTCCTATGCCTAAATTCACCACACAATCTACTTCTAAAAAGGCAATAAACTCATGAAGTTAAGAGTTTGTTGTAGAGCATGTCAAACAAACTTATAGCACTTAAAAGGCAACAAGATCAAAGCAAAAGACCAAATTAGGGATACCAACATTATGGTCAAGCCCCTAGACCCCCTTTCAAAAACTACAATCAAGGACAGGGTCAACTTACTTAGACCAGACTATTCCAAGGCTACAACCTAGGCCACCCTTCATCATCTAAGGTCATGGTGCCCATCTAAAACAATTTGGTATTGGACTAGCCAAGTTGTTCGACCATGGGATATGGTTAGGAATAGGCTATTTATATAAATGAGATGATGGGTTATTACCCAAGTGCAGACAATTAGGCAGTTGCTCACCCCCAGGTCTTCGAAGCTCTAATGCAACCCAACACAAGCAATATTCAAAGTCAGCCTGACTCTACTCTTATGAACCACCTGGAAGGTGAGTTTTATGCAATCAATTATGTGGGTGTTATAGACAATCAGGATGATTATGTTGTATAAAACATAAGATTCAAGAGGAGAGCAATGGGAGAAGCCTAGGCTACTACCCAAATGGTAGCAACACCTTCTCCATCACACTCAAATCAAAAGGTCCCAAACTTCAGACCAGATTTTGTACCTTCACCACATTAGCCTGCACCTCAAGTTGGAATTAGCCCCAAAGAAAGCTTGAAGGGAGGTAGTCCTCAAGTCAATGTGGTGGACCAGATGAAAAAGCTACATATGAACATCTCCTTATGGGATTCATTATCTCTACCAGGACAAAAGGACTTTCTATAAAGGGAATTGCATGAGCTGGATCGATAAGCTATCCCAGTGAGCACTGATAATGTCTTGATGATGAATGGACAACCTTCCACTCTAGGCTAGGTCAAGAAAGAAGAGAAAATTTCCCCTTTTTATGTGTCCTTGGTTATAGGGGATTTCATGGTGCATAATTGCATCATTGACAATGGGGTTAGTACCTCAGTAATGCCCAAGTGCATAGCTGACAAGATGGGATTGAAATATGAAGAGATGAATAAGGGAGTCCTGCAGCTAGATGGGACACCTACAAAAATAGTTGGGATAATGAAGGGTTTAAGCTTAACATTACATGCTTGCCTAACTTTCTTAGTTCCCCATGATATAGTAGTGGCAAATGTTCTTCCTTATTTCATAATTTGCTTATCTAGGGACTTTTCATCCAAGATAGGTGGCTATCTAGTAGCGAATTGGTCCTATCTAGTTTTTAAAACCAAGTATGGGACCAAAGTAAAGATTGAATTTGAGCCAATCCACAAGGACCATCTAGAACCATATTCACTCAAGGCAGTGAATGTCAGCTACACCATTATTGACCAAGAAGAGTCCCAAATAGACAATCTCCATCCTCTACTATTGAAGGAGTTACAGACCTACTCTTGGATGAGTGGGGAAGTGATAAATTTGAGCATGACACTTACAAGTTCATAGAGGAGGCAGGCCTTGGAGTCTACTGCATACATGAAGAGGGTACCTTCATACCAAATATAATGAAGGCAAGCTAGGAGGACCTAGGTCTATGGCAGCTGTACTTTGATGGTTTCAAAAGTAGGTTGGGAGCTGGTGGTGGAGCAATGTTAGTCTTCCCTTTAAAGGAGAGTTGCTTTTTGGATTTTCATTTCCAATTTTCTTGCACAAATAATGTTGAAAAATATGAGTCCCTTATCCATGGTTTGGAATGGGCAAGGAAAAGAGGGATCAAGGAGTTACAAGTTTTGGGAGATAGTGAGCTGATTGTAAATCAGGTAAAAGGCTAGAATCTGAAAAAAAAATTCTTTGCTAAAGTCCTACAAGCATAAGGTTTGGGACTTGGTGGAAGATTTCCTCACTTTCAATATTACCTCCATTCCTAGAGAGTAGAACAAACAAGTGGATAGGTTAGCATCAATTGGTGCTCAATTCTATATTTCCAGGGAGATAAGCTGAGACTGCAGTTCACACTACTTGAAGGTGGTAGTTTAGCTCTCTATCCATGACAACATTACAAACTGGTAGGTCTTAAACAATGACCAACAAGTAGCTTTCTTCTTATAGGAAGAAGTTGATTTCACAACAAAGAACCAGGCAAAGCTGTAATAGCAATATGGCAACCAGATTGTTTAATTGAAGAACAATAAGCTCCCTAAAGGTTTGGTCACTCTTGAGAGTATCTTTAATGGAGATGACCAATTGAGAAGTGAAAAGGCATGCATCACAACTAAGGAGGAGAATTACGAGAAGGTTAACATATTCAAGGATAAGCTGCTTGCACTTGGAAAAGTCTGCACAGTTCAAGAAAGGCAGACTTTCATTTTGTTGTGTTAGGAGTTTATTGATGTTTTTGCTTGGGATTATAGTGATTTGAAGGGTTTCAACCCAAGACTCACCCAACACACCATCAAATTAAAATAAGGTGCCATGCCAATCATGTAGAAGTAGAGACCTATCAACCCAATGATTGAGCCTCTCATGCAGAAGGAACTGGCCAAATTGATTGAGTCCAGGATTATATTTCCAATCAAACATTCCTCCTGGCTGAGCCAATCTTGTTCCTGTCTGAAAGAAGAGTGGGGAGATCAGGCTATGTGTTGATTTTAGAAACCTTAATAAAGTCTCTTTAAAAGACCATTACCCTCTCTTGAGCATGGAGTAGATCCTTTAGAAGGTATAAGACAGTGAGTGTTTCTCCCTCTTGGATGGATATTTAGGATATAATCAAATTCTGGTGTAAGGCTATGACCAACACAAAATAGCCTTCACTACTAAATGGGGAATGTTTGCGTATAATAAAATGCCATTTAGGCTGTCTAATGCTGGTGCTACCTTCTAGTGAGCCATGGACATGGCTTTTCGAGGCTTGATAAATAACAACTAGTATACCTCAATGATGCTGATGGTATTCTCCAAAGAAGTGAGCCATCACCTGAAACACCTCAGGTAGATCTTTAAAAGGTGTAGGGAGTTCAACATCTCTCTAAACTTAAACAAATGCATGTTTACTATTCATGAGGGGAAACTCCTTGGCCACATTATGTCCAAGAAGGGATTATCCATTGACCCTGAGAGAGTTCATTCTATCCTAGAGATGTCCCTACCTAAGCACAAGAAAGGCCTGCAAAGCTTCTTTGGGAGGATAAATTTCATTCTGAGATCCATTCCAAATTTCGTAGAGATAGTCAAGCCACTGACCTCTATGTTGAGGAAGGGTGAGGAGTTCAAGTGGAAAACACAAAGGAAGGATGGCTTTGAAGCTATCAAGCAGGCCATAACTTGAGCTCCTACTTTGATCAGCCTCGACTTCAATAAACGCTTCAACCTCTACACTTTTGGCAATGAAGAGGTAATCTCTGCCATGCTTACCCAAGCAAATGGTGATGACATCGAGCAACCACTTACAATTTTTAGCTAGGGGTTGGAGGATTTCAAAGTCAAATACATGTATGTAGAGAAGCAAGTCTTGGCAGTAGTATAGAGCTTGAAGAAATTTAGGCATATGTTGTCCAATAGTAGGATTCACCTCATGGTTCCACATCTTGGCATGTCAAGGATTTCTTGACCAACTGAGACCTAAATGAAAAGAGAGCAGGGTGGATCACCAAGGTGATGGAGTATGACATAGACATCAAGATCACCAAGCTCATGAGGGGAAGAGGCTTGTGTGAACACCTTGACTGTGGACTTCAAGTAGAAAAGGGAAGACATCTTACTAGTTTATGATGTAGCTACGGTAGAAGAACTAGCTATCATGAAGGATTGGACATTGGACCTAAGGCATTTTCTTCTCACTGGTGAGTGCCTATAGGGTCTTGATGGGACCTTCTTGTAGGGTCTTGATGGGACCAAAAGAAGGTACTTTAGGCTCCAATCTCTCCCTTATGTCCTAGTTGATGGAGTATTGTTTAGGAAGGATCTCTTAGGGTTCCTTCTAAGATGCATAGACTTAAAATAGGCTAACAAGGTGTTGTCTAAGTTCCATGATGGGCTAGCAGGTGGTCACTTTACTCCTAAGGCTACTATAGCAAGGATAATGAGAGCTAGCTATTTCTAGCCTACTCTTTTCAGGGACACCCATGCCTGGGTAAGAAAGTGCCAGAAGTGTGCACTTTTTGATGGGAAGCAATGGTTGGTTGCCATGCCCCTATAGCCTATTCAGGTGGAGTAGCCATTCATGCAGTGGGGCCTAGACTTCATAGGGATGATTAATCCTCCCTCCAGTGCTGGACACAAGTGAGTCCTGACTGCCACAAACTATTTCACAAGGTGGGTGGAGGCTGTTGCTCTGAAGGAGGAAAATGAAAGTGCGGTCTTGGAGTTTTATGAGGACTTGGTGGCGAGGTTTGGGGTTCTAGCAACCATAATCTCAAATAATGCATTGGCTTTTCTAGGAACCAAAACAAGTGAATGGGTGCTAAAATATGGTATATATCTCAGCACTTCATCCAATTATTACCCATAGGGGAATGGGATAGTTGAGTCCACCAACAAGAATTTGATCAGGATCATCAAGAGGACCATGGAAGAAAATTAGAGGACTTGGCATGCCAAGCTAAAAATAGCCCTGTGGGCAGATAGGGTCACCCTGAAGAGGGCAATTGGCAAGTTGCCATATGCACTCATCTATGGAAGGGAAGCTAGACTCCCCATTTCACTCAAGTTGCTAGCCTTGGATCTCGCTCACCAGCTGTAATTAGAGGAAGGAACTAGCATGGAGGTTAGATTATGTGAGTTGATGGAACTCCAAGAGGTAAGGGACCAGGCTATGGCTTCCATGACTAGAAGCCAACAACAAGTGAAGAGACACTTTGACAAGAAATCTTCATCAAAAATTTTCTCTGAAGGAGACATTATCTTGAAATGGGATGAAGACTGAGCTAATATTGGAAAGCATGCAAAGTTTGATGCCCTATGGAGTGGCCCATACATAATCACTCAGTGCAAGCAACATAATGCATTCCAACTCTCCAGGTTGGACGGTAAAGAACTATATATCCCAGTTAATGGGATACATCAGAAGAACTGCCACTAAGTCTCTTTTCATCATGTATATATTTTCCCTTTGTTTTTTCTCCTGCTTTCCCTAAGTGCTTTCTACACATGTTAGTAGTTTTCTTAGCCTTGTGTGTGTTTTCTCTTTTCCCTTTGAGGTGAATCTACATGATTGGTTCTAGATTTATCAGAGCTATTTCTAATCTTTAAGTTATAATCTGACATTGTGCCCAATGGATTTTTAAGGCAACTGGCTTCTAAACATAGCAGGCATGCTTCCCCTAAGAGTCACTAATTTGTTGACCATTTTTTGCCCAATAAGCCAAAAATTGATCCCCTTTTGTCCTTGTTGTTCTAGGCCATTTCATTTTTTCAATTTTGCATGAATCTATTCATTATATAGACTCTATAGGTCTAAATATATAGACTCTACAGGTTCTAGATTTCTACGGACTCTGCAGGTCTAAATCCATGGACTCTACAGGTATATTTCTATGGACTCTATAGAACTTGGTTTTCTATGGACACTGTAAGTTTTCTTTCGGTAATTGAAGAACCAGTCAAAAAGGGCAAGATTTTACAAAGCTTCTTCAGATTTTTATCTAAATAAATTCACAAAGAAAGTTGGCGTTTTTGAAGCATTAAACCGTTGAACTGGTTCAACGCTTCAGTTCAATGCTTTGATTTAACAAAGAGTTTAATCAGAAAAGTTCAACATACTAGTTCAATGGTTTGGTTTAACAAACTGGTTCAATGGTTTGGTTTAATAGACTGGTTTAATGGTTTAGTTCAATTAGCCTTGGTTCAAGCTTTAGCTCATTATTTTAAGCTTATCACTTCATTTTTAGGCCTTGGTTTAATCTTCAAGTTCATTGCTTGGTTTAACAAAGAGTTCAACGTCTTTGGCTCAATAGTCGCTTGAATTGTTGAGCCATTGAATCAATTCAATGGGTTGGTTCAACATTTTGGTTTAAAGGCTTTAGTTCAATGCATCGATTCATCAGCAAAGTTTGAATGCCTTGGTCCATCACTTAGTTCAATGCTTCAACTTAGCTTAACACTTTGGCAAGTTTATCAGTGCACAACATTGAACCATTGAACTGGTTCAATTGCTTAGTTCAATGCCCTAGTTCAACACACAAGTTCAATAGCTAATTGGTTCAAGTGAATGGTTCAACAAGTGGTTCAAATAGATAGATTATCAGCTTGGTTCAATTGGCTTGGCACGCAACCTTGAATTGATTGAACCATTGAACCTTTTTTTGTTCAATGGGTTGGCTCAACAACTTGGTTCAAGGATAGGTACCCTAGTGGAGGGTAGTCTTGGGTTTAAGAGCCCTTGCGAAGGGCAAGGACTTTTTAAAAGGAGCCAAAGAGGTAAGTCATCAAAATTTCACCAAAGTCTGAAGGAATTCATTGAAGGGCTGCAGTAACAGAGCTCAAAGGAAGAAGCCCACTCAAAGGGTATGCACCCTTGCAAGGGGCTCTCACCAAGGATGATGGACTATTCTTAAAAAGCTAAGGGTCTTTTCCCTTCTGGGAGGGATAAACAAAGGAAATCAAAGTGGCCAATTCCCATAGACTTTTTACCTATGGAAAAAGGCCTGAAGTAGAAAACCTGAAAGAGTGACCCGCCAAAGAGCCAAAGGAGAGTCCAGGGGTGACATCCCAAAAGCTGTCAAAATTAAACACGATGAACTAGCCATTGGTTTTCAAGTGATGACAAGTACACGAATGTCAAATTTAAGCCAGTAAAAAGGTTGTTTGTTTTTGAAATGCCTGAGCGCCAAATCATGGAAGGATCCCAAGGAATGTAGTGACCCACTAGAAGATCACCCCTAAGGGCTGAAGGAGTAGAAAAGGACAAAGAGACCAGAGAACAAAGAATAGGTAGATGGTGTAGCTCATAAATTCAAATCTTGATAGTAGAATATCCATCATGCAAAAGTAGACGAAGCTATCTAAGTGACATAGGAAGGTGTCGATTTAAGAAGTTATTTTAGTGGTTGACACAGTGCCTACCATGTGATCATCAAAGAGGCACAAATAGTGGTCAACATAACTAGTTTTATTTAAAATGCATTAGAGAGAAGTCAAATGGTAGCTCATAAATTCAAATCCTGACAGGAGTTGACACAACGTTAGATTCAGATGGTTTCTTCATCCCAATGCTCGAAAGGCACATGGGTCACTTGTTAAAAAGGGTGAAAAAGGGCCTCTTTTCTTCCTCTATATAATGAAGAATTGTCATTTGAGAAAGGATATTCCACATTTGTAAGGTGTAGCCCTAGAAAATTTTTACCTGAATCAATAAATGCATTTTTTACCTCTATTCTGGTTAGATATCTTCATGTATGTCTGAGTGTTAGTTTGTGTTTAGTCATTACTTCTTCATGCTTCCACAAGTTTAACACCAACATACCTGGTGTCTATAAGGTGCCATTTCTATAGCTAACAAGGAGAGCTATATTTGGAAGTGCAAAAACAAAAGAAATTACTATACAGTGTGCCTTTCACAGCACCTTTGGTGAATCTCTATTTTTTGTATTTTCCATTAAAGCCTCCCTGCCAAGCTTCTTGCAGCCTGGTCCTTCTGCCAGTTTGAAGTGTATGTATGTGTTTGTCTAGTTTTAAGTGTGAGTGTGGGAAGGTTAGATCATTTTGGTGCATCACCTCCTTTAGAATAGTTTGTTTTTTCTACAATCTTTCTCCCTTTTCATCCCCCCCATTATATATATATATATATATATATATCTCCCTTTTCATCCCCCCCATTATATATATATGTTAGCACTTAGTAAAACAAATCAGATGCATCAAAGGGAGCTAGCCCTTACCTAGAGACTCTCCCCTCCAGCTTCGCCAGTCCCACATGTGAGAGGGGAGTTTCCATTGTTGCGTGAGGAAGGTAGGAGCTCAACCTCCTACCAAGGGTGCAATCTTCTATGTGAACAATTACACACTTACTTTTGGTCAAGTATATGAGTCTTTAGACATCGTGGTCTTTAGTTCCCCTTCTCTAGTTACCAAGTGTAAACTCTCTTGTGCTAGTCACCTATTTCACTCATGATTGGTTCTATGAATCCATATGAAGGAGAAATAGAAAAATAAAAAAATACAAAATATAAATCATTTATAACAAAGGAAATGATGAAAAGGAAATTATATATTCAAAAGTTAGATCACACTAAAAAAAATGATCTTTAACACATTTCTTAAATTAGTCAAATATCAAAATCCATAGTTGGCCTCATGATAGAGCCAAGGTCTATTGGGATGCAATAAGATAGTAAATTGGAGTAGGAGATTTCATTATATCATATAACATCTAGTGCCACCTAATTTCTCAAATAAGTACCCATTCATTATAGTAGATCGATAACTCTATAAGGGGTACTAAGGAAAGGGGAACATGTTGTGGGAAGGTAGGTCTATTTTAATTTTCATGCTATAGCCTTCATGGTATGATCTATGTACTTTTCTTGTTATCCTAAGATTTGTCTTTACTAGTTGGAGTGTGATAAATCATTGATATCGATAGTTATTAGCCTTGTTCACTTGTCTAGTGTGTCTCATTCTTGTTAAGTGTGTTTACATCACCCATGTGGTGCCTCACATTCCTTATTTACATCATATTATTCCCTATATCCCCTTATTGGATACTAATTTCCACTGATCACATCTTTGATCACATATATCTACTTATGCCTCTTGGTTTATAGTTTATGAGTTGCATTGTAATACCTCAAGTAGGAACAAGTTTTCCTCATAAACATCCTTATACCATTTATTTTCCACAAAATATCATTGTAATATTAATCATGTTATTAGGTGGTTTTTCTTTCTTACATTGTATCTTAGAACACTAACTTTAAATTATCATCCATTGATATTTTGATTTTCATCTATCTATCATGTTCTTTTTTTTTTTTTTTGAATTAACTTATCTTACATATGACATTTTACATGCTTACATGTTTTTATTTATGTTTGAATTCACATGTTTATCTTACATCTTGACTTACATTTCATTTTTAATCATATACATTTTATTTATGTTTTATTTGACATGATTATCCTACAAGAGGTTACCTTTCACTTCATTACATATATTTATTAGAGTTTTCTTGAATGATATTTCATTTACATACAATTTTTTACATGCTTCCTAATGTGATTTAGTGACTTCTATAGTCTTTTTTTGTCATATCATGTTTTAAAGGCTTTCCAACATGATTATGTTCTACATTTTTTTTTCATTCATGTTTTACATGCTTCCCAACATGATTTAGTGTATTATTCATTTATTTGTCATTATTTATCCATTTTTCCTTGGTATTTTAGTTATAACTTAGCATTTATCACCCTAGATTACTAATTGTATTTGAACAACTTATACAGTTATGTAGAATTCATTTATTTTGATTTCCCTACATTTGTTTGTTTTTGCTCTTTAGTTTTCTTTCCTTAGGGTTTGTCCGAAGCAATTAATGTTCCATCTATGATTAATACTAAAAATGCAATAGAAAAATTCAATGATAAAGGTAAGTTAAGGTATGTATATGATATTGTTGATTATTTCTTAATGTTATTTAAATTTTGAAATTTCAATTTATGCTTTTTACTATAATTTATTAGCTCAATGTTGTGTGTTGCTATGTTTTTTCTCAAGCACCATTATATGTTACAAATGTGTGACACATAATGAAATTTGAGTGGGGATTATGTATACACAAAATATTTTATAGACTTTATCATTTATTTATGCTTTATATATTATAAAAACATGTCAATTCTTAATCTCTCTAAGTGCATGCCTTAAAGTTTGCATTGGGAAAGGGATTGGTAGACCTTTGGTGGTTCATAATATTTTTGGCCCCTAGAACATTAATTAAAAAACACTATAAGATAATTTTATCTAATTCACTAAATAATAAAAAATTATACACTCTCTTAAGCAATTCACCATCCAAAACATCCCCTACCTACTAAAATACCCTTTTTACTCATTTTTACTATTACGTTAACTTAGTTGACCTTGTATGGAATCTAACACATGTTATATAACTTCATCAACCCAAGATGACCTATTTCAAGGCTTAATAATTATATTTCATACCAAAAAATATTGACCCTACTGACCTTATTAGTTAAATTCTTAAGAGGGTTTAAGGTAAAACCTTGGCTATAAATATCTCCTTTCACTTCATTTATAAAGAGATGAATATTCAATTGCACATCATTACAGCTCTTAAATATGCTTATACTATCATTCAAAGGTTTCATTGATTAGGTTTTTACCTTGAAGTAAAATAACTTGTTTTGTGGAGGTCTTGGATTCATAATATAAGTCTTGTAGCCTAAATCTCATATATCCTTGTGATTGTTACAAGCCACAACAACCTCTTACAAAGAACCATTGGCCAAAGGGAGAGATTGTGGCACAATATGTTCACTTCAATAAGGTAAGTATAATCTTAGCCATTCATATTTTGGTTAAGTATGTGTTGTAGAACTAAGATATTGAATTGTATTTATCCTTGATTAGATTACTTCTATATTGTCATGAATAGAATTATATTTGATTGTTTATTATCTTTCTCATTTGTGCCATAAACTTTGGTGAGCACTAGATTAGTTTTTATGTTTATTAACTAGATTACCTTTTATGTTAGTTTATTAGATTAAATAATTTCCATTTATCACATTATAAGACCTAACTATAGTTATTATATGATGGAATTTGATTAGGGACTTGTAAACCTATCCTTTTCTATTGTGTAATAAGATATCCCTTAGTTAGGTTTAATGGATCCATAATTGGTCATAACCCTGATATAACAAAGTATTGATAATTAAATTATTAGTTTATTACCTTATTTAAGCTTGGATATTACTGAGTAGGATAAATTTTAGATCTATGTTATTTCACTTGCATACAAAAACTATGTATTTAATTACCTTGTTTAGGAAAGGGACATGAAATATGGGATGTATGTGAGTACACATGGGAATTTATAGCTTGTAGGCCACACTAAATTTTTAATACAAGATATAATATGAGTTATAACACTTTGGGGAAAAATTATTTTACTTTTTATGCTACTTCAGATACATCTTCTTATATGGATAAAAACACAAAAAAAATAATCACCAATGTCAAAATGTCACTCACTACATTATTGATCTGCTTGTTGATTTATTTTATTAGGTACCATTGATAAATTCTCTCATAAACTAATGAGTACCTCATATTTATGGTTAATGTGTTCCTAAAAATATCTAACCTTGGGATGCAAATTCAAGGCTGAGGGTATGGATAGGGGATGATACCCATATAGTGCCACAAAGGGAGCCATTTTAGAATAAGTGTGAAAAGAATTGTTATATTACAATTCAACAAGTGGTAGTCAATGAACCCATTTATCTTATTTTTTGGGAATAAAATAATGAATATATTCTTATAGAAATTTTTGACTACCTTTATTTTTCCATCAAATTGAGGATGATTGGATGAGTTATGAGCCAAATGAGTGTTAGAGCATTTAATTTCCAAGTGGGCTTAATTGAACCTTATCTTACCTTGGTAGTTAATTAAAAAATAATAATATATTATTTATGAACATGATGTGAAAAAATCATGTAAATAAATAATAAAATTATATTTATTTAATATTTACCAATATTATTAAAGCTATTTCAGGATGGTTAGACCTATTGGTACAATAGTCACCTCCCTTCATATATTATTATACATAGGGTTTTACTCCTATTGTAAAATATTTTGGATTAAATATTTTATATTTGTGTGTTGAAAATATCTATGAATGATATTGAGAAGAAGTGAGAAGAAGAAGAAAACATATGGCCATTAGGAAGTGGCATTTTCATGCACACTCTTCCTCAATGACAACTCTAAGAGGCCCAATATTGCATAAAACTGATAGAAGTTGGTAGCAACAAGTAGTTTTATGAAAATATATTCCACTTGTTCATTTGTATGATATAACTAAAGATCAATATCACCACTGAGGACTTTATCTCCAATTAAAATGAACATAAACTTTAATATGTTTAGTTCATTGGTGTTGCACTAGATTTTTTACCAGAGCTTTCTATTTTAGCACCCACATAAAAATTAAACATATACTTAGAAGTAGATTCATGGTATCAGAGCATGGGATATAGAGATAAATTGTCAAGACCATGGTGAATCATTGATCTATGGAGTATTCATAATTATCTTATATTAAAATTCAAAGCAAATTCATTTTTTTCAAGCCTAGTATGGCCCTAAGTACGACCATAGGAGGGAGATTTTTAATATAAGTATTGGAGGTGATTCAAAATTATGCTTTGGATATTCATTAAATTATCCTAGATCCTTGTCAAAAAACTAGAGGGAAAGTCAAGCATTCAAAATAACCTTCAATCTCCATATGGCACACTTGTATGGTGCCCATACTTGAAGAGAATATAAAATTAATTTGGTGTTGTCATTATTAAGGTTTTTTATTGCTCCAAAAGCTCACATCATGAGTATTTAAACATTTTAAAAGTAACTGAGGATCATGAGAAGGTTTTTCAAATATTTTGTGATTTTTGATTGAGCCACTTGGATGCATCTGTATGACATTGGTAGACTAAAAATTCAATTTTTGAGCCAAAAATTATTTTTGAAGGTGTTTTCTACATTAGAAAATCAATTAAAGAAGATTCCCAAGGTTTCAAATGATTTTTTGGCCTGTATATGCATTAGTTAATTCTTAAAATCTCTTGGGCCACCATTAATGCATTTGTACAACCCATGTATTTCTTGAGCAAGCTAAAACTTTGATTTTTTTAATAATTTGACTTGTATTAATATATAATTTGAGGACAAATCTCATTAATTTATGCTTATAATCCCTCATATAAAGATAATAAATCCTTTAATTATAAACTATGGGAGATCCACTCAATCAAAAGGGAGTGAAACATCAAAAGTTTAACCAAAAAAATTCATTTTGAAGCTTTTTCTAGAACTAACATTCCATTTAAGGAGGATTCTCAAAGATACAATCCATTTAGAAACCTCTACACTTTACTGTGAGCATTTTTTCACCTAAGAAGTGCCATAGTGAAGCTACATGTATGTAGTTAATGTTACATAGATTTGAAGAATTATTTAAAAAATATTTTTATTTTTATTCTTAAATTTATATATAAACCTTGGTCCCACCTTCATTGGCTTAATTATTTAATTTAAAATTTTAAAAATGGGGGTTAATTTATTTACTATTTAAAATTAAATGCAATATATCTATATTTATATTTTTTTTGAAAAATTAGATAAAAATGTATAAATTTAAATTAGTGCATGTAAAATCTAAAGTAAGTTCTTAGTTGAGTTGGTTGATCTTATTTAGCTAAAAAATTGCAAAAATTAAGGTCTTATGTTCAAACCTCTCCAACCCTCTTTCAAACTAATTTTTTCTTCCCAAATTAATTAATTTTTGAAATCCATTTTTGGTTTATGTGTTATCTTTCTCACGTACAAAAGCCCTAGACCTATCAAACTTATTTAGACATTTGACATAGTGAATGTTTTGTCAAGTATATTCATGTGACAAGTCAATTCATAAGTTTTGATACATTTAAAATGAATTGGTGTGGTCCATTTTTTGTTTTGAAGCCTACTATTATTGTTTTTGTAATTTTTTTAATAAAAAAATTAGATAGTTGTTTTGTGTGCGATAGTTGTTTGAAAATTCCTTAAGTCTATTCTTGAATGCACTCAACTTTATAAAATAATTAAATTGATTCTTGAAAGGTGATGAAAAAATTATTAATTTTATTGATAAAATTAATAATATTAAAGGTCAATTAGATGGATGAAACTATAATTTCATTCAATATCAATTGTTGTATTTTATTATTCAGCTTAATATTCATGAAATTTTTCATAATTTTATCTCAATTTTGAATTCAATGTACCAAATAGAGTAATATATCCCTGACCTCACTACACTGTTAGCTCTTATGATTCAAGAAAAGCAAGTGATCTAATTTTGATTCTAAAGAGAATGCCACTTAGGCACTTCTTAACTCTCAACCCTACTTTTGGGAACAATAGAAACTAAAAGTCTAACCTTAATTATGTTAAATAAAAAATTGAGATTAAGAAATTTGGCAATAAGAACCATAAACCTAAGTTTAAAGAGAATTAAAATCTGTGGTAAATTTGTTCATATAAGGGAAAAATTTTATATAAAAAAGATAGATTAACAATAAATATTCTAAAAATAAAAATGGGAAGAAATCTAATCAAAATAAATAGAAGAATCAAAACCCTAATTAGAATAACAATCAGGATTAGAGTTTAAATTTTATTGCTTTATGTGTTACTTTGTTTGATTTAAATTAAAATGAATAGATTTTATATAGTGGTGCATCATACCATATGACTTGATTATCTAATATTTTATATGATTTTATAGATATCTTTGAAAATATTTAGTTAGGAGATAATTCAATTCTAGAAGCAATTAAATAAGGAAAAGTAAAATTTTCCATTGGTGTTATCAATGATGTTTTAGTTTGTACCTAAACTTAATAAAAATTTTCTACATTTTTCTCAACTTATGAATGATAATTTAATTTTAACATTACATAAAGATAACTTGTCTATTAAAAATCAATCTAGTTCTCTAATTGTTGAAGATGTTCAAAAGAATGGTTTATGCATTTTCTTTGCTTCTTCTGCATGTTTTATTTCATTTCATAGTAAGAATGAATCTCAATTATGACATGAAAGACTAATACATGTTAATTTTATAAGTTTAATGATATGTTTGGTGTTAATTTTTTTGTTGGACTTCCTTCTATATCTTTTCATCATGAAACTTATGAGGGTTGCTTACGTGGTAAGAAACATACTAACCCCTTTCACAAGAATCATGATGTGAATTCCTCACATCCTTTAAAATTAACTCATAGTGGTTAATAATAACATATTTATATGGTTAATTTGATAATAAGATATGTTATGAAGTGAAAAGTGTAAATGGAGTTTGTATTTTTAATTGACTCTTCATCATTTACTTTACTAATCATTCTATTAATACATATATGAAATCTATTTGTTTCAGTCTTGTATATGGTTGATTAGATGATTTAATATCATGATAAAATTATAAATATTTATTATATTATAGGCTACATACCTCAATATTTTGTTAAATACAATTATATATCATTGGGAAATTGAGCATATTAGACTTGAAAAGTTTTGTTAAGAATTAAATTATAAAATGAATTATTGCTAATAATATATCTAATGTTTGACAAAAATTAGTATCATATTATTAGTAAAATTATTGTATGTGAATCACATGACAATTGGGGACAATAATATTATCACTATTGGAGAAATCCAATAGTAAATTTCATACAATAATTTATGTTTGTCACTAACTTTGGAATTAAAGTAGTGAACTTATTTTCCTAAAACATGACTTGATTGTTTAAAATGTGCTTTACCATAGATAAACATATGTCATATTTTATCTTTATATATATTTTTATTGTGATGTTAACCATACTATGTTATCATTAATCTACTTATGGATATATTTAAGTTTTTTATAGGTGTTAAAGTTGTATATCTCTAGAATTTTTTTTAGTGCAACACCAATGAACTAAACATATTGAAGTTCATGTGCATTTAAATTCAAGAGAAATTCATCAATGGTGATATTGATCTAAAATTATATCTTAAGGATGAACAAGTGGAAAATGTATTCATAAAAACACTTGGTGCTACCAAGTTCTATCATTTTTATGCAATTATCGGCCTCTCAGAGTTATCATTTAAGGGGAGTATGCATGGAAATGCCACTTCCTCATGACCACGTGTTTTATTATTATTATTATTATTATTATTATTATTATTATTATTATTATTATTATTATTATTATTATTATTATTATTATTACTTATTCTCATGTAAAGCATTGTAAAATTCATGTGGAAGTTTTTAATTTTTTACCTCAATACTTAAAATCATACTTTATAATGGAGGTCCTTATGTTATAAAAAGCTCCAAAAATATTTAGTTGATTATTCATGAGAAACTATAAGATGTAATATTATGATCATGCTAGCCTAAACTAATTTTCAAGTAATTTATGAATTATAATTCCTTTTGTTTCAAAAGATGATGTTTTTCATGATGAATGTTTTTAAATCCTTAAAATTATTTACATAGTATAGTTTCCTTTTTAAGGTGACTATGACTTTTATCCCCACTTAGCATTAAAGAGGATTAATTGACCCTTAGCTTAACTTGGTAGTTAATTAAATAATAATAATAATATATTATTTATTATCATGAGGTGAAAAACTCATGTAATTAAATAATAAAATTACAATATCTTTTGGTATGATTGGACCTATTGGTTATAATGGTCACCTCCCTTCACATTTCACTATAAATAGGGTTTTAACACTATTGTGAAATATTGTGAATTGAGTATTTCATATTTTTGTGTGGAAAATATTTGTGAATGCTATTGAGAGGAAATGAGAATATTAATATTAAGGATATAAAATTGGGGTTCATATGTTTCTCAAATATTGAATAATCAATGTGAGGTTTTTACCTCATTGTAAGGTTTTCCCACCTGCATCTATGTTGTGAATATTCATTATGTTTCTTTTATAATTGATTATGTACCTTTATATATTTATTACATTTCAAATTATTTAAATGGGTGCCCAAACATGCAAGTAATTTATTCCAAAAATTAATAATAAATATGGAACCCAAGTCACTTACAATGATCTTTGGAGTACCATAAAGTTTCTAAACTATATTAGGAAAGTAGAAGATAATGTATTGGTGAAAAATGGTTTTGATAAGGAACAAAAATGATCATACTTAGTGAGTCAATACATAACTACCACGATAATTTTTTTACCCTCATATTATGGTAACCTAGTGATGAAATCCATGAAAACCTCCTCCCACCTCTATCTAGGGATGGATAAAGGCTACAAAATACTTGAGGTATTAGTGGTTTCACATGAATTTAGCCACATATTTATAAACATCCCCATTGAGTTCTTCCCAAAATAAATATTTCTTGATTCTATGATATGTTTTTAAATATCCTATGTGACCTCCTATTGGAGATGCATGAAGTTCCCAAAGGATTTTACGTTTGAGAAGATAATACTTCTAGAGGTATAATTGATATTTATACCATAATGCGTTCCCTTTCCATGAATTTTTTTAGACACCCTAGAACCAAGATGAATATTTTGAATTAGATCTTGGGTATCGTTATCATTCTCCAATTATAATCTTGCTTCCTCTAGCCAATCTACCATCCAAAAGGTCATTGCACATAACAATACCTTAACTGATTCATCCCACTTAGATAGTGAATCTACCACCACATTATCTTTTAATTTATTATATATTATTTAAAAATCATATCCTAACATTTTAGTCACCCATTTATATTATTTTTATGATGATAATCATTGTTCCAAAAAATATTTGAGGCTATAATGATCCATCTTTACTTGAAAGTGTCGACCCATTATATAAGGTCTCTAATGCTTGATTTCATTAAAAATAACCATCATCTCTTTATAATAGATTAGATTGAGACCATTTTTACCTTTAGTCAATGAATATCAAATAAAAGTGGTTTTCTTTCTTACATGAGTATAACCCCCATGTTGTATACTGATGCATCACATTCAATAATTAAAGTTTTATAAAAATTAGAGGTAGCCAAAATTGGAGTGGTACACAAAAATTTTAAAATGTTAATACACCTTATTAGTTATTTAAATCCATTGTAAGTATTATTTCTTCAACAAGGATGTGAGTGTGGCTATGATTTTGGAATAATTTTTGATAAACCTATAATAATAACCTATTATCCCCATAATCCCTTAAGGTTCTTGATGGTCTTGGGCACTTTCCATTCCCTCAATACTTGGATGTTTTTAGGATAAAATTTCATGCCTTCATGTGAAAAAATATGACCCAAGTACTCCACCTCTCTCACATGAAAATCACATTTGGAAGGTTTGACATAAAGTTAATATTTTTCTAGAACCAAAAGTACCTGTTGCATATGGTTCAAATGGTTTTTCCAAATTTTTCTATATAAGAGGATGTTAGCAAAAAATAACAACACAAAATATATAAAAATGGACTAAAAATAGTATTCACTAAACTCTAAAATGTAAACAGGTAATTTGTGAGACAAAAAGGCATGACCATAAACACATAATGGCCTTCATGCATTTATAAAGTTGTTTTAGGTATGTCCTCTTCATGGATTCAAATATGATGATACCTAGAGTGAAGATCTAATTTGGTAAAATAAATAATGCCATGAAATTCATATAACAAATCAAAAATTATTGGAATAGGAAACTTATCTTTGATGGCATACTTATTGAGTTATTTATAATCGGAGCACATCCTCTAAGAGTTATCCTTATTATTAACCATGACCATTGAAGAGGAATATTATCTTTGTATATATATAATTATTCCTATCTATAACATCTCTTGTACCATCTTAAAATTTTCAATTTTTTGGGTATAGGGATACCTTTAGGGTCTACTGTTGGGTGGTGTAATAATTGGAAGTAGTTTTTGTTGTACTCAACATACCCCACTATTAATTTTTTTTAATATGGGCCCATTATTATTTAAAGGCCCACTTTATGAATGGAAAATATTTTTCATTAATGATCATGTGAGTACCTAGAAAGATTTTAGTTTTCAAATTTTTAAATTCCCATGTTTATGGTTCTTTTTAAGTGAGCTAACTATGTCAATGTAATTGGAATTTTCTCATATTAAGGTTGTTTTTCCACTTAATGTAATTTATTTAGACTAACATATTAATATATTTTGGAGTTATTACGTGTATGCATGTTTTATTTGAGTTTACAAGATAATTAAAATTTAAAAATTCTAAGTGTTTTGGTCTTCATGTGTGATGATATTCATGTGTTTTGGTAATTATGTGTGATTATCTTCACATGTTTGGGTCTTCACATTTTTTAGTGTTCATAGGTTTTGATCTTCATGTGTTTTGGTCTTCACATGTTTTGATCTTCACATTTTTTAATTTTTGCCTATTTTAGCCTTCATTAATTTTGTCTTTGTGGATTCACACAAAATGGTAAAGGAGTATTTTGGAAAAAATTATAACATGTGAAAGCTGTGAGTCTTCATATTTCATGCATCCAAGGCATCATGTGATATGATGAAATGGAAATTGATAAAAGTGATGAAACTTGACTTATAAAATCATGTCACATGGCACAATTGTATCAAAACAAAACTAATGACTAGGTAACACTCATCTATGGATGAAAGCATGGCATGTTATGAATGCATGAGATGTCTATGTGGCAAACCCACCAAAATAAGTTACCAAATTTAAATTAAATGAGTACAAATAATCTAGATACATTATAAATTAATGACACACAAATTATAATTAAAGTAGACATCATTGAGATATATGATCTAATTTTAAGGATACATCTCACTTATCGACTATTAAAGAACCTAAGTGAACTTACATTCCACAAAGAGCTAAATGTTATAGTTTTTTATGTTTGCCTATTAATTAATTCTAGTAAACTATCAATTGAATTATCACATGAATTACATAAATAATATATAAATAAGAAATGGATTCATCATATAGAGCATACAAGGGAGATTAACCACCATCAAATTTATCCATTTTATATTCAATTGTATATACAAATACAATATTTGACTTGGCTATGTTTGATGGTAATATGAAAATTGCATAGATTTATGGGATGTTTTGGAGAATTTTGATTCCCAATAATGTGATAAAAACTTAACAACTAAATTAAAATAACTAGTGGTGTAATTGATACCCTTAAAATATCAACAATTACATTTTGCAATAGCAAATATCAAAGTGATGCCTTGCATTGACATATTTCAAGACTTGTTATTTTAAAACAATGTATCTGATGGCTTCCTAAATTATGAAAACAATAGGATTATCATGGATTTAATTTTAGGAGATGCTTTTCAAAGGTACCTAAGGCTTCCCCTCACATATTACACATATGATAGGACTAAGATCAAATTGTGGATAAAGAGAAACATAGTTGAAGATGCATTGAGAAAGTGGATGATATCAAGAGAGAAGGTAATCCTTAAAGACACTTATCCAATGAAAATCACCAAGTTAAAAATGGGAGTTCACATTAGGATGGATTTTATAAATATATTATATGTGTGTGCCAACATCTATTATCTTCAAATTGAATGGGTGCCACTAATAGAATTACTATTGACATAAAAATTTACCTTTTCCTTAAGTGAGATTATTAGTGTCAAACTCTAGGAGAAAATGTTTTAAAAGGATAAGAAGGTAGTCAGTGCTCACTTATTTATGATGTCCTCCTTACTGAATGATATAATGGCTATGGTCTATGTGCATGATGGATCACTCTAGAGCCCAGCCCTAAATTGGATAAAAGAATAAGGTACATGATTTTTATTCCTTCTTGAATATTAAATCTTACATATGGAATATAGTTCATATTATTGAGAATGTATATCCCCAAGTCTACATAAATGTTCATTAGAAACCACTATCTTTAATCTTAGATATTATCAAGAATACACTATGGCCAAGGGGAGACTATTGGTTGTATTTAGACTATACAATGATAATGATATAAGGGAACAAAGGTTTCACCCTTGTGCTTGAATAATTATGTTATAGATAATCTTGTAGAATAAGAGATGGCCTAGCACCTCTGGTGGGACATAAATGAAGATATAAGAAAGAAGTACAAAGGTCTTTTTCATGGATCTTTTTTGATTCTAGGTTGAATGAAATACACTATAAAGAAGCACTTTGGTGTTTTTGAAGGCATAAGGGAGATTTATTCATTGACATATTTTCCATTCTAGAATTAGGACACAAGAGGAAAAATTTAAAATCATGTCACAGGCTTGGGTATCCCATACATGCATGTACCCTACTAGCATGATTTCATATTCCTTAATGCTAAATATTATGTTGAAGTATTAGTTATAATACATATGACTTGGTGGATGGAGGATCTTATGAGGGAAATTTAGAAGGACTCATCACTCACAATTATAGAGGATAAAGATCAAGTTTTACCTCCAATTAGATGGGCTTCAACTAATTATTGGTCCTCATAAAAATATCATCTAGTTCAAATAGGAGGGTAACCTTCTCAAGCATCATCCCAAGATGCAATGGAAATTGTGAAGTAAAAATAGGAAATGGATGAGGCTCCTATTACAATAAGTTCTCTTAGATGAGTAGAGTTAATTAATATTGATTCTTCATACTCTTCAAACTCAAGCTTTCCTACTATAAGTACAATGCTTAAAAATTTAGATGTAAGTATTTTATCTACTACTAATATGTACGCCACTCTTTCAATTGATAAGACAAGAATTGCATATAAGAGGAGGCAAAAATCTCTTAAGAACCTTCCTCAACTAGTTGGAACACCTATGAGTTCAACTATTGAGATAGTGTCACGATAAAGGCTTATGGGTCAAGGTAAAGCAACATAAAAGGATGAGGAGGAAGAGATTGGAAACTCCAAGTTCATTAGTATCTAAAGATAAAAAAGGGAAGGCACCAATAAAATTTGAAGAATAAGAAGATATACCTAGTTCTATTTTTCTTTCTAGTTTACCTTATACAATGCATATTGCCTCTTCCATTAATTATTTTCAACAATATTTGGATAATGTTATGATGTTGTATCTAAAAACTTCTAGAGTAACTAATGAAATTCCTATTGTTGTTGCTTCTCAAGTTTTGACAAGAGATGCTTAGGCCAAGAAGGTCTATTTCAAGAAAATTGTAGGGGTCCCTATTTTTTTATCAGGGTGCATAACCATTTATATAATCCACTCAACTAGGTTTGTCTATGCCCTAATATAACACAACTCATTTGAATTTCATTATGTCATCTAAAGAGATGATAGTAAAATAACCTACCTTGTTCACCCTATTCCTCAAATTAACAATGACGATTAGCAACAGATCATCTTCCCATCTCTGCTAGACCTAATCTAAGTGACTGCATTTATTCTCTCTTTAGAGAATATTATGACAAGGAGAAATATCTAGGCCACTTAGTCAGCTGACATAGGAGGATTGATACTTCCATAATAGGCAGAGAACTTAAGATCCTAGGCTAATCAAATGCCAAATCTAATGATTTCATATCTTCCTCTAGTTGGTTCCATTTTTACAAATCTATAGGGATAATTTAGAGGTTTAGGAAGAGAAAGATATAATATGAGTCTAGCAAAGGCCTAATTCTTGAAGAGAGACATGATGTCTTTTCCTTGTCTAAAAGGAAGAATTGAAGAATTGGGGAATTTATATATAATGAATATTTTGCAGCTTATTTAGAAACACATATAGAGGACTTAATGGAACTCCATAAAGGCATTGATCAAGCAAGGCAAGAGCTTCAACAAGAATTAAATCAATTACTAGAGAAATAATAGATCGTACATGTGCCTATGGAAATATAAGATAATGTGAATATTACAAACCTTAATATGTATAACATTATCAACACTATTAATATAATGAATATTGAAATCTCTCCCCATTTGTTTTATATTGCTAAGTTGTTTAATTCTTTGAAGGTGAATGAGAATAAATTAAACTTCCTCTTAAATTACACTAAAAATAAAAACTTTGGAAATTTATATTTGATGAGTCCTCTTGAGGTAGCCAATCCACTCAACTTGGTAGTTATTATAATGTAAGAGGATCACAAATGGGTGACTAGTGCATAGGCCTTAATTTAAAAATTGGTCAAGAATGAGAGATAAGATGTACAAAATTTATGGGAATTAAAATTATATTTTTCAAGGACCACTTTATGAAAATTGATTAACAATTCCAATTTTGATAAGTTACTCTAGAAATATTTTGGTAAATTTTAAGCAAGGTCTAAAAGTATGCACAATGGAGGAAATTCAACATGAAATTGGTTTCGCAAGAAATAAGGTGATGGAGGTTCAAATCATCAAATTAGAATTTAGAACTTCAAAGGGAGATCATGAATGCTTAGTAATATAAGTCTCTAGGGTTCATAGACCATCCATTATCAACCTAAGCATAATCGAAGCTCAATATGATTGAGTGTACAAGTATTATCAAGACTTGAAAGCAAATAAACATGCTACAACAATAACTTCTAGCTTGAATCTACCTACTATTCTTTCTCCATCAAGTAATTTAAGTGTTACTCTCTTAGAAATGTAATTTCCAACATAAAATGGACCTTAGATCCCTAATTCAATATTATATGTATTTCTTACATAATAATTAATGAATGTAACTAAATCTTGCTTCTATTTACATTCTACTCATGATACATGTAAGTATTAGCTATGTTAACTATAATATGCATGTATTTCATGATTTTATAAGTATGTGTCTTATTTTAGAGATACAATTTTGGCCATTTTAAATTGTACATGTAGAGTATGCAATAAAATATAACTATTATTCTAATAATTATCATGTAATTCCCACATTTTCTATAATTTTATAGGATGAGACAACCCCACCCAAAGACTATATATACTTGTAACTCTCCCATTTCAAAGGGAGTTAGAATTTTAATCAAATACACAAATAAATATTTTATATTATCATGAAAATATGTTAATGGGTTTCTTCTCCAAATTTGTGGAATTGATTGTGAGTATTCCCTTATTGGCGATTTAATAATTTGAGTGAAAATGCTATTTATAGTTATTTAATGTGATTATTGATATAGTCTAATATAGGATGTGAAATAGCTATTTGAGGATTGGCTAATTTCAATAATAATAAGAAATAATTTTGTTTGATTAATTTATTTAAGTGTGTATAAGTGTATTTCATGATATATAATTTTAAATTGAGCAATAATTGTTTTATATACCTCCTTGATTTGAGTCATAATCCTCTATTATAAGGGTGAGCAATAGTTGCTCTAAAAAGGAGAAAAATTTAGCTGAGATCTTAGATTTTATTATATCATTTACCCTTAGACTCTCTCACCATGTTTATTTTCATTTAATCAATAGTTTCTAGTTGTAAGCATTATTTTCAAAGACACTTGTCCATGTATAAGACCAACCTAGAATTAATCCCTCTCTTGACCAAATAATTTTGTTTTTTCTCTACCTTCCCTCCTTTTGAGTTTATTTTGAGATTTGACAACCTTAGCTTAGAATATCACCCATATAATTCAAATAGGAATTTTATTTATTTTAGATTTCACTCATCCATGCATAATTGATTAATAATGTGTATGCTTAGCCAACTATTCCATCACTTGGTTATTTTAATCCATACCTATAACTCATGCCCTAGAGTGGAGTTTACCACCATAGAGATCTTAAAAATTTATAGGCTAACTCATTAATGATTTAGTGTACATTAAAACCACATCAACATCTATTTTGGCACTAAGAGGGCCACACTCTATGTGTCCATCCATAAAAGAGGTTATCCCCTATATTTGAGTTACATTGGAGACACCAAAAAGAATAAGAATGGTCTAGGGCCCAAGTGAGTCTTTTAATTTCACCATTTTCAACCTATTAAAGGCTCATATCTAAATCAAGTGTTCCCATAGTAATCAATAGTTTCTAGTTACAAACATTATTTTCAAAGAGATTTGTCAATATATAAGACCAACCTAGAATCAATCCCTCTCTTGACCAAATAACTTTATTTTTTATCTACCTTCCCTCCTTTTGAGTTTATTTTTAGATTTGAAAATCTTAACTTATAATATCACCCATATAACTCAAATAGGATTTTGGTTTATTTTAGATTTCACTCATCCATGCAGACCTAAGAAATAATGTGTATGTTTACCCAATTATTCCACCACCTCGTTAGTTTAATCCATACCTAAAACTCATGCCCTAGAGTGGAGTTTACCACCATATATATCTTAAAATTTTATAGGATAACTCATTAATGATTTGGTGTTCATATAAACCACATCAACATCTATTTTGGTACTAGGAGGGCCACACTCTATGTGTCCATCCATAAACAAGGTTATCCCCTACATTTGAGTTACATTGGAGACACCCAAAAGAATAAGAATGGTCTAGGGCTCAAGCGAGTCTTTTAATTTCACTATTGTCAACCTATCGAAGGCCCATACTGAATCAAGTGTTCCCATAGTAACTTGAGATATAACAACTTCTCTAACAAGAAGTACCCACCCTAGTAATCAACCTATGGTTCACCCTTGGTAAGCTATGCCTACTATTTCCATTCTAGGAGATGCACATAATTTGCCAAGATATCCTAAGTACCTACTTTTTATTTCCCCTTTATGAGGAAGAAAAAATTAAGAACATATTAAGTCTTTCAAGGTTGCCTTAAGATTAATGAATATTATTAATTAATATTATTCATTTATACTTTTCCCATTCACACTATAAGATGTTTACGATTTGTCTCTAAACTCTCTAGAGAATTTAATTACTTTATGAAACTTATGTCAAAGCACATTTTTAATAAATTCAATCAGGTCACTATTCTAGGTCTTATGTATTAACACTTCACTAGTATAAATAAATATCCTAATGAGCTAATCCAAGATTTCAATGTGAGGTTACAAAATATGTACACTTGGGTGTATGATACATATAAATAGAGTATTCAACACTAGAAATGTATAATAATTCCTTCAATATGATTAGTATATTATTTTTATGAAGATTTAATACTATTAATACTTTAGCTTTAACATATGAATAAGTAATCAACATTGATAGACAAATCAATCCTCAGATACTAGGAGTTCCTAGCCTTAATGTTAGTTTCTCAACTTTAAATTTTATTCCTCATGTGAATCATAATGGTCCTATGTTCAATTAGAATAAACTATATGTATTTCCTCCTATAATATAGCTAAAATCAAATTATAATCATGGTTTCATGAAAAATCATGCGCATATAAGTACTCATCAACAAAGTTAACATTCAATCCTAGTTAATGTGATAATCACTCAAAGTGTAGATTCTACCAAGGTATAACTAGATGTTATAAAAATGGTTCAAAATTTAAGTAAAAACTTTATGAACATGTAAAATAAAATGATTAACATTTCAAGTCAAATAAATAATTATAATTTTGGGTTCCCAAGATATAACAATCCTTTAAACAAGTATGTAAATAATATAAAAAAACCTCAAATTAATAAATTACCCAAGATCAATGTGATAGAGATAGCCTTTTCCAATTAGTAAAGAGTTCATAACACAACACAACATAATTAGATTGATTGTTTTGAGTTTTTTATGATGTTTGAAATTTTATAGAGAGAAATGGAGAGGAAAGAAATAATGAATAATCTGACAGAACCATCCCATGCTCCTAGTTCTTTAAGAACATCTATGGTCTTCAAAACTCATGAATTTACATTCCCAATAAAATTTGAAAATTAACCAAAGGAAAGTTTAGATGAGATCCATGTTTTCCAAAAATTATAGATAAATAATGATAACTTGAGAAACAAGTAGCCATTCACCATGTCTACGCCTCCAAACAACATGATTATTCCTCTAAATATGAAGTTTGATAATAATATACCTCCCCTAAAATGGAATGATCATACCCTAAATATATAAGTGCAAAGTAAAGGAGGATACAACATTGTTGAATAAATGAAGAAGATAAAAATGAACATAACTCTTCATGTGTTAGCCTAGATTACAAAATAGAAAAAGCTCATGTGGAAGTCTATTATAGGTAAACCTAATATAGATAATCCAAAATATGCTTATGCAAATGTCATATACAAACATAATCCAAAATTTCTTCCATTTTTATTGACCATTAGAGTATTTGGTAAGAATATACATAATTTAGTTTATTTTAGAGCTTAGGCTACTGCAATGCCAATGTCCATCTATCAAAATATTAGATTGACTCCAAACAAGTCCAAAAGGAAGGTTTTAAAATTGGAAAAGAAAATAGTGCCTTTAATTAGATAATTGAATAATGTGTATATTTAGGTGTCATCTAAGACACATATATAAATGAATATAGACATAGTCATGTTAGATTCCATAGAAAGATATGGGTTACTACTAAGTAGGGATTGGTTAAAAACACTAAATGGATATGTGACAATGGAATTTAGGACATATGGTTACCATGGAAAGGAATTCCAAATAAAATTCAAATCAATCAAGAGCCTATAATTAAGTATCCCATCACTAAATACAATACCACGAATGAAGAGGTTAGTTATAAATCTCATAATCTTGGGATCTACACCTTCACTATGAAGTATGAAATATAGGAGCAAGAATTTAATGGACCTTACCAATTATGGAATATTAATTTTGATGGTGAAAGATATAAACAAGGATCAAGAGTTAGTGTCAAATTGATTAAGTCATAGGGTAAATATTACCTATCAGTGTATAGATTACCATCCCCTTGCATGAACAATTAAGTAGAGTATGAAGCACTCATTTTGGGACTGTAGTATGTCAAATAAGTGTTGATATGTGGAGATTTAGAGATGGTAATTAATTAAGTTAGGAATAAATAATATTTTAAGTTTTCATATCACAAAAGATACAAACACAACGCCTAGGATTTCATTGAATCATTTGAAACATTTAATATAGTGGTTATTCCTAGAGTATATAACTAATCAATTAATTCATTAACTACTTCAACTCTAAATTTGTCACCATTACAAGAATCCAAGGTGTAGATATTTTCTATAAAGCTCGTGATTTTCCCATCAACTCTTGATAATGTGGAAAATTTATAGCTATTTAAATAAGACCATCAAATTACCCAATTCTTGACTAGTTAAGGACAATTTGAATCTCAAATAATTGATGATAAAGATTTTAGGTATTAAAGCTAGGATGAATTGGGAGAAGAATAAGTTATTCAACTCAATGAAAAGTGTCTACTTTTTGGAATTATTTCTTTGGAAAGAACATTTGATATGGATCCTCAATCCTAGGAATAAAAGTAGCCTAAATTTAATGAATCTAATTTGAATAGAGAAAATTTAAAAGATGAGAGGGATCTATGCTATATCAACATTGGTCTCAACTGCACTCAAGAAGAAAATCAAAATGTAAGATATTTTTTCATTTATTATAAAGATGTGATTGCATTGACTTATTATGACTTAAAGGTTTTTAACCTAAGAGTTATCAAACATGCAATCCCACTATAGTAGGACCATAATCCATTATGATAAATACAAAGGCAATTTAATCCAATATTGTAACCCCTTATACATAGGGAAGTATATAAACTATTAATTTTTGGGATAGTGTTCCCCATCATGCATTCAACTTGGGTTGCCAATTTAGTACCAATCATGAAGAATAATGGGTAAATCAAAATATGTGTTGACTTTAGGAATCTAAACAAAGATTTTGATAAAGATAACTACTATTTACTTTCTCTAGATGAGTTAATATAGGTAGTAAGTGGTTCTATAGTGATGTGTTTCTTATATGGGTTCTTAGGTTATAACTAGGTACTAGTGGAATTTGAGGATAGAATGAAGACCACATTTAATACAAAATAGGATAATTATGTGTATAAAAAGTGAATTTTGTCCTAACTAATGTAGAAACTACCTTTTAGTGGGTTATAGATCATGTATTTCAAGTATTTATAGGTAAATTAATAATAATTTATATTAATGACCTCACTTTTTCTCAAAGAACACAACTGATCACGCAGGCCATTTACAGTCAATATTTGAAAGATGCAAAAGGTTTGGAGTTTTTTTTAACCCCAAGAAGAGCATATTCGGTGTCATTTAAGGCAAATTATTGGTACACATCATCACCAAGTATTGGATCACCATTAATCCAAACAAAATTCATGTAATCTCAAGGATAACATTCCCAAATAGTAAGAAAGAGCTCAAGTTTTATAAAATTCATGGGGCTTGGATTTCATCAATGTCATCAATCTAAATTCCTTTGTTAGACATAAGTTTATGTTTATAGATATAGACTATTGTATTAGGTAGACTGAAGTAGTGGAAATGAGGAATTATAGAATATAGGATGTAATCATTTTTATCAAAGAAATCATCAAAAAAAGGTTTGTTATTACCATATCTTTAGTTTGTGACAATAGGATAACATTTCAATCATATGAGTTTACAGAATGGGTCCATAACAACCAAATCACCACTAGATCATTACCCAATCATTACTACATAGAAATATATTAGCTACATATAAAATATATTAAGAAGTTGGATATAGATAAAATAAGAGAGTGGCATCACCTATTGAAGTATGCACTATGGGCAGATCAAACAAGATACAATCAAGCTCTCAAGGCTTCACTATACCTACTAGTATATGGATGCTAACCAATATTCCCAATTATGCTTAAACTACCAACATATCAGTTCATACAAAAATATATAGAACCTGGTGAGAAAGTAGAGTCCTAATTGTTGGACATAATGGATATATAATATTCAAAGACATAATCTTTGAAAATTTTTAGTAAGCATCATCACCTTGTCAAAATATGGTTTGATATAAGATCAAAACTAAAATCATTCAAAATATATGATCTAGTGATTTTATGGGATAAAGCCCATGAGAATAAAGGAAAACATGACAATTTCACCCCTTATGGATCGATCCTTATCATATATCAGAGATATTAGGTAACAACACTTTCCATTTAAAGGACCTCCAAGGTAATGAATTGACATATCTACTTAATGGGCAGTTTTTGAAGCATTACTTCATGGTTGTACCATCTTGATATGTCCATGAATGATAACTAATTCTATAGTATAGGTAGGAGTAGATTAGGTTTACTAATTTCCTAGTTAAGTTTCCTATTTTTTATCATTTTATTTCATAGAGTAGTTTTTATGTTTATATATTAGGTTTCTCCTACTTTCAACATTTTGTTTCCTTATATTAGTTCCCTATTTTTTAGAGTATATGTATTTTATTTTATGATAATATGATCAGCTTATTCTAGTATAGCCAAGATAATATCCAATTCATTCTTCTTACGCATACTTAAGCTTTTATATTGAGTCTATGAGGATGGGTTAAAAAGGGAGAACAAGTGTATGTAAAGCATAGATGAAACACACAACTAATTTGTTTTCAAGGTTTACACCTTTGTGTTTGAGATGTTTACAATTCATGTATGTAATGAAAATTGAACTAGGGTTATATCTAAATTGAATAATTTTATCAGGTATGTAAAAGATTCTATCATTACTTCATACAAATTTATAAAGCCTTTTCATTTCCCTGGATCAAACACACTTTCCACATTAATAGTTATTTAGGTAATAACCATTAACGTGGATGTGGTTGGTAAGGACATAATGTTAAATTGAGTTTTACTCATACACACACTAGTTCATAATTGTTCCCATCCCCTTTATTCCATTTGTATTCTAGAGAGAGAGAGAGAGAGAGAGAGAGAGAGAGAGAGAGAGAGAGAGAGAGAGAGAGAGAGAGAGAGAGAGAGAGAGAGAGAGAGAGAGAGAGAGAGAGAGAGAGAGAGAGAGAGAGAGAGAGAGAGAGGACTAATGAATCCTAAAGAATGATTAGTAAATACAAAGAAAAATATAAATATGACCAAAGCCTCAAATTATGAAATACGATCAATGTATCATGAATCATGCACAGTTATGGAAGGAAGAGTGGGAAAATCAAAAGTATTTCTATTGGGGATATAGATGCTTAGATAGAAGTGTAGAAATGCTCAAGTTTACCTTATTTTTAATATGCTTTAAAGAAACCATAATTAAACCTATAATTTCTTCCAATTTTTTTCCAAAATAAGGGTAAAATAACATCAATTCATCACACATAAATCAAGGTATGAGTAAGACTATTATGTTTCATAATTTTTTGGGAGCCTTTTTCATTTTTATGGTTTAATTATTATTTTTTGGTATGACTCATGTTTGATTTCTAGTTACAAAACCATAAAATATGGTTTCTTGAATACTTAGGAGTATTCTCCTTATAAGTTTCCATTTGTTTTAATCAACACACCCCACTCTCAAAGTTTTTATAATAAGGACCCATTATTGATTGAAAGCCTAGATTTTATTTTGAAAATCCTTTTCATTAGCAATCATGTGGGTACTTAGCAAGATTTTAGGTTTCAAATTTCTTAATTCCCATGTTGATTATTCTTGTTAAGTGAGATACTCTATGTTAATACAATTGGTATTTTCCCATATCAATTTTTTTTTTCCACTTTATGTCATTTATTCAAACTAACATATTAATGGATTTTAGAGTTGTTACATGTATGCAAGTTTTCTTTGAATTTGAAATAAAATTACAATATAAAAAATACTAATGTTTTGGTATTTGTGTGTGATGATATTAATGTTTTTTAGTCTTCATGTATTTTGGTATTTTCATGTTTTATTATTCACGTGTGATGATATTTGCATGTTTTGGTCTTCACGTGTTTTGGTCTTCATGTGTTTTGGTATTCACATGATTCAATCATTGTGTGTTTTAATATTCACATGTTTTATCCTTCATTAGTTTTGTCTTCATGCATTAACACAAAATGGAAAAGGAGTATTTTGAAAGAAATCTTAACATGTGAAATCCATGAGTCTTCATGTTTGTGCATTTAAGGCATCATGTGATTTGATGAAACCAAAATTGATAAAATTTATGACACTTTAATTCTAAAACCATGTGGAATAACTACATAAAAAATAAAATAATGACCTAAAAACACTTGTATAGGGATGACAACATGGAATTTTTCAAATGCATGAGAGGTCTATGTGGCATACCCACCAATGTAAGTTTCCAAATTTGAATTAAATGAGCAAAGTCAGCTTGGAGTCATTAAAAATTAATGGTTCATGAACTAGAGTTAAAGTATACATCCTTGAGCTATATGATCAAATTTTGAAGAGACATCTTGCTTACTAATTATCAAATAACCTAAGCGAACTTATATCCCATGAAGAGCTAAAAACCCTAATTTTTTTGTATTTACATGTGAATTGATTCTAGAAAACTATAAGTTGAATTATCATGTGAATTAAAAAAATAATCTAAATATAAGAAATGGATTCATCATCTAGGGCATACAAGGGAGCTTAATAACTATTAAATTTCTCCATTAAGGATTCAAATGAGTATATAGATATAATCTATGACTCAGTTGTGTTAAATGGTAAACATACAAATCAAACAACTCTATGGGATGATGTGGAGAATTTTAATGCCTAATTATGTGAGGAAAACTTAATAATTGAAGAAAAATAGTTGAAAACTTGATACACTTGAAACATCAATAATTACATTTTATAGCAATAAATCTTGAAGTGATGCTTTTCATTAGCCTACTTATAGACTTGTTCTTCACAAGAAAGGTATCTGATGGCTTCCTTCATCATGAAAAAAGCATGACAGTCATGACTTATATTTTGAGATATTATTTAAAAAGGTACCTACAATGTCCCCTCATAGATGCCACATATGATAGGTTTAAGATCACATTTTGGAGAAAGAATAAAATAGTTTAATATGTGTTGAGAAAGTGGATGATACCAAGAGAGAAGGTAAGCCTTAAATATGATTATCTAATTCCAATCACTAAGTTCATAACAAGATTTCACTTTAGGATAGATTTTATAACTATATTGTATGGGTGTGGTATCATACATTATCCTCAAATTGAATGAGAACCACTAATAGACTTACTAATGATAGCACAATTGACCTTTACTCTAGAGGAAATCATTATTATCAAAATCTAGGAGAAAATGATTAAAAAAGAGGAGGCCAGTTGGTGGTCACTTCTTTATGATGTCCTACTTATTATATGATATCATGACTATAGTCTATGTGTAATGGATCACTTTGGGGCCCATCCCCAAATTGCATAAAGTACATGATATGTGATTTTTATTCTTTATTGCACATTTACTCTTGAAAAATATAGTTCATATTGTTGAGAATGTCTATCCCCAAGTCTAGAGGTCCATTCATGATAAACCCTAGCCCAAGTCTTAGATATTATAAAGAATATAATATGGCCAATGTGAGACTACTAGATGTATCCAACTTTATAATGATAATTATTGAGGGAACTAATGTTTTACCCATGTGATTTCCCAAGTATGCTTTAGACAAGATTGAATAATAGGATATGGCATATTATCTCTGGTGGACATAGATGAATATATGTAAAATAATAACAAAGGCATTTTCTATGGATCTTCTTTGATTCTAGGCTGAATGAACTACATTAGTAGGAAGCACTTTGGTGACATTAGAGGTATAAAGGAGGTTTATTCATTGACATAATTACCACATTGGGATTGGGACCCAAGAGACATAATTCATAAGTATGTCAATATCTTGGGCATCCCATACAAACATGTACCCTATGAGCATTATTTCATCTTATTTAATGTTGATTGTGATTCTTATGTATTAAATATAATATATACATATGGGTGGATGGAGGATATTCTAAGGGAAATCCAAAAATACCCATAACTCACAATTATAAAGGCTCAAACTCAAGTTCCACCTCTAAGTGGATGTGACTCAACTGATTATTTGTCCTTATAGCCCTCTCAGTTAGTTTAACTAAAAGGGAAACCTTACCAAGAATCATCCCAAGATTTAGTGGCAACTATGAATCAATAACTTGATGTAGAGGAGGCACCTATTGTAATAAGTTCTCTTAGAGGAGTAGAGGAGCTAATTAATATTAAATCTTCTGAATCTTCAGACTTTATCTTTCCTAATATAATTAAAATTCCTATAAATTCAGATGTAGGTGCTTTATCTACTACTAATCTATAGGCCACTCCTTTAATTAATAAGACAATAATTACATATAATAAGAGAAAGAGATATGAAGTACCTTCCTAAACCAATTTGGATACTTGTGAGTTAAAATTTTGAGTTAATGTCACAAGAGAGGCCTATAGGTAAAGGAAAAGTACCAAAAAAGGATGAGGAGGAAGATCTTGGAAAGGATAAGGTCATTAGTCTCAAAGGACTGAAATAGAAGGCACCAATAAAAGCTAAATAATCAGAAGATGTCCCTAATATTATTATTGTTTCTAGTTAACCTTCTGCAGTACCTATTTCCTCTTCCATTGACTCTTTTTAGAATATATAGATAGTACAAAGGCATTATATCCAAAAACTACTAGAGTAACCACTAAAAATCCTATTATTATTTCTTCTCATAGGGCCAAGAAGGTCCATTTAAATAAAAATTTAAGATTCCTTATTTTTTATCAGGGTGCACATCCATTTATCCAATCCACTAATCTAGGTTTGTTTATTCCATAATTTAGCACAACTGAACCAACTTCCATTGTGTCATCTACAAGGGTTGATAGGCAAAATACCTATATTTTTCACCTTATTCATAACATTGACAATGAGGATTGGCAAAATATCATCTTCCTATCTCTTCTAGACCTAATTAAAGTGAGTGAATTAATACTCTCTTCAGAAGATGTTATGTAAATGGGAACTAGCTAGGCCTCTCAATCAACTGACATAAGCGGATTGATAATTCCATAATGGATGGAGGGCATAAGTTATCATATTGCTCAAAGGCTAAATCTAATGATTTCAAATCTTATGATAGTTATATTTTTGAAAATTCTATAGGGACATTTCAAAGGGCCAGGAAGATAAAGATACAAGATGAGTCTAACAGAGGCCTAATTCTTGAAGAGAGACATGATGTCTTTTCCTTATATAAAAGGAAGAATCAAATAATTGGGGAATCTCCATATAATGAAGATTTTTCAAATTATTTGGAAATGGATATAAATGCCTTAATGGAACTCAATAGATTCATTTATTAGGATAGGTAATATCTTTAACAAAAAATAAATCAAGTGTTGAAGCAACAACAAATTGTACATGTCCCTAGGAAAATAGAAGACAATGTGTCCCTTAGGTTGTATAACATTTTTAACACTATTAATACAATGAAGATTGAAGTGTCTCTCCATTTTATTTAGTCTGTTAAGCTTTTTAATTCTTTGAATGAGGATGAGAATAAATTAAAATTTCTCATCATTTACACTAAAAATAAGGCCTTTGGCCATTTAGATGTAATGAATCCTCTTAAGATAGTTTATGCCATCAAATTGGTAGTTATTAGAATGCAAGAGGCTCATGAATATGTGACTAATGTACATTCCTTAATTTAAAAATTGGCTAGCATGAGAGATAAAGTGTACAAGTTTTTTAAGAATTGGAATTATCTCAAGCAAGGGCCACTTCAAGAAAATTGATTAAAGAGCCAATTTTGATAAGTTATTCTAGAAAGCTACTAAAAATTTCAGGAAAGGTATAAAATTTTTCACAATGAAGCAGATTGAGTTTAAAATTGGTTTTACAAGGAATAAGGTGATAGGGGTTTAAATCATCAAAGTGGAGTTAAAAACTTCAAAGGAGGAGTAACATGGATGCCTACTAGTATAAGTCTCCAGGGTGCATAGAGCATCCCTTCTCAACTTGATCATAATCAAAAATCAATATTATTGAGAATTCAAGTATTATCAAGACTTGAAGGAAAAAATAATTGGTAAAAATAAGAAATTATAGTTAAAATATGCCTACCACTCCTACTCCATTAACTACTTCAAGTGTTACTCCCTCGACAATGCAAGCTCTAATGTTGAGTAGCCTTTAGTTTCCTAAGTTAATATTATATGTATTTATTTCATAAGAATTGATGCATGTAGATAAATATTGCTTATATTTACATTATATTCATCATGCATGAAAGTATTATCTATGTAATCTTTTAACATGTACGTGTTTCATGATTTTATAAGTATGTTTCTTATTTTAGAGATAATTTTGGCCATTTCAAATTGTACATATAGAGTCTGCATTTAAATAGAACTATTGTTCTAATCATTATCATGTAATTCCCATATTTTGGATGAATTTGGAGGATGAGGTGACCTCTCCCCATTTCTATATATACTTTTATTTCTCTCATTTCAAAGGGAGTTAGAATTTAATTAATACAAAAAAAATATTTTGGATTAGCATGCAACAATGTTAATGGGTTTCTTCTCCAAATTTGTGTGATTAATTTTTATTTTTTCCTTATTGGTGATTCATTAATTTTATGTGTTAAAAGTATACTTAGAGTTATTTATTTGTATTATTGATATAGTCTAATATAGGATGTATAATAGATATTTGAGGATTGGCTAATATTAGTAACTGTAAGCAATGAGGTTGACTAATTCATTTATTTAAGTGTATAGAAGTGTATTTCATGTCACAACCTTTTAAAGTGAACAACAATTTATTTACATACCTCCTTGATCTAATTCATAATACTATATTAATCACCCATCCAAATCAAATGGGATTTTGATTTATTTTATATTTCAGTCATCCATGCACACATGGTTAACAACCTACATGTTCAACCAACTATTATACAACTTGGTTATTTTAACCATACCTAAAAATCATGCCCCAAAGTGGATTTTACCTCCATATATATCCAAAAAAATTAGAGGCTACCTATATCATGATTTTGTTTCCATAAAAAATGCATCAATAAATTGATGGCATGATCATACACTCTGTTTGGTGGAATTCCTTTTGGCATGGAACCAAAAATAGCATAATGGTCATATAACATCAATTTTAAATTAGTATGGGTATAATCCTTAGTTTGTTGAACCTATATGGAGAAACATTGTGTAACTTTATTTATAACCATTTCTAAGCATCTTCATCATCTAGTGAGAGCTAACCATTTATGGAGATTTATCTTGTAAACCATGCAGTTCATATTTCTAACCTTATTAATGAAAACAAAAGAACAATTCTTAAAAATTCATCTCAATTTTTTCCAAAGTGGTGAGCCATTTCACTCCAAAAATAATTTCAACCCCACTCATGGGAATAAAAACATAGGAGAATATAATAAGTAATATCCCCTATCAAGCTTAATACTATGGCATTTGATAGAATAATTTATTATACTACCATATGTAATCATGATGTAAAATTTTGGAGTTAGTTAAATTAAATAGTTTAAACAAGTATTCAAATTAATATTAATGAGTTTGTGTGTACTCCCAAAGTCAATCAACATACTCACCTTCTTTTTATTGATGAAACCCAACACCTTAAGAGTTTGAGGAGTAATAATGCTTGAAAGTGCATGACATGAAATAGTAGGTTGAAAATCTTTAGATTCATCCTCAGGTTCTTCCAGACTGGCACCTAGGTACTCATCTTCATCATCTTCATTATAAAATTCAATGTAAAACAAATTCTTTTCATAAAGTCTATGTCCTTTGCTCCATTTTTTATCATATCCAAAACATAATTTTTTTTCATGTTTATCTTCAATTTTTTGAGTGTTTAATATTGTAGGTTGAGGAAATGATGGGGCTGGGAAATTGCATTCATGGACATTAGTGAAAGGCTTTCATTTGACCAAATATTTTTCCTCTACCATACATATCATTAGTATGGCTTTAGATATTAAACTAGGATTAAACATGCAAAACTCTATTTGGATGCTATCTTTGAGGCCACCCAAGAACATCCTAGTTAAATTTACCTTAGTGATATCATCCACACATAATGAGAGATTCTATAATTAATTAATATAATCCTTCATAATACCTATTTGATGTAGCTTGGCTAGCTAACTAAATTAGTTTTTTGAGACATTATTGTGATTGTGGGTCTATAACTCCTTAAAAAATAAAGTCTAGGTAGCTTAAAGGCCCTTGTTTTTATTTTGAGCATAACCATTGTACCAAATTAATTACTTATGTTCTAGATATAGATAATCCATGACCACTTTTTATGCACAAAGATTCTGATGAAGATTAAATAATTTATTGATTTGATTGATCCAAATGAGTGGATCCTTACCATGAAAGATACTCAAGCCTACATTTGGTAATAACTACTTGAGACTAGGATTAAAGGTGTCATTTAAAAAAAAGGGAGAACTGAACTAAGTGTGTTGTTTACTCCAATATCTTCATTCATGAAATACCCATGATATTGGGTATTCAATAAAAGGTAATATGGTAAAAACTACAAAATTTCATTTTCTATTTTAGGACTAATAAGGGATTTGCACAGGGCTCGACTATAGGTATTTGAATTCATAAATGGAGTCTACATGAATAGTCTTCAAGAGATGTAATATCACTATCAAATGTTCAATATAGAGTTCTTACAAACATATCTAATTATCAAAGGTTGTTATGTGAGTTATTTTATTATTATTATCTATTTATAAATACAAGCAGAAATGGTAGTTTGATTTTATAAACAAACACAAAAAGAGAAGGGAGCCTCCAGGTTTATAATGAACTCAATGCATTGATCATCAAACCAAGTGACCTTGCCATAATTATACCACTATATATTGAGTTTCAATAAATTTATACCTCAAAGAACACGTGGTAAGAGTATGAGGAAATAAATAGTATGCCTCAAATGTGAGACCTCACTAAATATGAGTACTAGGATTTTATATTAAACTACACATAAACACCCAATGATAACTTTTAGATTAACACATAAATTAAAAATACTATATAAGGGAGATTAGAGAGATCACATAGTGACTATAATAGCCAAACACATCATAACCATAACTTATATAAAGTAGTAAAGTATTAATCTAATTAATCTAGCATTGAAAAACATTTGAAAATGGAGATGCAAGATACTTGAGACATAAAATAGACCCTTTGCAAAAAATAGGAATTATATTCATTAAAACTAAGTGTTATTTATAATAATCAATCTTAACCAACTCCATATACTAAAGAGATGAAGTAAAAATTAGGTGAAATATTGGCTATAATTTGACAACACTTTTGTTCAAGTTTTAGTTGAACCTATATTACAATACAACTTTGCCTTTTATAGAAAAATATGGGGTTCACCTCCAAATAGGGTGAGATTCCAATATTAAGCCATAATGGCCACTCATTATAGTTATGAATGTAATTCAAAATTCAAAATAAAAAAATACCCATAGACAAACAAAAATATCTACAGGGGACCAATTAGTTTATATACATAACTAGATGTGAAGGTCTGGCTCCTAACTACTTCGATCCCACATATTTAACTCATAACATGGCTACCATGATGTCAAATAACTTATCAAAATTAATAATATTCATCAAGGTCTCCCCAAATATCACCTTATATTGAGTCAATATCCTTTAGTAGACTTGGAAGGTTGATTCCATTAACACATAAGCCCTAGAGACCTGGTTAATGCTTGATGCATATTACATTGATAGATCCATAACCTCCCATGCCCCTTGTTTGTTTGATTTAATGACCTTATCCCTCATTAAATATTCAAATTTACCTATGTGGAATCCAAATTCTCCCTTTTCTAATAGGGTTCCATCCAAGTGGAATATCATAGAGATATTGACCTTTTTAAAGTAGGCCAATATCTTCTTCCTTCCTTCTCCTAAGGGTCTAATTACAATATGTGCCAGAGCCAACCACTCTTCCATAGTAACCATCATGTACCTATAATATATTTGATACAACCCTCAATCTAAGGTTGGCATTAGTTTTAATTCTTATAACATGCCTTTGTTAATCACCACCAACAGCTTCCTAAAATTTCCATCTATCTTTACAATCCTCTACGAGTAAGCCTAAAACCACTAGATAAGCACATTAGTCTCATCTATAATATCCACTACCTTCTCAAAAACTAAGAATATTATTAATATATCATCCTTAACCTACCCAATTATTTTTATGGGGAAAGAACTCTTCACCTAGGATTTTAAGGTCTAAGCCTAGATTTACATGTCCTCAAAGAGCTTCTTTAAAATATCAAGAGTTACCTAGAGAATGAAGAGTTGATCCTCAACCATCCTTCCCAAATTTAATTCCTCACCTTATTGAGGGAGAATAGATCTTGATGGGTCTTCTAAACCACCAAATTTCATTATTGGATGAACCTCTACATTATAGGTCTCTTCATGCTTTTTTAATCTTGGTTAAAGTTCTAATGTACATTTGGGTTTCCATGGATGGTCATCTCTGGTGCCTACAAACTTGGGACTATTCCAAGGGTTGAAGTAGGTGTAGGAGGGATGGAATATATGATGTAAATTGGTGGATGGGAAATGGAAGAAGTGTAAGGGTGAGTGAGGAAAGAAATGGAAGTGTAGGGAGCATGGGAGTGAAATAAAGAAGAAAAAAGGAGAAGTGCATGGGAACATATATTCTTACCACTAATCCTAGGTTAGGCCCACTTGAGGGGAAATTAATATTAAGAGAGGGGTGTTAAATATAAGAGAAGATATTGGTTGGTTTAAGCCAAATCCCTAGGCACTCAAGGTAATGGAAAGAGGAGGCTGGGGAATAATGTATTAAGGTGATGTGGATAGGGTTAAAGGAACCATTAAGGCTATTAGAAGAGGTTAGATTATAATATAAGGCCTTTAAATTTAATCTATATTATGGGTTATCTTTTACTTCTTATTGTGCCTCTTACTCAGGTTGGCTCTAGATGTTATGGTGGAAAGACTGGCTGAAATAACAAGAGCCATAGGGCTAATAGTGGATGAAATAGAAATAATGAGGGAGGCACTGGGATGACTAAAGAGGGGACTAAGATATTCATTCCAATTGGCTGTATGCTCTTTATTTTGGTCACCATGGTTGCTAATGAATATATAGCCAATGGTACCTAGAGTGAAGGTAATTTTGAATAAGGCACTAAGAGGTTTCTAAGTTATGAAATAGGTGGGGAAAAAGGGAACAAAGAGGAAAAGATAATTAAGAGGACTAAGTTCAAATGTACTTGGGTAAATGATAGAGGGGGTGAAATGGGGAAAGTAAGAGGCACCACATGGGGGGCTTGTGGGAGTGTAGTATAACTTGTGGGCCCTTAGATCAAGAGATGGAAAGTAGTGGGAGTGAGGGGTAGAAGGGAGATGGAGGAAATGAGAGGTTTAAAGGTTGGAACATGTGATAGTGTTTGTTTGGATCCTTATTCTAGGATCACCCCTATACTTTTGGTCAAGTCAAACCTTAGGGTCCTTATGACCTAGGTTCAAGGTGTTGGTGGTTGAGTTGGTTATATCTGAGATACATACCATCAAGTAACACAAGTCTAGATTAGACATGCACATACTATTTGAGATACTAGAAGAGGAAGACGTAGATACAGGGTGAGAGGAGTGATTAGAGGAGGTAGATATAGGACTCAAGGAGTAATCACTCCTTAAATAAGTGGAGATAGAGCTATAAAATGAGAAGGAGAAGGTGGAAGAATTCCTTGAAAAATCCTCCTAGAGATAGAATGAGGAATTGGTTTTGGATCATCTATGGATTGAGTAGGAGATATAGGAGAAGCTTGTGGGCCTTCCTAAAAATTTTATCCTTTCTTATTATTATTTTATGTGATCTAAAATAATACCTCATAGTCATCAACATCATCTAAGTATAGCTCACCATCATCCTCTATTTGATGACCATAGTTTATATTAAGGTGGGTCAAATACCACACTAATTGAGATATGATCATCTCTTTTGGGTCCCAATGTTGAAGCTTATCTCTCCCTAGGGTGAAGGAATCCCAATTGGCCACCATATTCTTGAGGGGATGGAAGCTATTGTACATATGATTCTGATTGTGATCAGGAATGGTGGGCATGGATTCTACTAGTAGCCTATAAAAAATCCAAATATATCCTCTACTAATTGATAAGAAATATCTTAATATGTTAGATGATTTATATGAAATAAGGAAAATGGAGGGGCTACTTGAGGACAACCAAAATTCAAATCATGGTTTTTTCTCTTTATTACTAGTAGTCCTTGATGGTAGTGATAGAGTCCTAAATTATTTGTGATAGATATGGAATTGGGGCCTCATTAATCACATTGTATACCATCATATTAAAGTGATCACATATGTCCCACATGTGGTTATGGTTCTTATGGCCATATAGTTTTTATAAGACTACATAGAATACTAAGCCCCAATAACCCATGTAGGAAAAGCTAAAGGTTTGAAGGAGAACATCCCATAGAATGTGTCCACAAGGTAGCTCATCATATAAAAATTACCTCTAGCTTAGGAATTTGTGATGGCATTGACCAACTTGAATTTGATCAGTCCTCCCATGTTCATAAATATTGAGTGTGTGAGGATAATATAGAGGAGGGGAACCCAAAGTTTGTTAATGTGCAAGTAGCCTTAGGCCCTAAAAAATCAATTCAATAGTATCATACTTACCTAGAATTCTTCCCAGAAGGTGTAGACTATGTATGGATCTATGTCTAATTTTTTGACCCATTTAACATCTAGGTTCTTAGCCTAATATTGTAAGATGTTGTATATTTGTAAGGTCTCCATTTAGGCCTTCATTTCTACAAAATTATAAGAGAAGGTGAAATTAAGAGGGAGTAATATGTCTTGTATGCATTCCCAAAGATATAGATGATATGGCTCTAAGAGTTAAGTGATCACACCCAGTAATGGAACCCATCTTAAACTTAGATGGTAGTGAGAAGGAGGTTGATGAATAAGTCAATGTAGGGAAATGCCTATGGCTTGGTCATAACCCTATGAAGTCCACATTTCTTGTAGGCCCAAAAGTCATCCTAAAATTTTACTTATTGGTCATCATTAGAGCTTGAATCTTTAGGCATCTACTCAGCTACATTGAACATGTCATTATAGTGCTTGAACTTGGTCAAGCCAATTAAGAACAAGGTATCCTAGTACTTGGACTCAGACTTTGGGTTTAAAAAGGACATAGCAATTGTAATAGGATAGAGGGGCAATATGAATACTATGAGTGCAGGAGGCAAAAAAACACAAGGGTTCTCTACAAGAATTGGAAATATAAGAGTTGGAGTGCTCTCAAAGGCATATAGTGGTAACCATTAGTGTGATTTTACTTAGTATTTTATAAATACATTCATACAACCTCCTATATTTATGGCCTTTGGTACCTCACTTGTTTTAAATTCAAATTTGAGTGAGTGGTTGGATCTCCTCTCTTTATTTAAATATTTAGAGTTATGTTCAGAGCCCATGATCCTCTTCTATAAGATATATTCAGCAATGGTGATGGGATGTTTTAAAATTATCCAATTAGGCCCATATTTATATTTTCCTTAATACTTAATGTGTGTTAGGCACATGTTCACATCTCTTAGATACTTCTTTGTTAACTCCAATTTTATGTCATGTGTCATATGCTAATTGAACCTCATGTTAATAGTTGATACCTAGGCATGGCCTCATACTCTATCATACCCTCTGGAAGGGTGAGGTTTTCATTAAAAGACATTTGGTATATTTTTATTGGTCATCAAGCCTCATCTATACCCCTAATCTAGCTATTCTTGGGCCTTAGGTGGTTGCCCATTCATCTACCTTAATACACAACATGGCACCTTCTGATTAAGATAGGCTCTCTTGAGCTTTGGCATATATAACAATTATGGGGATCAGTCATTCTTATAAATTGATAACATGACACCTCCTAATAAGGCCAAGATATCCTAAGCTCTGACATATCTAATTGGTCTAGGGACTAACTACTCTAATAATTTGATGATGTGGTACGTTTTGATTAGACTGATTTATCCCAAGATTTGACATATCTGATAGGTTGGGGGGCTAGTTATTCTGACAATTTTTTAACATGGCACCTTCTAATTAGGTTGGGCTCTCCTAGAGTCTAACATCTTTGATAGGTTTGGGATTAAGCTGGTATAATAATTTAATGATGTGGCACCTTCTAATTAGGTCATTTTCTCTCATCTGTTATTAAGATTTTTATTTTCCATTAATGGAGATGAGTCTATTAATCTAATAAAGGGACAAGGCTCTCATAAATTCATTTGAAATTATAAATATAATGTTGTAATACTAATACATAAAATAACAAGCCTAATTTATTCATAAAAGTAAATAAGGCTTGCTACTACTTAGAAAAATTAGGGCGACATAAGATTCCAAGGATTCTAGTTTAGCCAAAATAGATGAGATTAAAAGAAAGGACCTTAGAGCTCTGGTTCATGGGAATTTTTTTATAGGGGTCCCCTATTTCAAGGAAAATGGGGTGTGTTGGCTAAAAATGGTGACTTTTATAGGGAAACTGATGATAAGCACTTAGAATCCCATTAGTTTAATTTCTCTCCTTGTATAGAACATAAATTTTAAGAGGGATATTCATACATAGAAGAAAATATAAGGCAATAAAGTATCATAATAACAAGTAGCATACTAATATTTTACCCTATAGATGGCCACCAGTGTGTGTAAGAAGTGATTTTTTCCCCATTTAATCTTAGATTTTATTCAAGAAATAGAGGTTAGACTAGATATTTAGTTCCATATGGGGTTTTTATGGCTTAGAGGGGAAATGGTTGAGGCATTACCCTACTTCCAAATTAGCATCCATAGCCTCAAAAAAATATATCTTTGGTCTTGTTCATGGCCTTTCTCCACTGCCAGCTAGACTAAAAATCTTACAGTAGAGATTTCCTGTATATCCTTTTCAAGGAAGACTCAAAATTTATATTTTGCATGATTTTATTATCCTTTTCCAAGATTCCCTATGAAAATATTATCATTTATTAGTTTGTTCCATTGATGGTTCAAGACTAATTCAAGGGTAAAAGGATTATTAAGAAGCTTTAAATACCCATCCAGTCTTTGATATTTTTGGATAATCTAGTATTTTCTTGAGATGTTACATTAAGTGCATCTTTGTGTTTGTATTAGGATGTGGGTTATTTTGAAATCCACCTATTTATCTTATAATCATTGGCCTCTTAGATATAAAATGTCAAAATTTTCAATTACTATCCATGCCTTACTTGCATCAAATTTTTCAACTTAGGTCTTCTTGCTCCTTAAAAATCCTTCAAGGCTTCAGTGATCACCTAAAATAATTACTAACAGGATCAAGTGTTAGAGGAACACTATAAAACAAATCATGAACTAGAGGTAAAAACAAAAAATAAAATAAAACACATAGTGAAATCAAACACACAATGAAAACAAACCTATCTAATATATGCATTACCATTACTACTTAAATTACTCAGAAACTATGCTAGAGGGGATAATTGAGAAATAGTGCTTCAAAAATATCCCATTTGATAGAAGTGGTAGCTCATTACCCTTGATATGTTTGAGATAGAAAGAATTCTAACCTAGGATTTTGGCTATTTAATACGGGCCAATCTAGAGGGGACCAAATTTTAAATGTTGTCCTTTCTTCTCATGAGCCTTGTCCCAAATTAGGACTAGGTCAGAGATTCTAAAGGTCTTGATCTTTAATCTTTTATATAACCACATTTTTATGGTATCTTAGTGTTTTATAAAGTTTAATAGATATTAATCCCATACTTCCTCTAACTAAATTAGGTTTAGGAGTCTAGAATCCACCTTATCATTCAGTTCCATAAATTTTTGCATGAAATTATAAGTTGACAATCTGAATGTGACCAACATGATTGGTTCTTATCCATATATGAGAAGGAAAGGAGAGATTTTTAGGGCTTGTTTATACCTAGTTCATTCTACCCATAGGTAAAACTTTAGCAATGAAATCCATTCCTAGGGCTTCTCTCTAATTGATTTCTTGATAGCATCTATCAAATTATTATTAGTGTACTTTACCAATCCATTCCCTTATGGGTAGTGATTATATGAGAACCTTAGTGTGATTCCATTATCATATGTCCATTTTGTGAATTTTTTGAATTAAAAGGCCAAACCATTATCACATACCAAAGATATTGGGACCCAAAATGGGTAGTTATGGTGTTTTCTAGGAAATTGATGACTTTTATAGTGGTGCTTCTTTTAGTTACAACTACCTTGGACCATCTCATGCAACAGTTTGTGCCCATAAGGACAAAATCATTGATATATGATGAATTGGGATTTATGACTCCCATAAAATCCAACCCCCATTGTGTAAATGGGGTAAACTTCATGACATGTTGCAGTGGCATTGTTGCATATGTTTCTCTTTTAGAAAAAGTTTGAAATTAATGGTATAAATGGACATGGGTGTGAATATATTTGAAGAGTATGGGTTAGTAGTAGCCTAATAAAATAAATTTGTGGGCCATGCCATTTTATATAGGGTATCTAACTCCTAATTTTTCATTAAAATGTACCATTATTTATTTGGCCTCTTCTTGTGATATGCACCAAAGGTAGATTCCCTCATGGTTTTTTTTGAAGATAACTCATTTCTTAAACATATATTGCACAACCTTCAACCAAAAGGCACTCTTTTGTGTGTGTTTGAGTCCCAAAGGTGTGTTCTCATAAATAAGGAAGTACATGACTATGGAGTAATAGTTGGATTTTAGTAACCTCTTTTAGTCTACTTGGTGTATTATAATCTTTGAGTCTATCTCTATTATTAGCTGAGTAAGGCTTTATCCTCTAACCAATTTGGATAAATTAATTTTTAACTCATACTCTTGTAACTTTGTCATCCATCAGAACCTTCTTTTACCCAACTCATTCTACCCTAGCATTTGTTTTATATCTGTGTCCAATATAATTATGTGCACCTTATTCTAGAGGATGCAATGTTTGAATTTATTCACCACCTTAATCAAGGATTAGGTGTACTTGTCTGGGGTAGAATATCTAAGCTCAACATACTTAAGGTTAGTGTTCATAAAAGTAAAGGGGTGATCTTCTTCCTCTAATCTTTGGGTGAGGCAAGAAATAATGGTGTGCTATGAAGTAAAGGGGTAGATGTATAAATCCTACATATAGTTTGGGTTGATGAGGATTGAGGATTGCATATTAACATTTTTGATATCTTGAAAAGCCTTATTTGATTCCATATGCAGTCCAATTTCACATCCTATTTCAACATTGCATTCAAGGGTATTATTATTTCAACAAATTTAGAAATAAATTTACACATAAATTCTATTTTCCCAAAGAAAGATTTTAGTTCCTTTTTATTATTAGGTAAATGTAGTTTGTAAATTACATCTACCCTTTCAGGGTTAATATTAATACCTTCTTTTGTGATAATGTGATTAAGAAGTTTACCTTCAGTGACACTAAAAACACTCTTATTTGGGTTTAGGGAAATACCATACTTTATACATCTTTAAAATACCCTTTCCAAGTGGCACACATTATCTAACCTATATTTCAAAAACGTAAATAGGTCATACATATAGATTATTACACATTTACCTATCAGTCCTTTAAAATTGAAGTCTATTTCCCTTTGTTAAGTGGCACCAAGTATGATAAACCTGAAGGGCATTCATTTATAAGCAAATGTGCCCAATTTGGTGGTGAAAGTAGTCTTATTCATGTATTTTGGGTTAACTAAGACCTATTGTATCTAGAGAAACCATCCAAAAAAGACATCATTTGAGATCTACTCACCATTTGGATCACCTCCTTGAGGGAGGGTGATGGGTAATTCTCCTTATTCAAGACTTGATTTAAGTTCTATAAGTCCACACAAAAGAGAATTTATCCATTATTATTTTTCATAGGGACTAGGTTGGCCACCTAGGTAGAGTGGTAAACCAGGAAAATTATCACTAAAAAAAGCATCTTATGAACTTCTTTGTGTATCAAGGGCTCTAGGATTGGGTTTACTATCCTCTATCTTTACCTAAAGGATTTTTGGTTGAGTTTTAGGTAGATAGTGTGATTGATTACTCTTAGGTAAAATATCTTAAGGTCCCTATAATCCTAGGTAATCATGTCTTTATATCTCATTAGTAACCTTTATAATTACTCCAATTTGTGGTATGTCCAATCAGGACACACATTAACCATTTGGGGATTTTCCCTTAGGATGAGGTTGTTGAGGTAGAAATTTTTGGTCTTCAAACTTGGTCCTTTTCATTTGGAAGGCAGGGTCTAAATAATTGAATGATCTTTCCAATGAGATCATCCCCTTTAGGATCTATTTCCCATGAATATTTAGGATCCCATCTTTACCCAATTTATTCCTAGGGTTGTCTCTATGTTTATCATCTATAACTTGGGTCTCAAGTATTCCATTATTATTGAGAAAATGGATGATATATTGGTCATCTTTGAATACCTATATTTTTTTCATGTTGTCCAAGATTGAGGGATATGGGAAGAGTTCCACATAGAAATCTTATGACTCAATGTCATCCAAGGGAGCTAGGTTTACTGCCATAGATGTTAGTGAGTAGGCTACATGGTTTTCCTCTTGGGGGATAGGGATAGTATTAAATGCATTAAAAATATTGATTAGGTCATAATACATATGCTTATACCTCCTAAGGTATGATAGATTATATTGAAATTTAGTCTTAATCTGGTCCCATCTTAGAGTTACTAAATAATCTTAGTTCATTTGCCCTGTATTTTAATGTAAATTGTAATCCTAGTAATAGAGCTTCATACTCTTCTAGTTATTTGTGAAGGGAAACTAAAACCTATATGATTCTAAATATTTTCTCCCTATGGTATCTAGAATTATAACACTTAACCCATTGTCTTGTTTGGAATAAGCTCCATCTATATAAAGAGACCATATGCCAATTAGGTTTGGGTTGAGACTAGTTTGATCTTTAGGTGGCTTTGTGCTCAAAATGTATATGCCTAGGTTTGAGGATACTAGGTTCACCTTATCATTAATGGAACTATAATCAGTTATCATGTGTTTCATGTAGGGTTCCCTATCTAGCCATATTTTGTTTGCTACTCCTTTCCATGGTAACCACATATGGGATAAATTTGTGGCCATAAAACAATTTAGGGATTTGGACTAATCCTTACTTAAGAGCATGCCCTAAGCTTTAGGGATCTCCACTAATTGAATGTATATGAAGTGTTGAATCTTAGGCTCAAACTCTAAATGGATGTGGAAATTGAGAAGTTCACTTATCACTTTTACTTCTAACTTGTCTATCTAGACCACTACCTTGTTTGACTTTATGGGGAGTGACCTAAGTTTCTCACATATGCCTACTGACATCATATTGGCTAAGGCCCCTAAATCTAATTAGAAATTATTTAGATTATTTCCAAACAACTAGATGGTTAAGAATACATGGAGTATCTCCATATTATTTTTGTGAATGAGCACATTGGTGTGTGTTTCCCGTAGTTTTGGTTGGGTTTATGGGGTAAGCTTTTGAGTCAAGGATTTTATTAGGAGATCCCATTACTATATGATTTGAGAAAACTCATGAAGAGTAATGTTAACATTGATATTTTTCATATATTCCACTATGTTATAACCCCATTTACTTTGTATTGATGTATTTTATATAGGTGCCTTAGGTTCTTGAGGTCTTAGAGGTGGGGGATCATTCCTAACATTTTGGTTTGGTAGGGTTGCACCATTATTAGGGGAGTCAAGATATTAAGGGGTTGTTATTTATGTCTATTCCTAAGGGTGTAGTTATTCCTCTAGAATTACTAAAATGATTAAACCTCACTAATATTATTGTCTAGCCTATTTTATTCTTGTCTAGGGAAATCTAAGGTCTCTGACACCATAGTAGTACTAATGGATTTACTTGAGTTAGAGGATTTAGAATGGTTGGGGACCACCTCATATTATTTAATTTCCTTCTAGAAGATCTCAAAAGTATAATTAAACTCTATGTAGTCTAGTTACCCATGAGTTGTCATGTTATTCACTCAACACCAGTTAGGTAAGGCTATCTCAAAGATATTAATTTCATTAGCTAATTGGGTAAAGGTTATAGGGGGTTGTGAGGATAGTTATAGTTCCCATTTGGTCTTTGATATGTGAAGTTTTTATTGGAAATTTTTGCATTAGTGTTACTTACCTACTTCTATAGCCATAGGAAGTCATTACTAAGTTTTTTTACCATGCATTGAATGGTATATAACTCATTCTTGGTGAACTCCTGAGGTGTTGTTTAGGTATTGGTAGCTATGGCCAATGTTACCTAGTGTTAAGTATAAGGGGTTAGTTCATGGTCCTATGGGTTAAGGAAAACTTGTTGTTGGTTTGAATTGGGATGACCCATTGAGATTCGATGTGTTACAAGGGTGATTAAAGCATTTGGGTGTTATGATTAATGTTGGACAAAAATCTCAATGCAAGCATTTGTGGTATCACATTGGGAGTGGGGGTCATTATGTGGCCTTGAGGGTTTTATTACATATCTAATTTGATGGCCCTTATATAAGCTGAGGATAGGTCTACTATGGATGTGTCCCTCTTTAGGAACATTGTTGTCCAAGGGTCTAACACATTCTCATATCTTTCAAGTGCTAGTTAAGGGTTAAGTTGATAAATCATGGAGCATCAACTATACATATTTAAAAACCTAACATTGATGTTCCTAATAAGATCATTAGGCTCCATTTTGACACAAGTAAACTATTGATATAAGATATTGGGGTCTATCACTTGCCTAAATTAGGTGAGGAATGTAGTTCCAAAATGATTCTAACTCAAGAAAGAATCTTCATAAAGGTTACGAAACCAATCATATGTTGAGTCCATTAGCATAAAGGGGAAAAGCCTACATGTGACATCCTCATGTTCTACATTTAGGAGTTTTAAGGTAGTTTTATAAGATGTTATGTTCTCTTATATAGTTCATACTATGCCTAGGGTGAAAGGGGGAAGATCCTCTTAGGGTTATTAGGTAAATCATGGACAACTACCAAGACATTAATGGCATAACTAGCTAACTAATCCATCTTAGAATGTGAATTTGGAGGATGTTATGAGGAAAAACTAATAGTAATCATGGTAAGTATAGGTTGAGCCTATGATTTTTTAGAAAAGTAAGGGGGAAATTACTAATCAGATGTGATAGGACCTAGCCCTAGTAATAGGCAAACTAGTCTATATGATGCTTCATAATCAAATAATGGTTAGTAAATTGTTATTAATAAACATTATCTATACATAATCATAAAAATAATGACAAGCTTAAAATATTTTGATACGTCCTCCTTATAGTACCAATTATTGTTCAATCTAAGCTCTCCATTCATGAGATACCCATGAGATTGGGTATTTTACAAAAGGGAATATGGGGACAACTAAAAACTTTCATCTTCCATTTTAGGATAGATCTCAGATCAACCTAGGACACATATGTAGGTCTTTGAATCCAAAAATGAAGTCTATGTGAATAGTCTCCAAGATATGTAATATCACCACCAAAAGTTTAATATGAATTTATTGCACATAAATCTAATTATCAAAGGTTATTATGGGATCTTATTTATTTTTCTTATCTATTTATAAATACAAGGGTAGAAGGTAGTTCGATTTTGAAAAATAAACACAAAAAGAAAAGGGACAATAAGGCAAAAAAGGGAACCTCCAAATCTAGGATAAACTCAAAGCATTGATCATCGAACCAAGTGACGTTTCCATAGTTATACCACTATAGACTAAGTTTATCTAAATTTATACCCCAAAGAGAACATAGTGGGAAGAAACTAAGGAAATAGGGGGTATGCATCAAATATAATCCCTCAATAAATATGAGTGCTAGGAGTTTATATTAAACTATACATAAGCACCTAATGGTAATTTTTAGATTAACACATAAATTAATAGTATTAAAAAAGGGAAACAAGAAATCTCATATAATGATTATAATATCCAAGCAAATCATAACCATAACATAAATAAAGTAGCAAAGTATTAATCTAATTAAACTAACATTGATAAGCATTCAAAAATGGAGATGAAATATAATTGAGACATAGAATAGACCCTTAAACAAAAATTATACTCATTAAAAGTGAGTGTTGTTTATAATAATTGGTCTTGGCCAACTCAACACCCTAAAGAGATGAAGAAAAATATAGGTAAAAACTTGGCTATAATTTGATAACACTTTTGAGAAAGTTTTGGTCAACCCTATATTACAATATGACTTTGACTTATATAGATGAAGATGGGATTCACCTCTAAATAGTGTGAGATTCCTATCTTAGGCCATGATGGCTACTCATGATAGTTACAACCATAATTCAAAATTTAAAACAAATAAATCTCCCATAAACCCATAATTATATTTATGGGGGACCACTTAGTTGATACATGAAGGTGGGTGTGAAGGTCTAACTATTAACTTCTATGATATGACATCTCTAACTTCCAATATAACTTCCACAAGGTCAAATACCATGTCTAGATTAGTAGTATTCATCCAGGGTTCCTTGAATATCACCTTGGATTGAGTTACCAACCTCTAGTAGACTTGGAAGGGTGATTATATTAACACATGGACCCTAAAAGCATAGTTAGTTCTCATCGTACATTGCATTAATAAATCCAAAAATATATAAGACCCTTATTTGTTTGAGTTGGTGACCTTCACGCCTATGACAAGGTTAAATTGACCTAGGTGGACTCTAAATTATTCATTGTCTAATAGGGTACCATCTAGGTGGAATAACATAAATATATTGACCTTTTTGAATTAGGTCAATCTCTTCTTCATGCCTTCTTCCAAGGGTCTAATTAAATAACATGCCACAACTAACTAGTCCTTCATAGTTGCTTTCATGTTCTAGGCATACCCCTGATATAAACCCATGTCTAAGGTTTTCATTAGTTTTAATTCTAAGAACATGCCTTTGTTAATCACCACTAGAAGCTTCTTAAATTTTTTTATTATCTTTGCAATCCTCTCCAAGTAATCTTGAGTCCACTAGATAATCACATTGCTCTCAACGAGAGTCTTCACTACCTTCTATAAAAATAAGAAGAGTATTAAAATGGTGTCCTTGACTTCCCCAATTAGTATAATTTAGAAAGAGATCATCTATGATTCTAAGGTATAAACCTAGATTTTCATGTCAATAAGGACCTTCTCTAACATATCATGAGTTTCCCAAAGAATGGAGAGTGGATCCTTAGCCATACTTTATTCCCTATTAGAAGTAATCACCTTAGTGAGGGAGAATAGATAATTATGGGTATTCCAAACCACTAGGTTACCTTCTTACATTAACCTCTATGTTAGAGTCCTCTTCATGCTTTATAAAGCTCGATTGAAGCTCCATTATACATTTAGGTCACCCTAGACAACCATATTTGGCACCTATAACTTTGGGACTATTCCCTAGGTTATAAGAGGTGTAGGAAGGGTGGTTAAAATGGTGGAAATAAGTGAAGGATGAGGTGGAAGGTAAATGGATGAATTGGAAGGGGTGAATAAGGAAATAAATGGAGGTAAAGGGAACATGGAAGTGAAAGGAGGAAGAATACAGGGGGAGGCCCATGTGAATATCTATGCCCATCACTAATCTTAGATCATACCCACTTAAGGGGAAATTAATCCTAGAAGAGGAGTGTTAAATAGAAGGGAAGAGATTGGCTGGTTGAATCCAAATCCTTGGGCACCTAGGGTAATGGAAAGAAGGGGTCCAAGAACAATGCCCTAAGGTGTTATGGTTGGGGCCAAAGGAATTGTTAAGGATGGAATAAGAGTTTAGATTGGATTGAAAGTCCTTAAAACTAAGTCCATAATGTGGGGTACATTTTGCTTCTTCTTAGGCATCTTACCTAGGTTAACTCTAGATGTTATGGTACAAGGATTAACTAGAATAACAAGAGCTATGAGGGTTGATAGTGGAGTAACTAGAGATACTAAGGGAGGAATTGAGATGACTGAAGGGGGACTAGGGATAGTACCTACCATTGGTGGTATGCTCTTGATGGTGGTAGCCATGTTTGTTGATGAATATGATCTTGATGGTACTTGAATTGAAGGCAAGCCCAAAAAAGGCACTATGAGGTTTTTAGGTTATGAAATGGGTGGGGTAAAGGGGAATGAAGAGGCAAGGATGCTCAATAATACTAAGGTGAAATTTACTTGGGTAAATGATAGATGGGATGTAATGGGAAAAATAGGAAGCACCACTTGGGGAAATTATGGGAGTGGAGCAAAACTTGTGGGAATTGGGGTCAAGAGTTAGAAAGCGACATGAGGGAAGGGTGGAAGGGAGATGGAGGAAATGGGAAGTGTATGGGTTGTAACATATAATAGTTCTTATTAAGATCCTCATTATATGTTCTCTGATGGAATGTTGGTTAAGTCAAACCTTAAAATCTATGCATCCTAGGGTCAAGGTGTTAGTGCTTGAGTTGGCAATGCCTAGGCTACCTATCACTAAGTAATGTGGATCTGTCCTGGTCATGACCAGAATATTGTATCTTCCAAAAGAGGTAGAGTTGGATTTGGGGAATGATGAATAATTAGAGGAGGCATATCTAGGACTCAAGGATCAAGAGCTACTTGAAGAGGTAGATATATAATTAGAGTACAAAGAGGAGAAGCTAGGGAATACCCTACAAAATATTCCTAGAGCTAATAGGAGTTAATGTTGGATCCTATAAATATCAAGCATAAGATATAGAGAGAGTTGATAGGCCCACCTAGAATTTATTTCCTTTCTTCTTATTATTCACTTTGATCTAGGATAATACTTCTTGGTCATCATTGACATCCAAGTGTAGCTCATCATCATCATCTTCCATTTTATGAATATAGTTTATATTAAGGTATGTCTAATACCATGACAAGTGAGATATAATAATCCCATTTGGATATTAATGATGAATCTCAGATCTAATTAAGGAAATGGAGTCTTGGATGGCCACCATATTCTAGAGGGGAGGGAAGGCCTTATAAACATAGTGCCTGCTAGTGATTGAGAGTGGTTGGCATGCCTTCTGATGAAGGCCTATACAAAATTCAAATATACCCTTCACTAATTTTTAGGTGATATCCTACTATAATAGATGATATAAGATGAAATATAAAAAGTGGAGGGGATACTTGAGGACACCCATAATTTAGATCATCGTGTATTTTTTATAGTACCAATAGTCCTTGATGGCAGTGATGAAGTCCTAGATTACTTGTTATAGATGGGGCATCAATGCCTCATTAATAACATTATAGACCACCAAATAAAAGTGATAATATATGTCTTAGATGTGATTTTAGTACTTGTGGCCATATATTTTTTAAAATACTACATAGACCACTGAGCCCTTGAGAAACCCACATAGGAAAATTTGAAAGTTTGAAGGAAAGCATCCTATAGTCTATGTCCACAAGGTATCTCATCATATATAAATTGCCTTTGACTCAAGCATCTTCAATGTCATTTACCAGATTGAATTTTATAAGTCCTCCTATGTCTAAAACTTTAGATCATGTGAGGATCATATAGAGGAGGGGCATCCATAGTTCATTAACGTGAAAATAGTCTTGGGTATTGAACAACTAATTCATCAAAATCATGCCTACCTAGACTTCTTCCTAGAAGGTGTGGACTATTTATACATTTATATCCTCTTTATTGACTCATTTAACATTTGGGTTCTTAGCCAAGTCTTACAAGATGCCATATATTTGGAAGGTCTCTGCCCACACCTTCACCATTGTAGAATCATAAGAGAATGTGAAAGTTGGAAGGGAGTACTACACCTTGTACGCATTCCTAGAGATATTAATGATTTGGTGTTAAGAGTTGGAAGATCACACCCAATCATGGACCCCATCCTACACTTAGATGGTAGTGACAAGGAGGTTGTTGAACAAGTTAACATAGGGAAATGCCTCTAGCTTGGTTATAACCCTATGAAGTCTACATTTCTTATAGGCCCAAAAGTCATCTTAAAATTATGTTTGTTGGTCATAGTTAGAGCCTGAATCTATGGGCACTTAATTAAATAATCTTAACATGTTACTATAGTGCTTAAACTTGGTGAAGTTAGTTAGGAATATGGTATTGTAATACTTAGACTCATCCTTTAGGGTTTGAAGAGGATACAACTATTGTATTAAGATGGAGGGGTAATAAGAAGGATCTGAGCATAGGAGGAAAGAAACATAGGGGTACTATATAAGAATAAAAAATCTAAGAGTTGGATTGATATCAAAGGCATATAGTGGTAACTATTAGTATGCTTTTACTTATGAGTTTATAAACATATGCACACAACCTCCTATATTTAAGGTATTTTGTGACTCACTTGCTATGAGTTCAAATTTGAATTGGTAGATAGATATCCTCTCTTTATTTATAAATCTAAAGTTATATTTGGATCCCATAATATTCAATCATGAGTTATATTTAGTAATAGCAATCAAATGTTTTAAAACTATCCAATCATGCACAACTTTTTATCTTTGTTAATACTTGACACATGATAGGCACATAGTTATATATTCTAGATATTTCCTAGTTAACTCCCACTTTATGCCACATTCCATATGCTCATTGACCCTCATGATAACAATTGGCACCAAGAAATGGCCTCTTACTCCATGTCATATCCTATATAAGGGTGAGGTGTCATTCAAAGACATGTGTCACACTTTGATTTGTCTTTAGTTCTCATTTATACCCTATTCTGACCCTTCTAAGGCCTTAGGTGGTCACATATTCATCTACTTTGTTTCATGACATGGCACCTTTTGATTAGGTTATAATCTCACATTCTCTAACATATCTAAAAATTTTGGGGAATGATTGATTTAAAAACTCATCCACATTGTGCCTCCTAATTAGGTTAGGCTCTCCTAGGCTCTCACATCTCTAATAGGTCCAAGGACTAGCCACTATGACAATGTGATGACATGACACCTCTTGATTAGTTCAATATCCCTTAGTTTTGATACTTTGATAGGTCTAGGTACTAGCTACTCTAATAATTTGGTGATGTGGTGCTTCCTAATTAGGTCAAGATCTCCTAGGCTCTAACATCTCCAAGAGTTTGGGGACTAGCTTTTTTTATGATTCAATGATGTGGTGCTTTTTAATTAGGCTAGGATCTCTCAAGCTTTGATATCTTTCATAGGTCTAATAATTGGTCATTCTGACAATTTGATGACATGAAACCTTATGATTAGGCCATTTTCTCTCATCTATCATTAATTTTTTTATTTGTTGTGAAGGGAAATGGGTTTGTTGCTCCTAGAAAGGAATGAGTCTTTAGGAAATTATTTTGAAAGTAGACCTTCAATTTTAGCATGATAATCCTAAAAATAACAAGCCTACCTCAGCCATAAGAGTAATTAAGGATTACTAATTCTTAGAGAAATCAAAGCATTTTTTTAATTAATGGATAAAAATACTCCATTGATAGTTTATTTATAGGGATTTGTCCTACCAACCCATTAACCATTTTTTCCAAATATAACTCTAATTTCCACTTATTGATAAAATATGCATCTTCTTGGAAAACCCATTCACCCCCATAAGGGTCCTATGATTAATCAAGAAGATCATATTGTACCTCCACTCATCTTCCCTAGTTCATCAATCTAAATTGGATCTATATTATTTTGTGATAAACATACCAAAATAAACTAATGAATTCTATCAAATAGTTTGTATATAACCATGTGATTGGTTATGTTTACATATTTTAGACAATTTAACTAATGAAACAATCAACATATATTGTTGTTTTATTCCCATATCGTCTTTAAGTGTAGTCTCCCAAACAAGGCATGATAAAACAATGATGAAAAAACAAATTATGTTGAAAATGTATGTAGGTTTTTCTTAGGCATTTTTTTCAAATAATTATTATGAATTTTACACTTTTACAAAATTTTATTTATGAAAGTATCAAAATAATTTACATACATAGAACACCAAATGGCCAATCATGATATGTAATAGGAGGATAGATATTTGTGTTGAAACTAGTTTGGACTATTGAATTTTTATGCCCTTAACACATGATATTTATGTCCTCTTATGATATTAATTTAAAAAAAATCATACCCTCCTTCCAATTTTATTTTGTTTCCACATAATCCTACCTTTGTTGTCATGTAAAATCTATGTTACCTTTGAACCATTTTTCACATCCCTCTATTCTTCACAATTTCATGAATAATTATAAGATAAAATACTATTGTTATCTTGTTTTTATAGACTTATAAACTACAATTTTGTGTTAAATTTTATATGGTCATAATTTTTTTTTTAAATTTTAATAACATGTTTTCATAACTTAGTGAGAAAAAACCTTTAAAACTAATATCTTAATTTCAATAATGAAGAGGATTTTATCCTTAAGTTATACATTTCAAATAATGGAAACATATCCCAATGATGAGATAAAATTGGCTTAGGTATAGTTTGGATTTACTAACTTAATAGATATATTTAACTATTAAACAAATTTAAAATTTTGAGGTGACTAGATTTAAATCACATTGTGGATGGTGTGAGGTTCTAGATTATTATAATATCTTACATGAATTATGGAAACCTATGTATCTCATTTTGAGTTTAATGGGTTTTTAATATAAACTAATATATTTACCTTGGATGATCTACCATTATGGTATAATTTTCATAGTATTGTGACTAGTTAAATGAATACATATTACACTTATTAAGTTCATAACAAGTTTGGGTGATTAATTTGTCTTTACCCCTAGATTATTATGAGATAATAAATATGTACCCTATATGAATAAATAATATATTATATCTATAAATAAAATTATTTAAAATTTAAAAAATATATATTTAAATTATTTGATTGTAGATTATCAATATCTACTCCTTAGTCTCTATGTGTTACCATGGAACTTTCAAATGTCAATATTGACTAATAGATTTGAACATGGTGAGTAAGGAGCATGAGAATAATCTGAAAATTTAACTAAAACTTGAACATTGCTTAAAATTTAGAATTATAGATTGATTTATTAGGTGTAAATGAACTATTAGTACCTTCTTAGTATGTTTAGGATTGCCTGAGTTTAATTTATTACTCCATAGTTGATTGAAATGGGTAGAAGATTTTAACATGAAGTATAAAAGACATATGTAAAAATTTGATTTGAGTTTTCATTCATTGTATACTTTAATATATTTTAGAACAATAATATCAATCACCCAGGATTCACTATATAGAAATCTCTTAATCACCAAGAACCATAAAATATTACTAGTGCAACTAGCTTGGTTTCCCCATGCAGTATGAAACAACTTTAAAAGTTATTATTAAATATGCCCATATTTTATAATTTCAAGGTTTATAATTATAAATTATAATATATTTTTAAACCAAGCATCCTTAATGTTGTGGAGATATCTCATATTTTAAATATTGTGGTTTTTAATAATAGATTAATTAACTCTAGTAGCACCATTATGAGACTAGAGCATATTAATCTGCATAACTTTAATACATTGAACCAACATAGTTATAACTCAATACCAAGTAGAGGAAAAAAAAAAAAATAATTGATTCAAATCCAAGGATAAAATAGTTAACTAAAGATGATATAAAGTAGATGATTAATAATAATGTTTTGAATCTTTCTAATTTTTAATTAAATAATCTAACTAGAATGCTTTTAAGTTGGGGCCAAGGCTTTATGGTGACCCTATAAAATATAATGTATGAATACATTATTAACAACATAGATATTGGTTTAATAAATTTGGAAGATGTTGTAGAATATTTAAGTTCAAAATCCTCCCTTTCTTTTGGGAAATCTCTCCCACTAACAATAAACATTATAAAATAGGAATGAGTATACCTAAATAGAATTAGAATAAATAAGGATATTTTTATCCATAAGGAAAATAAGGGTAACATGATAGTGTTATTTTATAGGATATATTATGAAACTAAAATAGTTGATCATTTAAGTGGGATATTTATTAGGATCACAAGTAATCATTTTAACAAGGTAGTTAAGACTACCACTAAATAAAATGAAAACTTATCTATTAAAAAAATGTAAAAACAATGGTTGATCCTAAAACCATCTATTAACCCAGGGATTTATGAAACACCAAAAATACACAAGGATGGTATCCCATTAAACCTATTTTTAATAATATAAACTATCTTACATATCCTCCTACTAAGTATTTTTTCAAAAAACTAAATTATTATGTGCATAATATCTCTTTCAAAAAGAATTTTAAGCATTTTGTTTATAAAATAAAATAACAAAGAGTGAGAAAAAATGAGACATTTTTTTTTTAATGTGATATCACTATATATGAATATCCCACTTGAAAAAACTATGAGGGGAATCTAAGGTATCATAAACTCCAAGATGGTAATTTGGGTAGAATTATGCTAATGTTCAAATTTTTGCATCTTAAAATGGGAAATATATGAAAAAATAGAGGGAATGGCTATGATTTCACCAATTTATACTATTATATTTACTTATTTATGGATCACTTTGAGGTGAAATATTTATAGTAATATCCATTGAAAATTGGGTGATGATATTGAATTATAGATGGTATCAATGTGAAATGGTCCCATGGTGGTGAGGAACTTGAAAAATTTCTAAATAATTTAAATGGGAGGATGAAGAAAATATAATTCCACTATAGGTAAATATGGTGAGGAAACCCAACCCATAGTTTATGTACTTATCTCAAAATAATCAAATGTCACCTTATGACATGAATTATATTTAAACAAAATTCACATGAATCTTTACCTATAGGTAGACTCACACCATAATTTTTCTATAAATTTGTATTATTTAACACTTTAGTGTATTTTTTTAAAAATATTTATAACCCAAAGCATTTCAAACATTATATGGGACACCTCATATAAATTTTAATGGAAATGGGCTCAAGAATGGGAAATTTCAAGATAATTTTATAGATCTAGAATAAGAAGACAAAGATACAAATATGAAGAAAAAGTAGATATTAGGTGACCATTACCTATATAAAGAGATTCTTGAAGAAATTAGTGGTGATTTTGATAAATATAAATATACAAATTATCTTTAAACCTCATAATACCAATCACACTACTCTATATTCTATAAAATATTTGTTGTGACCAACAACCCCTATTATTTTTTGAATTTGCACCCACTACATGTCCTAATTTAATTTTTTTTAAATGGATTACCAATGGAAAATGATCTCAACTTTCAATTATTTTACTTAATACTCTTCCTTGAATTAATAAATTTGGATCAAATCACTATCTAACAAATGAGTTTGAGTTGGGTGTTTAGAGATGAAACAAGTCTTTATGAAATTTATCCATGCACATTTTATTCATAAAATATTCCCCTTCATTCATTTTCACATTATTTGGGTGAAATGATTACAAATTATTTTTGAGGATTTGAAATTATCTTTATTCTTTATTTTCATACTTTAACATAATATTTAATCATTTATTTTACTTAGTAGAATATTAGTTATTTAAATACTAACATTATGACTTACACTGTGTAGGATTTTTCACATTAATTTATGAATTTTTGTCCTCATAAAACTATTTTATTATTTTTTTAGGATTTGATCCTGTTGTAGTCAACATACCCCCATTCTTTTTTTTGAGAATAGGGACATAATATGCCTTGTATAAGTCCAAGCCTTTTTTGTTGAGGTCTTGATTCTAAGAACCATTATGTGTTGCATCTAAATTTCTCCATATAAGAAATAAAAGTGAATGAATTCTGAATTTTGGAATAACTTATTAATCTCTTTTGGAAGTTTTTCATCTACACAAGTTTCTTTTGAAACATACGTATTTTAGTTTTTGGAAGTGGGTATTCAACAAAAGTGTTCAAAAATTTTGTTTGAAATATCATGTTCCTTTGGAAATCCTAAATATTGGCCTTCATTATTTGGTCTTCAAATCCAGTGTTCAGGAGGTTTTATTTGACAACATTGTTTAGGTTCTCACTCAATTCAATTCAATCCTCAGTAAAAGTGTTTGAGTATCATTTTTTTGGTAATTTTTTGGTTAAGTATTTAGTCTTCAGAGGTTTTTTGCTTGTAGGTTCTATTTTCAATTCATTATTCCTCCAAAATTTTATCTTTATAATTTACTTGGTATATTTTAACCCTCACTATTTGGTGTTCAAATTTTATGTTCAATATTTGCATTTGGGAGTTTACCCTTTGATAAATTAGGTCAAAATTTATTATTCAAAATTAGTGGTTAATAATTAGATTTATGGGATTTTTATCTTTGACAAAAATGTTTGGTCTTTATTATTAGTACTTGTGACTGACATTTTGATGTAGATGAGTATAGTCATCAGGATTAGTTTTCTAAGAAAGTGCATGAAATCTTCTCATTGGGTATTAACCAAAGGATGAGTTTGGTCATCAAGATTTTTGTCTAGAGTTTGTGTTTAGAATCTCTAATTCATGAGAACTGGGTAATTTAGTACCAACACAAAACATGATCCCAAAATATTAAAAGCCTACTTGGCACAACCAATAAAGTAGAAGAATAATAATTAATGACACTTGTCAAAATATAATGATGTGGCATACCCACTAAATAAAGTGTTAAAATTCAAATTGTACAAGTAAAGAGAATTCATAGACATTAGACATTAATGGTGCACAAACTAGAATTAAATTTTAAAGCTATATCAATCACTTGAGACCATCAATGTGCTCCATCATAAAATAACTTTGAGCTAAATTATTTCCTTATAAATTGATAAGTGTCTCTTAAATCTTCATTTAATCAATGTTTAATTGATGTCTTATCAACCAGGGCTGGTGTCTAAAGCTGTTTGCAGTAAGGTATAGGATGGTAGATCTAGAAGTTTGCTTATGGGGGTGTTTGATGGTCCTATTCTAACTTCTGACCAATGAAATAAATGTGGCTTAAACTACTTGATTTACTCTTTTACTGAAAAGGAAAAGATGTAAATATTTAATCAAATAAATCCACTCTTTTGCTTGAAAGTAAAATCACACTCCTATTTACGCTTGCATAGAAATGTTTAACTAGAAAAGGAAATTTACTTCACACATTTGCTGTAAAAAAACACACTTTGATTAGAAAGGAAATGAATTTGGAATAAGGAAATGCTTTTTTTTTAAAGTGTAAATTTGTTTTGATGTTTTATGAATGAATGCAAACATTAGTAAGATTCTAATTAGTTATAACAAAGAGTTAATATAGAATAACATAAATACTGTACACAATTCTTGCTATCCCTCCTTGTTCTAAGGAGAGTTCAAGAACAAAGATTAATCAATGCTAGAAATTGAAGTGATAATTCATAAAACTGAAATGATTACAATCTATCTAAAATCTATAATATGCTTATACGTATCTTTATTCTATTATCTATTCTCTATATATTTTTAATAACACAAGTCTTACATTTTATACTAATATAATCAGCTTAAAATAAAATGCAAAAAAATAAGATTCCTTGGTCGATCCACTCATCCAAAGATAGGAGATTAATTTCCAAGAGATCAATTATCCTAGTGAAATAGATATACTATCCTATAATACTCCTAAGATCTGAATATATATAACTTTATCAAAAGTAAATCCTACAAAATAGTAGGTAGGTATTTTCCTCATTTGACTCTAGCTGGAATGATTCTCTCTCATCTTATCTGGCTATCAACTTCCCCATTTGTAGACTTTATCTTTATAGAATACATGAAATTGACCTTGCAAAGTTAGTAGGAATGAGCCTGTGGAGTTCATAGAAACAAGCTTATGTAGTCCATAGATACAAGCCTACAAAGTCTGTAGAAACAAGCCTATATAGTCTGTAGAAATAATCCTGTAGAGTCTGTAGAAACAAGCCTATAGAGTCTATAGTTTTGTTGGATGGAGATCAAAATTAAACTTTCACTATACATCACTTGTGTCTTCTTCTTGAGCATTATTCATAACAAAAATCACTAAAACATGCTATGTATTAGACATTAATGACAAAGTAAAGCTTTAGTCTTTGGTTCAATATAAATAAGACAAATGTCTACTTTCCATGTAATAGCTATCTAACAATCTATAATTTGCATAAGATAATATCCTTAGAGAGATGAATTGAGGTAAATAACATTTCAATAATGAGCCATATTTTGAGCTCATCATCTCCCCTAGGTGTTACCTTTTACAAGTCCCATTACAAACATTCATTGGCATTCATAGCTCTAACATCTACTTTCCACACTCTGACTCAAATCATAGTCATCAAATTCATCTATTATATTCTTGTCTAAATTGCTTGTTAACCCGTGATGTTTTTGAATCATTTGTTTCCATATATTGAATTTCTCCTCTAATTGTGGAGCCCAACTCTTCCATCTTGGAATAGGTATGATCAATAAAGGGGGTCTATATCTCATGCTAATCCATTTATTTTCTCCTATAGAGTTTATTACCTCTATTAAAATATCCAAAATTGAGGAAGATCTCCTCATACTCCATCTTAAGTTATTTGGAGACATTAACTCTCATCTTTTAAGAGGCATTGAAAGTTGGTCCCACCTTTGCACACTTGGAGTCACCATTGAATCAAAACTCTATCTTGAAAACAAGTCAAAAGAAACAACATAATCATATAAAGCTTGTAAATAATGTGTTTTAACTTCACCACTTAAACAAGCACATTTAAAATTCTATTTTATCAATCTGGGGATAGGAAAGGTTGGTCTAATACACAATCCTATAGTCTTAGCATGATTTGTATACTCCTCAAATTAGCTTTTCCATGCTAGTTGATTTTTGAATGTAGAATGCAATGCCCTTATTTAAAATTCTCCTACATGAAGGTTTATTAAGAACTTATTGTGCTTATGGTCTCCTATGATTAAATCATGCAAATAAAACTCACAAAACAAATCCTACTAATAAGGTTCAACATGATTATAAAATTTCTAGAAATGTTGTTGGCTATGAAATCTTGTAAGGAAGATGACAAGAGATCCTTAAAGCTGCTATCTATAAAATTATTCAAATAAAAACAAACTATATGTAGGATAAGGATTATTACATGCCAAAAGAGATTCCCCTAATTTCCATGCATCCTGCAAATTTTCTTCTAAATCTTGGACCTTAGCTTCTAATTCTTTCTTTTCATGTTCCAATATTTTCTTTGAAGAAGTTGTAACTTTGTTTTTATATTTAAGTATGAAATATTCTTCTTTAATTTGATTTAGAATTTTCAAGGTAGGAATACCTGGACAACTTATTTGACAACTTCAGTCAACAAATACCTTAGGAGGAGAAGGTGCAATATTAGAAGGTGCTTTAGAAGAGTTTACCAAACTCTCCAATCTCCTATTTTCCTTCAAATTTTCTACATGTATCTAGAGGTATATTTGTTCACTTTCATTTTCCTATATTGTTTCCTCTAATCTGTGAGCTTCTACTACATGATTGGTAGATGTTGTGTCCAATTTTTTTACCAATAATAAGTTGAGATGATCCTTATTGTGCAATTGACTGATCAAGTCATCAATGCCAATTATTTGTTGATTCTCTAGAGCTTGAGCTTGATAAAGCTTCAAAGTTAACTACATAACAAGATCATTTATATTAGATGACTCACCTTTCTCATTTATGCATATAGTTTTTCCTTTACTCATTATAGTTTCAACTAAAACATGTGGTTGTCCTGCCATACTTGATTCCTCTACCATGATTGGCTCTTCTTTTGGAATTGGCTCCTCCATTAGGATTGGAGATTTCCTTTTGAAAGGATTTTCTTCAACATCTATATTTACAGAGATATTTTGATGTATGGGGGAATGAGATACTATTTTAAGACTATCTAAAATGTTTACAACTTCTTGTTCATCTTCATTTGTCAGAAATAATCTTCTCCTTCTTTTGGTCACTCTCTGAACTACACTCAATTATATTTCCATTTTAACCATCAAACCCTCTATCTTCTCAAGTTCTATAGCAACATTTCATTTCAATTTTATTCTCCCTGACAAGGGAATTGGTTACACTATATATTATTGAGGTTCTTGTGGGGACCTTGAAACTACAGGGATTTGAGACCTTGTGATTCTTCTTGAAGATGAAGAAGAAGAGATTTATGTTGAGACTATAGTCTGTGATTTCTTTTTTGGAGTTGTTCTCTCAACTAATGTAGTAGGTGGAGATGAATGTTCCTATGGTAAATTTGAGGTTTCTTGTGTATGCAAATTTGGAATTTGTTGTGTTACATTATTTTGAAATTCCTCCCAAAGCTCTTGTCCTTGTTGAAGGAAGTGATGTTAGATAATTAGGTGAATAAGGCCATGGTGCCTAAGAGAAAAACTAGGAGTTGTAGTCATAATTTGAAGGGCACCATATAAGAAGGATGGGAGGTTAATCTTTTAAAGAGGGTTTTGCCTCCCATGCTTAAGGTGTACTAATATTTTCATGGTGTCTCCTCCTAAAATACTATGTTTCCCCTCACAAATGATATACTTGAGTACCCACTTAGATACAGATTTCCAAGGTTTAGGAAGTGAATTTTTACTAATCCCTTTTGATTTTTCCTTAGAGTCTATTAGACACAAAGTCATAGTATGCTCAGTACCATTAAACTGATAATTAAATCACCGAATGTAATTCTTCTTGTCACTCTCATTCCCTCTTCTAGAACTTGTATGATTTGACTTATAATTTGAGTTGAAATAAGAATAATAATGCCTTTCAAAACTAAAAACTTAGGGGTGAGATTAGTGATGAATTCTCTTACCATTGTTTCATGGAAACCTTGGAACTTTTGAATGAAAGGTAGCCAGCCATTTGCTCTAAACACTACCATAGAAGTTTTGTCTTTATGAAACTTTGCTGCATTCTTTGGTTTTGATCTCATTTTTTGTCCCATTTCTATGAAGATTTATAAATAACTCTATTCCTTTAACTTAGATTAGGGTTTATACCATCTTCTAGAAAAATCTACAGGCAATAATCATTGATGATTTGTAGACTAGCTTCTATTGAAATTAGTAGGAATGAAATGGTTTTTATGAAACTCCACAGTTGTATGAGTCTGTAGTTTGATATAATTACTTGATACAGTTCAACTATGCACATTTATATAAAGTGTGCCAGTTGTTTTGTTAAATTATTAGAAATTAAATGAAATGATCACATGGCACTTTGATGGTGACAATGATTTATCACTTCATTCAAAACCCCTTTTATGATGCCTCATAATTATCATTATTAATGATGCAATTGATTGTACCAAAGCTGCATACTTATCCATACATTGTTGGTGGCTTGTTTGCATGCTTCTTCATTATGGTATGTGTTATGTCATTCCATTTGAGAAGGCTCAAGTTTGGGTCATCTCTGTAGAATAAGTCTTAATTAAGTTAAAGATAATTAGTTAATTAAATATAGATAAATGGAATATATGGCTCACTTACTTTTGACCTTATATTTATCCTTTGCTCACCATTTGTCATGCATAAATAAGTTTGCATAGATTAGTCAATAGGTGTTGAAAGAACAAATTTTATTGTATGGAGAAGACCAATCATCTCTATAGAATAAGTCTTAATTAAGTTAAAGATAATTAGTTAATTAAATATAGATAAATGGAATATATGGCTCACTTACTTTTGACCTTATATTTATCCTTTGCTCACCATTTGTCATGCATAAATAAGTTTGCATAGATTAGTCAATAGGTGTTGAAAGAACCAATTTTATTGTATGGAGAAGACCAATCATAGTGACATGATGAGATTTTGTTTTTATACATTTTATTTTTTCCCTTTGGCTAGCCATTGCTAGTTTTATAGCCAAAGCCCTTTTGCAATGCATAGCCAACCAACAAGCTAGTTTTTTGGGCATGCATTGTCAATAGTGTCTCTGAAAGGATTTTCATTATTGATTTTTTTTCTAATCAAATACTAGATTATCAAGGATTAGGTTATCTAAAAGAAATAGAGTCCTCTAAAAAGGCTACTTGATCTTTTACATTTTGAATAAATTCTTCTTTATTGAAAGGTTTCTGATAAAGCTTTAATCTATGTCCATTGACTAATAGAGATCTTCTACTATCATCAATAGGTATTATCTTAACATAACTATTTTCAAAGACATACTCAATATAATAAGGTATCAACCACCTCATTTTTATTTTTCCTTTAAACTATTGAAATTTGGAATCAAACAACAGTGCCTAATCTCCTTTCTAAAACTTCCGTTGCTTGATCTGTGAATCATGCCAAACTTTTTTTTGATGTTGTACCAATTTAGTTCTTTGTAGTGAGTCCATCCTCATCTCATTAATTTGATTAATATTTAATAATCTTTCTTTCTATATTTCTTCTAATTCAATCCCTACTTCTACAACTATTTTCAAAGTTTGTAATTCAAATTCAATAAAGAATAAGGGATTCTTACCATAAACCAATTCATAAGGTGAAAATTTAGTTGTTGTTTTCTAAGTAGTATTATAGGTCCAAATATATTTTAGTACCTTATATTCCCAATACTTTCTATTTTAATTAATAATATTGGTTAAAATTGTTTCCAATTATCTGTTGGTGACTTCAACTTGTCCATTAGCTTGTGAATGGTATGGAGATGTTTTTTAATGTTGAGTTTAATATACTTGCATGAAGTGATTTATCATGTTTGACATGAAATGTAGTCCTTAATATGAAACTATCTCCCTTAGAACACCAAATCTTTGGATGATTTTGAAATATAAGAAATTAGATACCATCTCTTCTCTTGCATGAGTTAATACTTCCACTTCCACCCACTTGGTCACATAGTCTATACATACTAGGAGATATTCTTTTCCTATAAAAGGAGGATCCATAAGACCTATAAAATAAATTCCCTATTTCTCAAATGGTTCTAGAACTAATTAAGGATGAGGATGTAGAGGCATCTCTATTGAAAGAGTAGGTTGTCCAATTCTCTGACAAGCATCACAATGTCTAACATATCTTTTTACTTGTTGATGAAGGTGAGACCAATAGTATCCTAATCCTGATATTTTGTGTATGGTTATTTGAGTTGAGTAATGACCTCATCTCAGTTCATCATGACAAGCTCTAATGATATCATAAGAGTCAACATCTATCACACACCTACAAAACACATAGTCAGGTCTAAGTTTAAAAAACATTCCATTAATCTATTTAAAAGAACTTTTTTTATTAAACATTTCTTTTATTTTTGTGAAAATTGTAGAGGAAACTTTCCTATGGTGAGTTAATTAGCTATATTTGAGAACCACAAAGATTTTGATGAAGTAGCAAATAGTTGTTCATCTAGAATGTCATCTTCTACTAGTTCTTCACTTGTAGTGTTCATTCTTGACAAGAAATCAAAACCACATTATACTTCCCTAGTTTATCTATAATAGTAACATCAAATTATTGTAAGAGCAACAACCATCTAAGAATCCTACCTCCCACAATTGGTTTGTTGGTAAGGTATCTAATATATGAATGGTCTATATAGATGAATACAGTATAGCCTATTATGTAGTGTCTAAATTTGTTAATTGCCTAGACTACATCTAGTAATTCCCTCTCAGTTATGGTGTAGTTTTTTTTAACAGATGTCATGTTTTTGCTAATATAATATATAGCATACATGTTATCCTCTTCATCTTTTTGTCTAAGGACTACTCCTATTGTTGTATTGGAAGCATCTATGTATATATAAAATGGTTGAATCTAATCTGATCCTCTCAATACTAGAGTAGTAATGAGTTTAGCTTTGATGGTCTCAAAGGCCTGCTGACAACTATCACTCCATTCAAATGTACTATCTTTTTTAAGCAAGGAAAACATAGGGATAAATATTTAGCTAAAATTATCTATGAAGTGTGTGTAGTAACTATCACATCTCAAATAAATCTTAATCTTAGTTTGTGTTTGTGGGATAGGTAAATTGGAGATTATTTCAACCTTCTTTGGATCTACTTGAATGCCTTTTGCAAAAATATGGTATCTCAACACTATTCCTTCATCCATCATCAACAAACATTTCTCATGGCTCAAAGATAATTGATGTTCTTCACATCATATCAATACTCTTTCCACGTTGGTAAGAGCCTCTTCATAAATTCTACCATGAACGGTGAAATCATCCATATATACTTCAACACAATCATTTGTAAGGTTAGAGAATATTACCAAAATTGCTCTTTAGAAGGTGGTTGTAGTATTATACAATCCAAATGGGAGTAATCAATAAGGAAAATTTCCCTAAGGCTAGGTAAATGTGGTTTTATCTTGATATTCAACTACCACCGTTATCTGATTATACCCACTAAACCCATCTAGGAAAGAAAAATATCTCTTTCTTGTCAAGTTGTCAAGAACTTGATCAATGAAAGGTAGAGGAAAATAATCTCTTAGTGTTTCTTTATTTAGTTCTCTATAATCTACACATACCATTAATTTTTCATTTTTCTTAGGCATAATTACCAGGGGTGAAACCCATTAGCTATCTGAGATGGGGTAAATAAACCCAGCTTCCAGCAATTTTTAGATCTCTATTTTGACTATTTCCTTTAATGCTGGGTTTATTCTTCTTTGTGGTTATTTGATCGATCTAACATATTCTATGTAAATGTGATGAGTGTATATGCTAGGGTGAATTCCCTTCATGTTAGTATAATCCCAAGCAAAAGCCTTGGTATGTCTTTCTAGTACTTCAAAGAGTTGATCTTTCTCTTCTTTTGTTAATTAACTATTGATGTTCAAAATCTTTTTAGGTAATACCATGATTGGTTTTATGCGTAGGTAGTTGGATTCTATTTTCTTGAATTCACTTATCAATGAGTTCAGAAGACATGGATAAGGAAGTAACTGTATGAAACATGGTTACATTATCAACAAATTCTTTTCTAGGAGGAATCAGTCTTGTTAAAGAATAATGGAATGCATCTAAGAAATGGTTTTATTATTGTTTTGCCAATTTACACACTTTCATGAATCAATCCATGATCATATAGTGAGGAAACAATAAAATAAGTAGAAGTGGAGGTTTCATAATATTCTATCTGACCCCAGAATCCTAAACTGAGGTTGTCTATAGTTTCTAGACTGGAAGAGTCCTTAGATTCTAGACTAACAGAGTCCGTAGCTTTCAGACTGGTAGAATCCATAGATTCTAAGTATATGTCTCCATTCAATTCTTCCAAGTGTTTTTTAACAATAATCATAGCTAAGGAGGAAATGTTGTTTGATGTGTTTTCTGATTCATCCACCCAAAGTTCTTGTATGTGATTTGTTGATGGTTTTGCAAGAGGATACAAAGAGATGCATTTAGATTTTAACCCATTAGAAATGGTCATGTCTCCTAACCTGAAATCAATTAATGTTGCTACAGTAGCCAACCATAGTCTACCTAGGATTATGGGATATTTTAGATTCTTTATTTTAGGTTGCAAGACCATGAAATCTACTAGATATTCCCAAGATTCTATTAATACTTCAACATTGTCTATAGTCCTTCTATTTTAGTTAAAAATTGGTCCACCATTTGAAGAATGGTAGTTATGGGTTGTATTCTCATAAGAGATAATGTATGGAGAGTATCAGTTGTCATAACATTAATTACTGCTCCCAAATCTACCAAGACATTACGAATTTCTTTACCTCCAATTGTGACTGTGATCATTGGGCTTCCTAGATCTGCATATTTTGGAACTAATAGTTTTCTTGCTAATAAATTAGCAACTTTTTGATCAACATGAATGGTCCCTAGATATTTTTATTTCCTCCCAGGTGTCTTGATACAAAGGTTTTTCATGATATTGTTTAATTTAGGTATATCCCTAATAGCTTGTAGTAGGGGTACCTCAATATTGATTTTTTGCAACTCATGGACCAAGTTTGATTCTAGTTTAATATAAATTTCTTTTAATCTTTTGGAAAAAATAACTACTAGTGTATTAGTTTTTTATGTATTTGCTTTAGGGCTCATTTTTATTTTGGCTTCTCTATTGTTTAATTGAGATGATTCTATTTTTTCTTTTTCATCAGGTCTCTCAAAAATGAGAAGTGGAGGTTTTTGTATATTTTTCCCTAATCTTAAATATATGTCCAAACAATCAATAGCTCCAACATTCATTATCTCTTCCTATTCATTAACATAAATAGGTGTTGGTTGTTTATTTTTTAGATTTGTTATTAGTTGTACAGGCATTGAAGTTTGATTGATTTGTCCTTGTTGCTGAATAGCTGAGGGTGGCATTATAGTTTATTGTTGAAGTGCTCTTTTTTGTTGGGTGAATTGTTACTATGGGTTCCACTATGGATTCCATTGTTGATATTGTTATGGCATCCATTGCTACTGTGTTACCCATTATTGTTGTGGCTATGGCACCATCCATGGGGGTGTTGGCATCCACTCTTGTCCTGTCCATGGATTTTAGATTGATGGGGTTTGGGGTTGATTCTATAAAGGTGAAGGAATTGAAACATTCCATGGTTCCATCCATAGATTAAGTGGGTTTCTTGTATTAAATTGTCTTTGAGCCTAGTTTTGTGGGGCAAAGTTTTGTCTCTAGATATAATTTACTTCTTCAGTGGACTAGACTTGTGTTCTTATTTGATTTTTAAAAACAGATAGAAGGGTGAAATGTTTGGTATCATGATCAATTAAATCACAGATCCCACATGATGAAACATCGGTTTTATCTAGGGGGCAGTCTCTAAGGGCATGTTTCTTTCTACACTTAGGATAGTAAATTGCTAAGGGTTTTGTTGCATTTGCTTTAGCTTGAAGGCCATCTAAAGTATTGTTTAGTGTAATTAGAATATCTATCTTTAGATTGGAAAATTATTCCATTAGCTTACCCACTTAATTAGATTTCCCATACCTTCCTCTCCTAATTTTAAGTTTTTTTTAGAGTAATTCATATAAAGCTAAAAAATCTGATCAAAAGTCAACTTATTTATATCTCCACCTCCCATCAGATTTAAGGCATCTCTAGTATCTTCATCTAACCCTTTTAAGAAAACCAATTTTTGAACTTCTTCAATGAGTGGATAATTAGTTCTTTTATGGGTGAACATGAATCTATCCAAATAATCTTCTAAATATTCATCCTCATTCTATTTGATTTTGAATAAATCCTCTTTTCTTTCTTGCACATGATAGTAATCTTGATATTTGTTTAATAATTTTATCTCCATGTCATCCCATGTTCTAATAGAATCACCATGTAAACCCATAAACCATCTCATAGCTACATCTTTAAGTGTAGAGGGAAATAGTTTTAATTTCTTGCTATCTATTGTGTAATCATAGGTTTGACATAGCACCTTAATCTCAAATAGGAATTGATCAAGATCTTCTATAGATCTTCCCTAAAAATTTGGTAGATTAACTAGTGAAATATTTTTCATGGGGGTTTGATCATTAAGATCTACAAAAATAGGAAAGGAAAAATCCCTTCTTGGTTGTGCAAGTTATTGATTTTGTTGGAGAGCCATATTTTCTTCTTCTGATGATGTTTCAAAGCTGGGATGATCCTCCCACTAAAAATTTGTGGTATCAGTCATGGGTTATTCAAAGTTCTCAAAAAAAAATTTAGCTATGGATTTTTGAAATGCTTCTTCTAAGTCCTTAGCAATTTCTAAATAATATCTTCTTACAAGAGATTGATCCTAAGGAATTTATCCTATTGGGCTTTCTTGTGGCAATGGCCTGGTTTCTATCCAAGTTTATGAAGATTCTTGTAGATAGGTTTCATTTGTGGTTCACTACTCAGATATTTTGAAGTAGTTTTAACTTGTGTTCTTGTAGAATTTTGGGATGAATAATCCTTTAGAGTCTCTAGGATGGTACATACATTTATTGAATTGTTTTGGGATTTTATGGTTTTTACAAAAAAAATTATTTTTCACTCTAGACAAATAATTTCTACCTTACTAACACCTTATTTCCCTAACAATAGTGCCAAAAATGATGAGTGTCTTTTAAATCTTCATTTAATCAATGTTTAATTAATGTCTTATCAACAAGGGCTGGTGTCCAAAGCTATTTGTAGTAAGGTATATGATTGTAGATCTAGAATTTTTCTTATGGGGGTGTTTGATGGTCTTATTCTAACTTTTGACCAATGAAAGAAATGTGTCTTAAACTACTTGATTCACTCTTTTTATGAAAAGGAAAAGATGTAACTATTTAATCAAATAAATGCACTCTTTTGCTTGAAAGTAAAATCACACTCCTATTTACACTTGCATAGAAATGGAAAGATTTAACTAGAAAAGGAAATTTGCTTCACACATTTGCTAATAAATAAACACACTTTTCTTAGAAAGGAAATGACTTTGGAATTAAAAAAATGCCTTTTTTTAAAACTGTGAATTTGTTTTAATATTTTATGAATGAATGCAAACATTAGCAAGATTCTGAATAGTTATAATAAAGAGTTAATATAACATAACATAAATACCATACACAATTCTTGGTTCCAAGGAGAGTATGCCCTTTCTCCTCTTAGACTCAGAACAAAAGATTAATCAATGCTAGAAACTGAAGTGGTAATTCATAAAATTGAAATGATTACAATATGTCTAAAACCTATAATATGCTTGTATCTTTCTTCTATTATCTATTCTCTATATCTTTTTAATAACAAAAGTCTTACATTTTCTACTAATATAATCAACTCAAAATAGAATGCAAAGAAATATTATTCCTTGGTCAATCTACTCATCCAAAGATAGGAGATTGGATTTTCAAGAGATCTAATTATCTTGGTGAAATAGATATACTATCCTATGATAGTCCTAAGATCCAAATATATACAAATCTATCAAAATAAAATTCTACAAAATAGTAGGCAGGTATTTTCCTAATTTGACTCCAACTAGAATGATTCTCTCTCATCTTATTTGGCTACCAACTTCCCCATTTATAACTTTATCTTTACAAAATCCATAGAATTGACCTTGTAGAGTTAGTAGGAATGAGCCTACAGAGTCTGTAGAAATAAGCCTATAGATTTCATAGAGATAAGCCTATAGAGTTTGTAGAAACATGCCTACAGAGTCTATAGAAACAAGCCTACAAAGTTTGTATAAATAAGACTATAGAGTCCATAGAAACAAGCCTACAAAGCCTGTAGTTCTGCTGGATGGAGATCAAAATTGAACTTTCACTATACATCACCTGTGTCTTCTTCCTAAGCATTATTCACAACTAAAATCACTAAAAAATGCTATGTATTAGACATTAATGAAAAATTAAAGGTTTAGTCTTTGGTTCAATATAAACAAGATAAATATCTACTTTCCATGTAATAACTATCTAATAATCTATTATTTGTATAAGATAATATCCTTAGAGATATGAATTGAGAGAAATAACATGTCAATAATGAGCCATATTCTAAGCCATATTAAGATCCATTGCCTAGGGTATCCAAATCAATGGTAAACACATTTTAACCATAGGGTGAATACTAATTATATCTAGATTACACAATCATTATGGTCACTGGTAATAAATTCAACCCCTTACATCTTGTTAAGTACATCCTAGATAACCTAGAAGAACAAGAGAGAACCTTTTAAATATGGTAGAGTGTAGATCAGTATATGACAAAGAACAATAAGAACTAACAATCTATGGTTCTCATTTGATGATAGGTGATATGTGCTATATAATTTATAGACACTTTGGAGAAGTGGAAAAAATGAGAGGGTACTATTCATTACCTACCTTGACTCATAAGGTTATGATCCTCATGTTAGAATTTAAAATCATATCAAGGGACTTATTATTCCATACCAATATGATCCCTATAATCATGAATTTATATTCATAAGTTCCAAGGATGATGCCCAAGTCTTGTAAAGGGATTAAATGGAAGGATTGAGGGAAGAACATCTAAAAATCATACAAGTAGAGACATTATCTCTATTATATATCCACAAATTAGGCTCCCACCCTAAATAAAATGGTTTTCCTCAAAATTATTGATCAATAATCCTCCATATCAATTAGAAAAACAAGCAGAGCCTTCTCAAGAAGCTCCCTAGACATTAAAATCCATCAATAAGGATCCTAGTACAATTGAAGATGGACTTGGAGGAGCTTAGGGACATCCAATTTACCTTGAATCCTTAGATTTAGAAGGACCAAACCATCTAAATCCACCACCCATGCAAAAACTTAAAAGTGTGGATGTTTCATCGGAACCAATTTAAGCATCCTCTCCCATATCTAAAAAAGTTAAAAAATTTTATAAGAGGAAAGTAAGGGCTCATATTCATTCAAAATAATTCAACTATTTGGGAACAACCAATATGAATTCCTTCAATTTAGTAGTAGGCTACTGAAGGGAATTCTATTAGTGAAGAAATAGATTTGAATGAAGAAGAGGAGTTTTAAAGAGGAAAATACCTTAGCATTAAAGAAATTAAAATAAAGGTACCTCTGGATGATGATCAATTAGGTAAGGAGACAACATATTTTATCTCTACTACTCCAATTTTATCTTTTACTTCCCTTTTTATGATTGATTTAGTACCTCTTGATTCCATTTCACAACCACCTATGGTTACTCCCAAAGTGATAATGTCTCCTCTATCCTTTTTGTCTCTATTTCCCCAACTATTTCCACTCCACTAGTTGTATTCACACCCTCAATTTCCTTCACTACTTCTATCACTTCCCCAGGACCCACTAAATCCAAAATAAAGGCCTCTAATAAATTTAGTGGAGCATTGAAAATCTCCCAAATTCATGTATCATCAACTAAAATAGACTTACCAATGCCTTCCTCTAGCTCTTATCAATGCACCACTATGACATCCTCAGAGAAAGATAGAAAAAATAATCCAATATACACAATCCACCCACTACCTCAATATGGGGGAATAGATTGGTCTAAGATCATTTGGCCTTCCATTATTAACCAAGTAATTAAAGATTCTTTGAAATAATCATCAAAAGATACATTGGTTGAGACTATAATTAAGGACACTTAACCAACCAACCTAACCTAATTGGTCATCCCATAGTGGGCAGCTGATTAAGGGTCAAAGGCCTCCTAGAATCTAGATCTAAAAATTATAGAGTTTCCCATAATAAGTTTAATATTTGATAAATCTAAAGTGTTTCTCTAAATGGAAAGGAATAAAAAATTGGAAGATAATACTAGAAAAGGGATCATCCTAAAAGAGAGACAAGAGGTTTTTACCTTGTCTAAGAGAAAGAACAAGAGATTGGGACAATCCCCATATGTAGAGTACTAAAAGTCCTATCTTGAGACACATAAGGATGCCTTGATGGAACTGCATGAAGGAACACAAATGGATAGATAAGAGCTTAATAAAAAATTAGATAAAGTATATGAATACCATTTTAAAAATTTGGAAAAAATAAAGGAACAACAATAAACTGTTCTTGTTTAAAAAAAATTAAAACTAAGGTCTAGAATGCTACTTCTAGATTGTATAATATTCTTGAGACTATTTCTAAAATTAGGGAAGAGTTGACCCCTCATTTGGTTGAGACCTAAATTTGTTAAATTTTTTTAAGTATGATGAAAATAAGTTAAAATTACTTATTCTTTATACAAATAATAAGGTAGACAACCACCTCAATCTGATGGTACCATTAGACACTTTAAAACAATCACATAAAAACCCTAAAGGAGTCCTATTATTTAACATTTCACTAATCTAATAACAAGAAAATGAAATCTAATCTAGTTCACACTAAAGTTTGTGGCACAATGTGAGGGTTAGAAACAAAATAAATAAACAACTAAAATAAACATGTATATAAGACATATACTCACATCAATGTATACAAAATCCTAAAACATGGAAGAGAAGAATGTATATGCTTTATCTATATACTCTTACAAAGGAATAATAATGTTAAGAATACTTACCTTTGAAGATGAACCCATCGAGCCTCAATCTCCCCCTTGGCCAAGGTGCTTTGTAAGAGATCATCATGGTATGTAAGGATAACTAAGACAAATAAGATCTAGGCTACACAACCTATCCAAACATCCAAAATACTTATCCAAAAGATGAGATCAAAGCTCTAAATAAATTATTAAACCCTAAATTATTATTCCCATAATAGAATGGTCAATAGATAGATGTTTATTTGTACTTCTTCACTTAATTCTTCACTCTTACCAAATGGTGGTAAATGACCTTGTATATATAGTGGTAACTTGCCCTAAATTTTTTTGGGAATGTTATCAATGATATGTTGGCAAATTCAACCTAGCATGTTTTTGGGGCTAACTCTCTACGTTTGTGTTAGGTTTGTTAAGAGGCCAACAAACTGAAAGAGAGTAAAAGTCCCTAAACTGTATTAGGTCGACCTAGTCAACCTATCACAACCGACAAGTCAAAAGGGTGCTAAGACAAGAAATGAAGGATAAAATAAAGGAAATTATGGGAATAGATAGGACTGAGAAGAATAATCTTGGTTTCAATGGTTTTAGGAGGCTAGAGTGTGGATGGCAAGTGGCAAAAGGAATGATAATCTTATGAAGCACTGATGGTCTACCCACCCCTTTCTTGATGCACCCCTTAAGTCATGTACTTAGAGAGATTGAGTCTTGATAGGTTCTTATAAGATAAAAAGTGTCGATAATTAGTAAAACTTAAACTATTATGTGTATATGTATGCCCTAGCTAAAGCTCATCATGTGTCACATAAGAACAACATAGGATGGTGCTTTAAAAGAAAACATGATAACACATAATATTGACGCTAAGTATGGTGTATTAATTATAAAATAAGGTAAATTAAATAAATATATTGATAAACACATATTTTTATCTTACCTTGGTGTCTTAGATAAAGAAGTAGATTGTAAGAAATGAAGGTGTCCAATGTAGAGTAAACTAGGTGAACCTGTAGAAGTTAGTGCAAAAAATAGCCAAAAATAAAAAAAATTATAATATAGACATATGATATTGGAAAATAATCTCTACATCATCATGATTCTAACATATTTTATGGTTTGAAAATGGACGAGCAAAAACAAAGATAGAGGCAAAATAAGAAATCTACTTGAAAATAAATGAAAGAATTGAGTTGCTAAAAAGTGGTTTTAAATAGGGACTAAGAGAATTCATTTTGAATTTTTAATTGTGAAGAAGAGAAAAAAGATCTATGAGACTAGAAAAGTCTAGGATGGTGAGGGAATGATAATCTAGATGAGGAAGACACCTAGAGGCAGTAGTAGGTGCACTATAGGTATACAACTATGGATCTCAAACTAGTTTTTGAAATTTGTATTTGAATTAAGTAAATTTTTGATAAATTTTGTTTATAAACATTTATATATGTAAAAAATGAAAAAACTTAGATTTTAAGGGTATAAAATAGGAAGATGAGAAATGGGTTGGAAGGATTTAGGAATAAAATGAGAAAAATGCACATTTTGGGTAAAATGTACTAGGTCAACACATAGAACATACTAGGTCAACTAGGTTGACCTAGTAGGTTGAAACAAGGCAAAATACATATGGTTGACTCATTAGGTATGGGTCAACCTAGTGTAATTTGTAGGCTAAAAAGCTAAAATAGAGTGAAAAACTAGTGCGTAAGGGACATAATGATAACTCAAAACTAGGGAGGGAAAATAAGAGGGTTGACTTGGAATTTAAAGTCAACTATGAGAAAAATAGGGAAATTTTGTTCAAATTAGTTTGACTAGGGAACTAGAATAAGTACGAAAAATCATGTAGAAAGTCAAAAGAGGGATAAAATGGCCTGAAATAACCAAAGGAGGGTAAGAAGAACCAATAATGCTAGAAATAGGATAAAATGAATAAGGCAAAAGCAATTAGGCTTGTTTTTAATTAAAATTATAAAAATAATAATGTGTAAAGAATGTATTGTGATTATACATGACATAAAGGAACTAATACATCCTTTTTTGTTTCTTGGTTGTAGATATGGCTGATATTTTGAAAGTTGGTGAATGTGTCTTAGTTGTTAGATTTGTTAGAGAGATTGATATATGGAGATAAATCTAGATTGGTAGCTATAAGTCTAGGAGGTATATTTGAGATGTGAAAGATCCCCTTTAGTTCTAACCTATTAGTCATGTTCCTAGGACTCTAGGAGCAATTAACTAACACCTTTAGATGGGAGATGGATGGGTATGTGATATAGGTGGTTATCACACTAGAGGATGTCCATGCTATATTTGGGCCACCCATAGTAAGAACAATAGTGACCATAGGGATATTGGATATCTTAGAGGAGAGGAGAGCCTTATCCATGTGGACAATAGGCCCAAATATTATATTAAGAGGGTGTAGAGTCAGTATAGATGATGTGTATATATCATATATTTTGGACCTCCAAAAGGTGGTGATAAGACTTATGACATAGCAGGTACTCTATCATAAGTAGGATGGCAAGGTACCACTATTCATGGTAGCCTTAAGTAGGATGATGCTAGAAGAGGGAGTATTATATGATCTAGGTTTTGTCATCTAGGTTCAGCTCATTCATGATCCATTTGAGATGTTGGTCAGAGGATAGAAGACTGTGGGACTAACTATACTACTAACAACATGGATATATGAGTTATTTTTAATGTATTGATTGGTTGGGTTTCCCCATGTGGTTAATGATGGGTTACCTTGAGTACTGAGATGGTAGGAAGACTAGGTAGCATAAGCTATGCCCCACATGCTAGTACTATAGTCAGTGAGATGTGTAGACATCATGTGGAAGTTGTATGGGAACATAGAAACTACAAGGGTGAGAAAAAACATAATTTCAGCAACACTAGAGAGAAGAGAGGTGATTGTTCACTATATGTGGTGGAGAGATCCACATTCAGTGGCATGAGTGCTAAGATAAATATACATACCTCATTTGGTGACACCTATACTAATGCTTGACTAGTGGGCTCAACATGTGAGGGAGTTATGAGGGAAGAGGGGATTTAGACCATTGATAATGAGGCTGAAACTAAGGCCATATCGAGAGTGACCATGCATTAATTATGTATGATGAGTAGCAAAGGAGGAGGTGGAGAAGGTAAATATACTAGATGTACCACTACCAACCCCATAATGAGATGAACAATAGATACTGAGGACACAATGGTGATGGAGATAGGAGAGAGTGGATACTATAGACATCTTAGATGATCCCATAGATGAGCCAAAGGACAATGATAGATAGACCACTCAAATGGAGGCTAATATGGACATGAGCCATGATAGCTAGGTTTGAGCTAAAGAGGTGACTAATCAAGGAGGTACTAGGAGGCCAAATAAATAGGGAGACTGTGTTAGGTAATTGTGTAGAGGATGATATCATATGAGAAAAAAATACAAATAGGTGTAAATATGGTTTAATTATTTCTTAAGTTTTTATTTGGCAGTAGAGATATATAGATAGATATTATGAGATATGACAGTGATCAAATATCTATCTAGTGTGATTTTGAAAGTGTACTTAAGGATGAGAAGGATAACTGGGGGTCCCTAATTAGGGGATCACTCCATGACATCCTAGATGATAATCTACATCCATATGACCCCATGACACTAGAGGATCTTAGTGTACCATCTACCCTAGCTCAGGCAAGATGTTTTAGATTAGTTGGTGAGGTAGAAAGGCAAATATAGGTATAGAGGGAAAGGGTACATCCATCAGTAGATATGGGTATAGGTGAGAGATAAGCCTAGTAGGCCTTGGTAGAGAGAGAGAGACAAATACACATCTAAAGACAATGACACATATGACATAGGCAGATAAAGTGATGCATACTCAGCTAAATCAAGCACATACAATAACCCAAGTTAAGTTGGTGCAGACATAGGTGTAGATAACATGCCTACATGGATAGGTAGAGGGATTAAGATCTTAGACTACCTCATTACATCATACCATTTGTAGGATTTAGATTGAGGCCTTGGTAGGTAGCATGATAAGGATATGAGATAGACATGATGGAGCTTAGCCCTAGTGTTGAGGCTTTGTATATGTTGTATCAAACTCATGGTGTATATATATGATGTAGCATTTTGGCTTATTAGTGTTAGTTATGTATGTTATATTTATGATGGTTACATTTTTTCATTATGGTTGAGGTTATGGATGATTTGGATATATTTATTTCTAGCACATGTATTTTATCTTTGTTGTATATGCTATAGGAAATATATGTGGTGTGGTTTCTTTTCTAGCATTATGGAGTAAACATGCATGGTTAAAAATAAACATGCAAAAAAGGACTTGGAAAAATATAATCAATCAAAGAAATGCACTACACACTAGTTCAAGTTGGGAAATGTATAATAAAAAATGACTAAGTATAAAAATTTAAGAAAAATGGCAAACAAGATGGTAAAATGGGATTTGTTGTTAAACCAATGAAAAATATTTTTGCACCAAATTAAAACAAGTAAAACCATACTAAATATCACATTGGAAAGTATGACAAACAATGTAATAAAATGGAAGGTATGTAAAAGGGCACAAATGGTAATAAAAACAAATCAAAATTAAGTCAATCAATTATACTATTTCATGATGTGAAGTACAAAATAAAAATAAAAATTTCAAAAACTTGGTCTTAAATTTATCATACTAATTCAAGCTAGGAAATATGAGAAATTCAAGAAACAATTTTCATCTTAAATGCACTTAGAAAATAAGAAATTAAAAGGAAAATTAAAAATGAAGTAAGAATAGAACATACTAAATATCAATATGGAAAGTATGTCAATGATGTGTAACCTCATAATCAATCGAATCTTATTTTTTATTTGACACATGTAATTTTGGATGGTGACTTATTTTTTTGAAATTTTTGTGAGGAGAGTTAGGTCCTATCCATGATCTTACACTAAAACTCACAAAATAAAATCCAAGGGGTACCAAATCAATATTGGTAATTAGAAGGATAAGGTAATAGTAAATCAAGGATGTGGGTAATAAGATGGAAATGATGGTAATTTATGAGGTATGTCGGGTCTTATCTATGGTCTTACAAAGCAAATCATAAATGAAATCCCATGAGGAGTGATCAGTAAGCAAAATAATATTTCCCAAGAGGAAATTTGAAGGAAAAGGAATGAAAAAGTGAGTGTAAGAAACAAGACTTAGGCATCTTATGAGAAGACCTTAGGAGGCAAGATGCATACCAAGGACATGAAAAGACAACAAGGAACTAGTGGTCATCTATGTACAAAGGAAACCCACTTGCTATAGACATAAAGATTTATAGGAAAATAGGTGTGCTACTATTATTAACTCACGATGGTAGATTAGTAGAAGAAAAATTAAAATGGACCTACCTTCCCATGATGTGTTCCCCACTCCTTAGGATCCCTTATAGAGTCATCGATCTACTATGAAGATTAGGTACTTATGTAAGAAAGTAGGTAGTACTAAGAGATTTTTTTGTTCTCTTATTATAATCTACTAGCCTACCATACCCCAAAGGACCTTGGATCTACCATGAGGCCAATTATAGAGTTTTATTTTCAACTAGAATAAGGAGATTTGATTTTAATCACGTCTTTTAGTGTGATCAGACTTTTAAGAATATTTAAAAATTTTGCCTTTTGATATCATTACCTTTTATTTAAATGATTTATCTTTTAACTTTATTTTGAAGGATTTTTAAGATTCCTCCTCCAAAAGTATTTGGAATGACCAATCATGAGAGATATAGTAATACACATGAATGAGTTATAGGTTAAGACTAAAGAAAGATAAGTGACCCAAGACAAAAGATTGACTAGAAAAATTAGGCTTGACAATGAATTGAGCATGTGATACCAAGTCTCAACCATGTATATGTTTAGTTTTTAGAAAAAAAAGGAGGTAAAAATGATATCCAAAGGAGGACTGGTAAAAGGAAATATTAATGAGAAAGATTGCTTATGAACTGATCACATGGTAATAAGAGATAGTAATCAAAGATGGTAAATATAATCAAGTCACCATGACAACTATCTATGAAAACTAAAGATAATAAAGCAAACAATCATGAAGATATAAGGGAAGAGTTTTGAGAAAAAATGTAAAAGAAAAGAAATTAATGATAAGTGAAAAAATAGCAATGATAAGGAAAATACAAGTATATAAGAAATGAAAAAGAATAACATAAGCTAACTATAGTACAGTAAGAAGGAGAAACATGATATAATATAATAAATAATTTGAAATAGTTTCAAATGATATAACAAGAATTGAAATAAGATTAGAGCACACATCCAATCCAAACATAAATGAGGAAGCACCATCCATGTGCTCATAGATACTAGTAAATTTGTCCACACACATTATCCAATACATCAGATAAGTCTTTATAAAGATTTAATTGAATTGATGCTAAGGTCTCATCAATATTTAATGAGTACTAGGAAAATACTTCTTTTATGATCTCCTCAATTGAAAAAGTAAGAATTCTCAAAGGATCATGTTGAGGAGGAAAATTAGGCAAAGATTGGTCAGGAGAATGTGTGGAAATAAGATCTATGGGAGAAGAAGGAATCACATGTGGAAAGGATCCACATGTGAAGGAATCATAGGTGAAGGATCCATAGGTGAGGGAGGGTCCATAGGTGAAAGTATCATAGCTGAAGGCATATAAGCTGGTAAAGGGACCACATGAGGTTATGGAACCATGGAAGAAAAAGGAGGAACCTTCTTGCCAAAATGACCTAGGAGAGGAATGGTAGAAGGTCCAGAGATGGATAAAAGGTATATCTAAGATGATATTGAAGAATGTGAAAATTATTGGTGTGATGTACGCCACATGGGTGCCATAGACAATATACCTCACCATACTTAGGTAAATATTAAAGAAGTACCTTTGGGGGGTATGGTTTTGTCTGATGATGGGGAAGGATTAAAGGTATCATAATATTGTCACAACTTATGAAAATGGGTGGAAGAGTGATTATATATCCCATGTAAGTAACAAATATGATTTTGAGTGGTTTTAGGAGAACTCACAAAAGGACATGAAATAGGAGTGGAAGAAGCTGAAGAGGACTCATCAACCCATTTGGTGGGCAAAGGAGCCATCTTAGGTAGTGAAATAAAACCATAATAAATAGAGGGTGATGATGGGGAAGGAGTGGAACTAGGATCAATATGTGGAGCACTAGGAAGAGATGTAGGAAGAGGCTCATCAATAGTACGAGAGGAAACAAGCTCAACTATAATGGAAAAAGGAATAGGCTTAATTATAGTTGTCCCTACTAAAGGAGGAGTAGGATTTGCAGAAGGTCTAAGGAGGACTTCCATAGGTGTGGAAAAGTGATAAGGTTTTGTCATAACATGATCTAAGAGCATGGTCCTAAGTGGTTCCTAAAAAAATGGAGGTATTAGTGCCATTTCTACCCTGTGATAAAGAAGAAAAATTGAAGAATCAAGAACAATAAATGAAAGAGAATGATGAGATGGATGAAAAGACTCAAGTAAAGAAGAGTGGAAATGAAAAATATTAGCATAATGGGCCTAGAAAAGGCTGCCTAAAATAATATCATCTAAAAAATAGCCATCATCATAATCTAGAGTATGAATATCGATGAAATAGTTCAGGATGACCTTATCATCTGAAGAAGGTTGGTAAATAAAGTGCCTAGTCTTGGTTAAGACTATGGGAATGTCATCACAAGGAAGTTTATGAGAATGAGGCTATAATGAAGAAGGAATCTACAAGATGAGATGAGGTGAGAGGTCAAAATTTTTGATCTTTAAGTTAATCTCATCAGACTCATCATCATCAAATTCTAAAAGCTTGGGAGGAATGTTACCCATGAGCTCAAAATGCCCATTGTAACCTCTGGTTGAGTTGACAATAAAGTTAAAATGCTATGACTCATAGAATGTAACACTAGGAAAAGGCTCAAGAGTAGAAATCTTGAAGACACCATGATCTTGGAACTATTTGAAATTATAAGGGTTAGTGTCTCCTTAAATCTTATAAATGGATCCATTGTGAGGAAACTTAATGTATTGGCAAGTGGAAGATGTGATGGCTTGCATACGATGATTCTACAACCTACTAAAGAAGACTTTATATGAAAGGATAAAGTTGAAGATCATCACCTTTATATGAATGGTGATAGGTGGGATGGTGATGAGAAGCTACACACACCCTAAAAGAGGCATTTTCCTTCTATCATATCCTTGGAATGTACTACATGTAGACTTGAGATTAAATTTGTAATATCTGAGAGTTTTAATGAAATCAAGGGAAGTGACACAAGTGATAGAACCCTCATCAATCAAGGCTTTCTTAACTTAGATATCACCTATTTGGATGCTAATAAATAATGAAGGATCATCTACACAAAGCATAATCTTGTCCAAAATCATAGATGTGATAGGAAATCATAAAGCAAGAGAAGTGTCTAGAGTTTCATCAACATTAATGGACATCTCTTCATGTTGATGTAAGATACTATCTTCTGATCTAGATAAAATAGCTTCTAGTCCTACTAAAGGAGGGCAAGGGATATTTATCTTGAATAAGAGTTGCATGAGGTGATTTATATGATGTGGATATGTCCTCATGAGTTAAATAAAAGGGATTTAGGATAGGAGATTAGTAAGTTCCAAAATGGGATCCCACTCATCATAACCCATAAGGAAATTGTTTTAGATTAAGGTAAAAATAGGTTTTGAAGGGACCCCAAAACCTTGAAACAAAGATAGAAAGATGAAGCATTCATGACCACAGGCAAAACCTAAAACCTACTACAAAGAAGTATCATAAACAGGTTTTATATGTACCTGAAACCACCAGAAAGACCACAAGTCATAACCCAGGTTTTACATAGACCTGGCTACACCATAGTCAAAAGGTTACAAAAAACCAAGAAACAAGACCAGATAACATGACCAACTAAAAGAACCAGTCTATTCTTCTAGTTCCAAAATCATTTTCACTACTTCCTTACCTTTCACAGTAGTGTCCTGAATGGCAGTAGCCGCCGACATGGCTCCCTCTTGCATAGCTTTCTTTTGTGAGCTCTGTCTAGTCCTCTTGTTACGCCCCTCCAAGGATTTGATCTCCTCATTAGCTCTTTTTCTAATATTAACAGTTGTAGCACATATTTTAGATGTAACCTCCTCCATCTTCATTTTGCTTTCCTTGATGAGTTCCCTTAGGTTGTTCTCATAGTCTTTGAGTTTGATGGGAATGTCTCTCATCTATTTTTCCATGTTATTGATTTTGTTCCAAACTGCCTTCTGGTTGTCTTCCATTATTTCCATTTTCCTTTTGAGATCCATTATCTCCTTAAACATCCATGAATCGAGTTGGAGGATAGCCTCTGCTTTGCAATTAACCCATCTCATAGGTGTGTGCCTTCCATCATTCTGCCTTTTATCACTCCACTCTTCTGTGTTCTTATTAGGATTGTTCCCACCTTCTTCAATATGGTCCTCTCTTCCCCTTTGATTCTGCTCCTTAGTTTCAGCTTGAGCTCCCAAGTCCATTTCTTGGTTGTCGGCCTAAACTGTATTTTCCCTCTCATTTATCAAAATAGGGTCCTCAACAGGGTCATCCAGGACTTTATCATCCTCAAACACTTGCTGGTTTTTCTCAGAGTCATGTTCACTATTTTTAGACTTCTCCTCTATGTTGACTCCTTCTTTCTCATTCTTCTCTTGAACTTCTTCTTCCTCACTGGGACTTGAATTCTTGCTTTCTGTTCCTCCCTCTTCCTCTAAGCTTTCCTCCCTAGACTTATCAATTCTATCCCACTCTGTATCCTCATCAACATTCTAATTCTTGACACTAGGGGGCTTGATTTTATCTTTTCATTTAATAATTTCACTCTTGTTACTCCCTGAATCCTTGTTTTTCCCCAAATAAGGGTTTGTAACCATGGCCTTGTTCTTGCAATAGCCTTCAATTATCAGAATTAATCCTTCATGTAGAATAGGATGTGTTTCCTTCTTCCTATGAGTGAATAAACTTTGGATCAAAGAGAAATGCAGATAAAAGGGAAAGGAAATTCTTACTTTGTGTCTGAAATGATTTAGGAATACAAAGTGGAATTTGTGAACTCTCTTGCTTCTTCCATCAAGTATGAAGTACTCCTGAATACAACATAAGACATCCCTCCAAATTCCCTTAATTTGCTCTAGTTCAAAGAAATCCCCATTCTTTTCCAACTTCTACTCCTCAACGTCCATCTTAGGTAATTTGCAAAAGGCCTCATTTGAAATGCTAGTCTGCTTGGAGAATTTTTTTCCTTTTGTAGGCAGCCCCATAACCTCTGCTATAAATTCCTCTGTTAGATTCACTATGATGCCATGCAAAGTGACCCTATCATCAATCTAGTTTTTGAAAAAAACCATTGTAATATGAGGTTTTGAACCATGGAGCCTTTCCATGTAGTTCACAACCTTCCCTCTCTGCAGGATCTTCCAAACATCTTGTTTTGCTTTCCACTCTTCACAATTTTTGGGTTCCTGCTTCCTTGGTTCTCCTTTCCTTACACGAGCCATGCAAATTTCCTTTGATACCCAATCACTGTAAGCTATATAATGATCCCACCTATTACCAATTTGGTTCAAAGCTCACCTTTTTTTAGGCACATTCAGGATCCACTTCTCGTTCTCGAGGACATTCCTTTTTAATGATTGTAAACCTTTCTCCGTGAAGTCACTCCTCCAACTCATTAGTTTTCCATTACTAGCTGATATTTCCCTCCTTTGCATGAATTTCATCATGATGAATGAGCGCTTTAAGATCCATGCTCTTATTTAGTGTTTCCTGCCACCTCACTTTGTGTCCTGTTCGGACTGCATAATTTGCTATCCAATCAGCAACTCTGTTAGCTTCACGGTAGGTGTGGGTAATAGTTACTTTTTAAAATTTTTTGATTAAAGTTTTCATCTCCATCACCATAGCCTCTATAGTCCATGACATAGAATTTTTATTGTTTAGAATATTTATGATATTCAAGGAATCCCCTTCCAGCCATAATTTAGAATATCCCGAATCCACAACTAGTTTGATGGTTTGAAGGGCAGCAAAAGCTTCAACAATATGACAATTTGACTTTCCAATGGGGATTACAACAACATTGATTACATTTCCCATATGGTTTCTCAAGACTCCTCCGCATCCTGCATTCCCCAAGTTCCCTTTAGCAGCTCCATCAAAGTTTCCTTTAATCCACCATTGAGGGGGGACATTCCAAGTAACACCTAGTCTAGGATTTTTGGGTTTACCATTAGAATTTTCCATTCTTAAGGGATTATCCACTTGAAAGGTTGGATTTGGATTCCTTTGCAATGAGAAATTCTCCTTAATAGCTCTAATGATGTTCTGCCCCACAACCCATTTGGGAAGTTCTTTACTTCTAAAAATTCAGTTATTTCTTTCCTTCCATATTCCCCACCAAATATGGGGAAGAGTTAGTTTCCATAAAAATATAACTTCAGGATTCTTGGAAGGACAATACCAACTTTTAAAAGATAGTTACACATTTTTGTGGTGAATCCAAGCAATACCCCACAGATTGAGGATTTCTTTCCAAACTTGCTGCGTAAAAGAATAGTTCACAAACAAGTGATCTCTATCTTCAAAGCCCTTCTTACAAAGAATACACCTATTCACAACATATATTCCTCTTTTCTATAAATTGTCCAGAGTCAAGATTTTATTTTGGAGGAGAGTCCAGAAGAAGATTTTGATTTTAGGGATGAGCCCCTTTATCCAGGCCTTCATCCACAAAGGTTTGTTGCGATTTCCCTTTGAAGTAAAAATGGAAGAAACTTTAAATTGTCCACTAGGATCATTATGCCAAACAATCTTATCTTCAAGATTAGGGTAGAGAGATATAGCATTTAGGGATAGTTGTATATTCTTGAAATCTTGATCAAGATCAGTAAGGTTCACCCAAGAGTTGTTCTGCCAGTATTGGTTAACCATTATTCCCAATCTTTGCTTACATCGGTCTATTACTTCTTTATCTTGGATTTCATCTGTCAAAGGTTTTCCTTTTAACCAAACATCCTCCCAAAATTTCACCTTTTTTCCATTGCCAACTTTCCAAGAGCTTCCTTCTTCTAAAACTTGTTTAGTACCCTAAACTGCCCCCCATATGGAAGATGGATGGGAGACGTCAGGGTAAGAAAAGAAATCAGAGAGGGACTTTGCCTTGAATAAATACTTATGCTTCCATATATTGCTCCATTCTTTGTTTTCCTGATAAACCCTCCATCCCTGCTTGGCTAAGAGAGCTGTGTTCATACTTCTAATTTTCCTTATTCCTAGTTCTCCTTCCCTGACAGGTTTACAAATGTTATCCCAAGCAATTAAAGGCATTCTCCTTTTCTCCTCAGTACCTGTCCAAAGAAAGTTTCTCTGAATTTTTTCAATAGCTTCTACAAATTTGGTGGGAATTCTGAAAAGACTCAAAGCGTAAGTGGGTATGCTTTGAAGACTTGTTTTGAGGAGGGTAAGCTTTCCTGCCTGACTTAGAAAATTTCCTTTCCATCCCACAAGTTTATTGCTAAATTTGTTAATAAGTTCTTCCCAAAAAGCTTCAGGAACTTTCATCCCAAGAGGGAGACCCAAGTAAGAGGAGGGGAGAGATCCTATGGAGCATTCAAGGATTTTAACTATTTTGTTCTGTCTATGACTTGGGGTGTTAGTGAAGAACACTGCACTTTTGTTCCAATTAATCAATTGTCCTGAGGCAGCTGAGTATAAATTTATAGCTTGCTTCAAAGTTCTTGCTTTTGTGACTTCAGATTGCCCCATGAAAATAGTATCATCAACAAATTGACCATGGGAGCATATTAAAGGATGAGAAGAGGGTTTCAGACCCTTAAATAAACCTTTATAGACTAAGTCCCCTATATATCTTCCCATACTATTAGCCATAATAAAAAATAGAATAGGGGATATAGGATCCCCTTGTCTTAATCCCCTTGATGGTTTAAAGAAGTGAGATGAACTCCCATTTACCAACACTACAATATAAGTAGTAGATATCAAATTCTTAATAATATCAACCACTCTTTTTTCAAAGCCAAAGGCAATAAGACTATATGAAAGGAATAACCAATCCACCCTGTCATATGCTTTAGCAATATCAACTTTCATTATGAACCCCTCATTGTTAGAGCTGAACAACGAATGAATATTCTCATGAGCAGTAATTATAGAGTTGAGGATCTATCTTCCTGGGATGAATCCATTTTGTTGGTTAGAAATAATCGAATGGATCACTTGAATTATTCTGGATGTAAAAACTTTGGATATAATCTTATAGAAAGAATTGCACAGACTAATCGGTCTAAACTGATCAGGAGAGTCAGCTCCGATCTTTTTTGGAATCAGACATAGAAAAGTGGCATTAACTTCCTTAAGCATCTATTTGGCTCCAAAGAATTCCTTCACCACATTACTTACATCTTTGCCAACAAGTTTCCATAGCTTTTGAAAAAAGAACATGGGAAATCCATCTGGTCTAGGTGCTTTATCTCCTCCTAAAGAACTAACTGCTTTGAAGATTTCCTCCTCCTTAGGTATTGAGCATAACATTTTATTCTGCTCCTTTGATACCAAAGGAGGAACCACACATAGGATATCAGCCTGACTATCCAAATTGATATTTATATCAGCCTTCATTAGGGAGGAGAAAAAGGAAAGCATTTCCTCCTTTATTTCCTTTTCCTCTAACATCTTCTGATCTCCTTTTTTCAAGTATTGTATATGAGTTTTAGCTCTATGTTTCAGAGTGGAGAGATGGAAAAACTTTGTATTTTTATCTCCTTCTTTCAACCATAACACCCTAGATCTTTGTCTCCAATAGATTTCTTCCTTAGTTATAAGATCTTGATATTGAACCAATTGTTCCCTTTCTTCTGTAAGGAGGTCTGAGGTGTATCCATTTTGCTAAATTTTTTCTTGAATTTTGTTAATTTCCTCCTTGATAGTATTCTTTTTCTCAAAGATATTTCCAAAACAATCCTTATTCCATTTCTTAACTTCCTTTTTAACATTTTTGAGCTTGGATTCAACTCTAAAGAGGACGGTCCCCTCAATAGGTATATTCCACCACTCTTCCATTTTACTTTCAAACTGTGGGTGTTGCATCCACATCTTTTCAAATCTGAAAGGATGATTCTTTTTCTAATTCATTTTGACCACTGTGAAGAGAAGAGGATAATGATCCAAGCCTATTCTATGGCACGATTCCAACTTATATATGTATTCTTTTGTCCAGTCTGGAGAGATGAGGGCCCTATCAAGCTTGGCTTGTATACAATCATTACCAATTCTCTTATTGCTCCATGTAAAATGAATTCCCTGAAGCTCCATATCCATTAGTCTTTCTTTATTTATAAACTCCATGAGATCAAGTCTCCCTTCCAGTTGAATAGTATTACCCCCCTTTTTTTCATGTTCATAGAGGGGAACATTAAAATCTCCCATTATAATCCATCGTCTGCAATAATCTTTGCTTTTGAAATTTGAGATAGTCTCCCTGACCTTTTTCCTTTGGATCTTGACATTGGGAGCATAGATATTTACAACATACCAAATTTCCTTTTGGTCAACACTAGTAATTTTTACAACCATTAGATTTTTACTTTCCATCAAAATTGAACCAGAATAATGATTCTTCTTCCATAGCATCATGGTGCCCCCTAAAGCTCCTTCAGAACTACTGGCCTTGATAGAATAATTTTTAAAGTCTTTGATCTGTTCTGCTTTCTCTTTACTCATCTTAGTTTCTTGGAGCAAAAGGAAATCCGGCTTTTGATCTCTGACAAAATTCCTAACTATATCTACTTTGTTTATGCTATTTAACCCCCTAATATTCCAACTTAATATTTTCATTACTATTTTTTATTTTGGACAAATTGAGACAAAATTGTTTGCCTACCATCTGCAATATTCTATTTGCTTTCCATCTCTTTGTTCTTCTTTGCAGATTTTTTCCCAGGTTTATTTGGGGAACCAACATCCAGTTTAATCTTGGATTGTGGATCAGTTCCTCTTCCTTCTTTTTGCCTAGGAAGACCAATAGATTTTGCCTTGGCACTTCTCATCTCTATATTCTTTATATTGTTCTTTTTCTCATCTTTTTTCTTTTGGTCTTTTGAGTTTTTTCTTGCCTCTTTCTTTTCTTCTGTAGATGGGGCCTCTTCCACAAGAATGTTATTATCATCCTTAAATGACACCTGCTTCTCCCCCAGCTGGGTAGAAAACAACTCTCCTTCTTCTAATTTTTTTCCCCCTTTAGGCATCACTTCTCCTTCATCTAACCCATCATTATCCTTTACCTCATTGAAATGATTTTCTAAACTTTGGGTAACAACGATTTGGTTTAATAGATTTGTCTTTTCCTCTGTTAAATGTTCTAATTTTTTATTCTCTGAGTTCATCCCCTATTCTTCATTCCCCATAAGGAAATTGTTATATATAGGTTTGTAATGATTAAGAAGATCTTCGAAAGGTGGATCTAAAGAGAATTGAAATTTATGTTGATAAGAATGAGAAGGTTGAGAAGAAAGTTATAAATTATTTCATAAGGAAGAGGTAGTTGGTTTATATTAATATTTAAGTTTGTAAAAATAAGTGTAAATATAAATTAGATTATCATTAGTATTAGAAGATGATGGGACAGAAGTAGAAATAGTATGAGATGTGTCATCCAAGGGAGAACCATAAATCAGATCATCAAAATAAATAAGATCTTCTTACCCAAACTCATTTAAATGAGTTGTAGAAGAATCTTGGATAACAAGATATGTCTTATGGGAAGGAAGAGTGTGGGTAGGTTATGAATCAATGAAAGCCACCAATGTTTGCATATTGGTCATGCTAACCACATTATATTTAGAATTTGGCTCAATAAGACTTTCTACATTATTGTTGGAATAAGTGGCCTTGTCTTGACTTTCTTAGACCAATTAAAGATGAGGAAAGGGGTCTTTATAGATAGCTAAATGAGTGTTTGCTTAATTTAAGGCTTGATTTTTATCATGTGACTTATAGTCTTTGAAATAAATCTCATAAACTTGTTAACATTTATAGATAATAGAATCATGATAAAAATTTGGGCCAAGAAGAAAGTCCATGGGTAAATTATAGATCCATCTATAAGTCTCATGAGAGTGACCCCAGCTAGCATGAAACTAACAAAGCTAATTAGGTTCATACCATGATTCCATAGGTCGATTAACGTCAAGCTCTTGAGGGAGAGGCTTAAGTAGATATTTAAGAAATTTGGTTGAGGATAAAGGTTTATGGACATTAATGTTGCTTGTTGAGAAATAAGTATTAGTGAATTATTGAGAGGGAGCTAATTTCAAAGAAGGGGTACAAATGATAGCTTGAACATTGTGAATGGTGTCATGAACCAGTAACACCATCATTGGTAATTTTTTAGTTTGTGTTAACTAATAGGTGAGGTCCTATAAAAGGTTGGGGAAACTTGAATTGGTGCATGAGGAAATATTATCTTTTATATTAATGGATGGCTTCTTCCAAGGTAGGTGGAGAAAAGGTACTAACCCAATATTGTAATTTAGGAAATAAAAAAATTGTAAAGAGATGAAAGAGATTGTCATCTTCCATGTTATGTTCACATTTATCTGACAAAGTCTTCCATCACTTAACAAAAGCTTGGGTAGTTTCATTTTAATTTTTTTCACAATTGATGAAATGGGCCAAAGTGTTCTCTAGAAGATCACTAGTTTGAAATTCTTGAACTAAAGTATTTACTAAGTCCTCCAAGATAGTGATAGAGTGTGTTCTAAGTTGATTATACCAATCCAAGGCATCACCTGTGAAGGTTTTGGCTAAGATTTTGGTAGCGGTAATAATATTTAATTTGACCCAATCCTTGTAAATATTTCCAAATGTCTTGAGGTGAAGGGTAGGATTGGTTGATCCATTGTAATAAATTATAGGTGTTATACCTCCAATGTCAATGTTAGCAATTTGGTTGGTAAGAGGTTCATTTTTTAAATGCTTGATGACTTTTTTGACTAATGGAAGTTGAGGAATGATATTAACTTGATAATCTTGAAGAGGATGATGAGGAAAAATTTGGTTATGTGTGCCCTAATCCACTGGTTGAGGATTGGATTGAAGATTAAGAAGGTGATTTTGCATTCACATCATTAATTTCATATTATGAGCTTGAAATGTGTTCATTTGATTGAGAGTTTATAATAATAGTTGATGATTTTGATTAGTGTTATTATAAGTATTATTAAATTTTGTGTTGTTATTAGTGGCTTGGGTACCACAATTAACATTAATATGATCTTGAGAAGATCTATGAGAATTTGAGGCACTAGTGGAAAAATTTGCTTGTGAAGAAAAATATGGACTAGTAAATAGTTGAGAAGAAGAAGCACTAGAAGCATGAGTACCTTGGGTATCAAATGATGAAATAGTGAAAGGATTAAGGATAGTGGATCTTATGAGAGGCCCACTAAATGTATAACCTACCATGTTAGCTAAGATAATAGGCATGGAGGTATGATAAGTTAAAGAAGAAGATGTCATAGCATAAGGATTCAAGATTGAAAGAAAAGTTTAAGAAGCAAAGAAATCAGTACCCCCAAATCTAGTTGAGAAAGTGGGAGTAGGAGAATGAGGTTATTCAACTTGATGGCTAATCATGAGGTTATAGATGGTGGAAGGATCTTTCCCTCTATGTTGAGGGGATTTTGTGATAAATAAAATAATTTTAGGAGTATACTCTAATTCAAACTAATCCTCTAAGAGAAGAGGAGGGTTTTGCTACACAAAAGTATGAGGAGGGGTCCCATAGTCCATCATGCAGGTTACAATATAAACATTACTAGCATTTATGAAAGGAACCCTAATTTATCTATGGGAGACCCTATTAGTATTGGTAAATTACATCATGTATAACAATTGAACTTTAGTTTTTTAACCAAAAATAAATTCCATGATGAAAGGAAAAACATAATAAAGTGACTGATAATAGTACTAGCTTGACCTAGTCGACCTATTGCAAAATAAGGATTGTAAAATTGTACTAGGTCTACAATATCAACAAAGATCAGTGAACAATGATTGGAAAAAAAGGTAAAGTTGTTTTAAATAGCACTAGATCAACTAGGTTGACCTAAAATAGTATATATGGGTTGAAAAAGATACTAGGTTGACAGGGTTGACCTAACACATCAGACATGGAATAAAGGAAAGATGATAAAAAGATATGAATTGAAGTAAGATAATTGAAAGTAATGTAAGAAAGTAGTAAGTACTAAAATGGAAATAAATAGTTAATTTAATTGACATTGGCCAATCCAATTGATGCACATAAAGCAAAATCTTACACTAACACTGGCTAAAGCAAGCTTTTGCACACATAATTGATCAAAGAGAAAGAAAAAAAATTGAAAGTAAAGATAGCTACTTGGTATACCTAGAATTTTTATTAAATTATTTAAGAATGATTTTAAGTTTAAATAGAGCTTGGCTACAAAGTACTAGATTATAATCTAAGGATAGTTTTAGGTAAGTTTAAGATGAAAGTGACTATAGTGCCAATGATACAGGCTTGGTATTAGGGCCTACCCACTCACTTCACACACTACAATGTTAAGGGTATCAGGTGCTTATCCAAAATATACCATTAATCATGATTTATGCTTGACTAGAGCATCAAGTCAGCTTCCCCCTTGGTGATGAGATCAAAGTAGGTTGGCCTGGGTAGTTAGATGTTTAAATTCTTGTTTATGTTTGTGTGATTTGCCTATGTGTGTAAAATAATAGAAATAGTGAGACTAAATGATTAATTTAAAACCACCTAATTAGACTAGAGCTATTTTAAACATGTAAACAATTGAAAATAAATATGTGATTAACATATATGGTTTATTCTAACTTTGAAACATGGTATAGTTAAGAAACTATATAGATAATAATACAACATAGGGTCAATAAGGTTGAACCTGTATTGTGAAAGCAAATTTTGAAAATGAACTAGGTCGATAAGGTCAACCTAGTTATTTTAGAGCACACAAAACATAGAACTAGGTTTACATGGTCGACCTAGTTAACTATGCAGGGGTAATTTTAAAGACTATAAATTGTGAAAGGAAAGTACCAAAATAAAAAGATATAGAAGAATAGAAACTTGCCTGAGTGGTTTAGAGATGAAAATAGAGAAGATTGATGATAAAAAACCTTGGATAAAACTTTAAAAAAACTACAAACTAGGTCAAGATGGTTGACCAACTAATATAGAAACCTACTAACAAAGTGCTAAAAATACACTAGATCAACCTAGTTGACTGAACGAGAAGTCTAAAAGTTGGTAAAAAATACACTAGTTCAAGCTGGTTGATCTAATTATCTAAACATAAATATACAAGTTCTAAAACTTGTACTGGGATGAGCTAGTTGAGCCAATTACTTATTCTTACAAACCTGTGCACATAGATGAATAAACTAGGTCAACAGGGTTGATCCAACATAGTAAAGATATGATAAATAGAAATGAAATAAGTGAAAGAAATATTACAAGGGTTTTATTCATGTCAAGGTCACTAGAATGTATGCAATCAGAAATGCATCATGTCCATAAATCAATCTTGGATCATATGGGATAGATCACACCTATACTTAATTAGGGGGCATATAGTTTTTAAATGAGAGCATGACCAATGTGAGGATCCACTAGACCCAATTGGGGGATCACTTGTCATAAAACACTATGTGAGATAGGGTTCCGAAGCCTATAGTCTAACACAATAACATAACAACCCTAAAATAGTCCTATGATTTAATATTTCACTAATCTAATAACAAGAAAAGTAAATCTAATCTAGTGCACACCAAATCTTGTGGTACAAAGTGCGGGTTAGAAATAAAACAAATAAACAACTAAATTAAACATGTATAGAAGACACATACTCATGTCAATGTATACATAATCCTAATACATGGAAGGGAATAATACATATGCTTTATTATCTAATCTTACAAAGGAGGTATAAACTTAAGAATAATTAGCTTTGAAGATGAACCTACTAAGGATTAATCTTCCCCTAGGACAAGGTGATTTTTAAGAGATTGTTGTGGTATGTAAGGATAACTAAGATAAATCAACTCAAGGCTACAAAACCTATCCAAGCATCCAAAAGACATATCCATAAGATGAGATCAGAGCTCTAAAGAAAGTATAGGGTAAAGCTTTACTCCCTAATTAGAGTGGTCAATAGGTAGTTGTTCATTCACACTTATTCGCTTAATTCTTTGCTCTTATCAAATGGTGGTAAATGACATTGTATATATAGTGGTAACTTTCCCTAAAAAAATTCATGAATGTGAGTTATGTTAGGTTGACTAGGTCAACCTAACACATTTTTGGGGCTAACTCTCTAGGTTTATGCTAGGTTGGCTAAGAGGCCAACAAACCAAAAGATTAAAAAATTCCTAAACTATACTAGGTTGACCTAGCACAACCTATAGGTCAAAAGGGTTCTAAGGCAAGAAATGAAGGATAAAACATAACAAATTATGGGAATAGATAGGAATAAGAAGAATAAGCTTGGGATCAATGGTTTTAAGAGGCTAGAGTGTGGATGGCAAGTGATAAAAAGAATAAAAATCTTATGAAACACTGATGGTTTACCCACCCCTTTCTCAATGCACCCCTTAAGGCATGCACTTAGAGAGATTAAGACTCGATAGGTACCTGTAAGATATAAAGTGTCAGTAATCAATAAAAGTTAAAGATGTTATGTGTATACAAGATCATCTTGGAAGAGAGACAAGAGGTTTTTACCTTATCCAATAGAAAGAGAAATAAATTGGGATAGTTTACATATGTAGAGGATTATAAATGCTATCTTAAGACATACAAGGATGCCTTCTTGGAACTGCATGAAAAAATAATAATTTCTAGGTAAGATCTCAATAATGAATTAGATCAAGTAAAGTAATATCATTTTGAAGATTTATAACAAATAAAGGAAAAAAATGAACCATTCATGTTCCTCTAAAAATTGAAATTGAGGTCCAAAACCTTGCTTCCAAATTATACAATATTTTTGAGGCCATTATTGTAAAGATGGTAGAGTTGACCCCTCATTTGGTTGAAACACATAAATTGTTTTATTCTTTGAAGTAGGATAAGAATAATTTTAATTTAATTATAATTTACAAAACTAATAAGGAATATAACCACCTTAATCTGATGACACCATTATAGGATTCAAATGCTCTCAATTTGATAGTCATCATGACTCAATAGGCTAAGGAGTGGATCATGGTAGCTAAGGCAGTAATGCTTAAATACATTGAACATGAAACTCTCATCTTAAAGATCCTAGAAGAAGAGACTCAATAATTAGGCTTATAAGTAGAATCATTTTTAATTAGCTTCTTCAACAGACTTTTGCCAACTTCAAGAAAAGTCTTTAGGGACTTTCATTGGAAAATATTGAGGTCAAACTGAGTTTTGAAAGGAAGAAGGTGATGAAGGTGGATATTTGTGGAATAAACTTTATAAGTACAAAAATTGATCATGAAAGGCTCTTAGAATAAGTAAAAAGGGTGCATATGCCTCCAATGTTGAATATGGATATTATCTGATAGTATCATGACCTTGGGGACAAGCATTTTTATGTTTTTTAAGAAAAGAAGAAAGATCACACTTTAACTTCAAGTTTAGTCATAGAATCCACTTCAACACCTTCAAAAGTTAGAAGTGACATGTAAACATCTAATCAACCTTGATTTGAAGGCTAATTTTGTACCATACATGCAAAAAGTACTAACTTTTGTACTTTTAGTTTACTTATATTTAGCACTTGAATGTAAATGTTTCCTAGACTGTATGTGAGAATGCACAAATTACATTGCATTATATAGGTTGAATTATGTTTAGACATAGTGATAACTAAATATACACATGCATACATGAAGTTTGAGACTCAAATTAGAACTAAGGTTATAATTACACAAAGTAATTATGAGTTTGCATGAACTTGGAGGATGAGGTGACCCCTCCCCAAGTCTATTTGCATATGTATTAACCTAATTACAATGGGTTCGAATTTTTTTTATTAATACAAGAATAAATCAATCTGATGGTCATGCAACTATGTTGATGTTCTTTCCTCTTATCTCTATGATATTAAGGTTTTTTTTGTTGTGTTAACCTAATAATTTGAAGTGTGCATAAGATACATATAATTCTAATGGTTATCATAAATATATGATAATTATAGATGTGAAAATATTATTCAAAGTTAGTAATTTTCATTAATCAAAGTAATGGTTTAAAATTATTTTAACATTTTGAGAAGTGTAGGTGTGTTTTCTTTCTAGTATAGTCATCTAGGTGTGTGATACAACTTCCCTAGACACCTTATCGGTCTGAACTATAATCTCCTCAATAAAGTTGTGAAATAAATCTAAAAAGAGAAACCTTTAGTTGAGATCATTAATTTTGATATGATTTATTCCTAGACTCTTTAAATGTGTTTGATTTTAAGTGTGTAATAGATGCAATTAGTAATAATCAGTTCTAGAAACACTCATCCATAATAAAAACCACCCTAGGGATGAGCCTTGAGGCCATATAACCTTATTTTCTACTCTAACATTCCCTCTTTATGGAGTTTATTTTGATATCTACCCACTTTAGATTTGATTTATTTTAGGATTCATTTATCTACATGAACCACCTAATTAACAATCCACATACTCAATCTATTATTCTACCACCCAATTGTTTAACCCATGCATGTAAATTGTGCCCTAGAGTGGAGCTTACCTCCATTGATATCATAAAACATTAGAGGTAACCTTGTTAAATTCTATGGTTTGAATAAAACCCACATCAATAGAAATAAATTTGTCATTATAAAGATGGATTGAACCTCTAAATATAAGAGGTTAACCCTTATGTTTAAGTTGTGCTTGAGACACCCAAAAGAGTGACCAACTCTAGGGACCAATCTATTCTATTAGTATCACCTTTGAAAAATCATAAAAGTCCTATATCTTCACTTGTTATCCATGTAGTACCTTGAGCTATAATGTCATCCCTAGTAAAGAACACTCCACCTATTAATCCTCTTATGGATCAATAACTACCATGTTTAGTCATATCTATTATTTTCATCCCAGGGGATGCACATGATTTACCAAGTATTCTATAAAAATATTTTCATTCCTTCTCCCCTTCAGGGGGAAGAATGATATAACACATCAAGTATTTTGAGGATGCTTTGAATTTAATGAATGCCACTAATGAATATGTTGCATGTAGACTTTTCCTTTTCACATTATAGGATATCACTTATGATTGTTACCTCAATCTATAGGATAACTCCTTTACTTAGAATGAGTGCTAAACCACTTCTTTTGCCTAATTTAGGCAAGTCAGTAGTCCTAGTTTGGTATACCATCACTTTACCAACATGAAGATGGAGCCCAATAAATTGATCAGGGCTTTCAATGCAAGATTTTATAAGATGTACACCTAGTTAAGCCCAACATACAAACCAAAATAAGATTTGGCATCAGAGATGTAAAAGAATGATCTAGACCTAAAAATTGTACTATTTTTATCAAGAGATACTATTGTTAACACTCTAGCAGTATCATATGAAGGGGCCATCAACATTGATAGAAAAACTAATCCTCATGTCCCATGCACCCCTAACATCAATGTCGGGCTTCCAGATTTGAATCAAATTCCTCATGTGAATAAAAATGTTCCTACATTTAACCAAAATTAGTTGTATACACTACCTCATCTAATGTAGATATCAAATTGAAAATATTATTACTTGAACAATTATGCATAGATTAATGGCCACCAACAAAACCAACATTTGGTTCTATCCAATATTATAGTTATTTAGGGAATAGATTATACCAAATCAATGTTGGAATCCATATAAATAATGGTCCAAAAGTTAATTAGTGACTTTTTAGAGTGCATATAATAATAGGTAATGATAATGGCTAGAATAATAATCAAAATTATGGGTTTTAAAGATATAATAACCTTTCAATAGGTTTATATATAATGTAGATCAGTCTAACAAAGTTACAAAAATCAATATAGTGGAGACATTCTTACCCAATTGGTGTAGAGTTCATAATACATATCAACATGGTGAACTTGATTGTATTAATTTTTGTGCAAATTTTAAGATTTTTCAAAGGGAAATGGTGAGGCAATATTTAATGAATAACCCACTAGAATTCCACCATGAATTTTGCTCTTTAAACACTATTATTATTTTTTTAACTCATGATCTTCCTTTTCCAAGTGAGGATGACAACACATCAGAAGATAATACTGATGAGATCTATGTCTTCCAATAGTATAAAAAATGTGGTTACAACCTAAAGAACAAGCATCCCTTCACAAGGTCTACTCCTCCAAATAATATGACTATTCCACAAAATCTAAAGGCTAATAATAATCCACCTCCCCCAAAAGGGAATGATCAAACCTAGAATAAGGAGGAATACAATAAAGGAGGATATAACATTGTTGAAGACATGAAGAAAAAGAAATAAAATATCACTCTTCATGAATTGGCCCAAATTACTGAATATAAAGAACTCCTATGGATATCTATCATAGGGAAAACTCCTATAGAGAAGACAAAGGTATCCAACATAAATGTTATATAAAAAATCAAGCCTTAAGTTCCCCTTACAAACTATCAGGGCATTCATAAAAAATATTCAAAACTATTTAGTTTATTCTATAGCATCAAACACTCTGATGCCTACTTCTATTTTCCAAAAGTTTGGCTTAACTTTAATCCCATCAAAGAATATGGTCTCATAGTTATAAAAAATAGTAATACCTATGGTTAATTTTTTTATTGATGTGTGTATTTAGGTAACATCTAAATAATGAGTATAAATGACCATTGATATACTTATGGTGGACATTCCTGAAGGGTATGGACTATTATTGAGTAGATATTGGTCAAAGATGTTCAATGGATACCTTTAAATAGACTTTTCTCACATTTGGATGCCATGGAGAGGCCTCCAAAACTATATTAAAATTGATCAAGAGCCTAGGATGAAGCATCTGATCATGGAGTACAATGTCAAGAAATAAAAGGTAAGTTATGAATCCCCTAGCCTTAGAATTTATACCTTTACCACATAGTATGAAGGATAAAACCTTGAAGACCAATGACCTTCTCAACTATGAACCCTCCATTTTGATAGTGTAAGATCAAAGTAGGGATCATGTATAGGTATTGAATTGGTTGATCCATAAGGCAAGAAGTTCCTAGAAACATATAGGCTATAATTCCCTGATGCCAACAATAGGGTGGAATATGAAACACTAATTTTGGGATTACAGTTTGCTCTCAAAAATAATGTTAATTAGTTGTTAATATATGGAGACTCATAGTTGGTGATCAATCAGGTCAAGAATAAATACTAGTGCAAACTATCATATTCGAAAAGCAATAAACACATATCTTTGGATTTGATTGAATCCTTTGAGGCTTTCAATATAGTGTCTATCCCTATAGAGCAAAATCAATTTTTAGATTCATTGGCTGATTTGCCTACCATTTTAACACCTTTTCAAAATCCAAGGTACAAATGTTCTCTATTGAGATAGTAACTTATCCTTTTATTCTTGATAATGTGGAGAATTTTCAAGAATTCAATGATGACTAGAAGATCATCTAGTTCATGATTAACCTAAGGAAATTTGAATCTCAAATCATTAATGACAAAGAAATTATTTATCTATTCCAGGAGGAGTAAGAGGAGGAAGGTCTCATTCAGCTTAAATAAAACTATATTCCATGTGCAATGGTTTATTTAGAGACGACATTCAATATGGATCCCCAAGAAAAATAACAATTGTAACCTAAAGTTAGTGAATATTAGTTAAAAAGGAAGAATCTAGGGGATGAAAGTTATCCATGCTACATTAACATTGACCTTAGTTGCACTTCAAAGGAAAGGTAGTGGGTGAAGTATTTACTCACCTAGTATAAAGTTGCAATTGTAGGGAAAGATGAATACCTAAAGGTTTACAACCCAAGGGTCAGTACCCATACAATCCCAATGAAACTAGACCAAAATCCATTTAGGAAAAATATATATAGGCCAATAAATACTATCATAGAGCCTCTTATTCAAAATGAGGTGGAAAATTTATTAAGTGCAAAAATATTTTTCCCAATTAGACATTCCACTTGGGTGGCCAATTTGGTCCTAGTCAAGAATAAGAGTGGGGAAATTAGACTATGTGTTGATTTGAGAAACATGAATAAGGCATTTTAGAAGGACAACTATCCATTACCTTCTATGGAAGAGGTTATTCAAATAATAAGTAGATCTTAAATGATATATTTCTTGGATGGATTCTTAGGTTATATCCAAGTGTTGGTTGAATCTAAAGATAGAATGAAGACTACATTTAACATAATGTGGTGTACTTATGAATACAAAAGGATTCCATTTAGCCTAATTAACACAAGATTTACCTTTTAGAAAGAAATGGATCATACATTCCAAAGGCTAATAGGTAAGTTCATAATCATCTATATAGATGATCACACTGTCTTCTCAAAGAACAAAACTAACCATGTAGGTTATCTACAGTCAATATTTGAGAGATGTAAAAGGTTTGGAAACTTTTTAAACTCAAAAAAGAGTATATTTTGTGTTACTAAAGGCAAGATCTTGTGTCACATTATTACCAATGAGGGGATCACCATTGATCTATATAGAATCTAAGGGATTTTAAAGATCACATTCTCAAACAGGTTAAAGGAGCTCAACTCTTTCTTTGGGAAATATATTTTATGAGGAATTTTATCTTAGGTTTTGAAAAATTGTTAGACATTTGAATGCAATGCTCAAGTAGGATACTAAGGTATAATGGACATCCAAGTCCAAAAAGTCCTTCCAAGACATCAAATATGCTATATTTCAAGCCCTAGTACTGATCAGCTAGGTTTCACTAAGGACTTATAATTGTACTCATTTACTTCAATACATATAATCGTTATTGTGCTAACTCAAAATAAATATGAAACTGAGCATCTTATTGCATTTATGAGCATGAATATGAAACATGTAGAGATTAAGTATTCTTTTATTGAGAAGTAGATATTATCCCTTGTAAAAATGGTAAATAAATTTTGGCATTACATCCCTGTGAATAAGACCATCACTATTGTGCTTGACCCTGTTATCAAGCTCACTTTGGCACATGATAAATTGGGAGAGTATAGAGGTAAATGGATGGAAAATTTATAGGATTTTGATATAGAGATCAATCCTCTAATATTTTTAGAGGTTAGGCATCATTCATCTTATGACTAAGTTTAACCCATGTACTACCATTGAAGAGGTTTGTGAAAAACATGTATCCTAAAGAGATTGGTATACTGACATAATTCAAAATTTTATAATAGGTACCTATTCACCAAAACTCACCAGATAATGAAGGAGATATTTGAGGCTCAAAGTTTCCCACTACATGATCAGAAAGGGGATTATTTATAGAAGGAATTATGAAGGCATGTACCTAAGATGTGTATCAAAATAAGAAACTTAATAAATCTTGGAAATTTTACACTAGAAGATAGGTAACATTCATCCATATAGAAATATCATAGCCCAAAAAATCCTTAGAATGGGTTATTACTAGCCAACTATATTCAAGGATGCCAATACTCATGTAAGAACATATCTCAAATTTTAAGTTTTGAAAAAGAGAGAGGTACATGTAGTAATGCCATTGCAACCTATTATTGAGGGAAAACCATTCACCCAATTGGGGTTAGAATTCATTGGTGTTATTAACTCATCTTTAGTAGGACATAAATTTGTGCTTACTACCATTGATTATGGCACTAGGTGGACTAAATTAGTAGCCACTATAAATTCCACAATATAAGATGTAATCAACTTTCTAGAGGAGTACATCACAACAATATTTGGCACCCCCATTTATCTAATTTATAAAAATGGGCCAAAATTTCAATTAGTTGAATTCATAGAATGGGACCATGATAATAAAATCACCATCTAATCATATTCTAACCATTACCCTTAGGGAAATGGATTGGTCATGTCAAATTTTTTTTATTGATGCTATAAATAAATTAGCTATAGACAAACCCAAAGACTAACATAATATACTAAAGTACTCCTTATGGGTAGACCAAATGATATATAAACAATCCATTAAGGCCTCACCTTATTTTATAGTATATGGGTGACATTGAGTATTCCCAATCATGTTCAAGTTTCCAACTTATCATTTCATGCAAGAATACATGGAGATGAATAACATAGTAGAATCTCAATTACTAGATATAATAGAGATAGAGGGTTCAAGGACTAAATACCTACAAAATATTAGTTAACATTAAAATGTAGTTAAAAGGTGGTTTGATAGTAGTTAAAAATTCAAAGCCTTTAGAATATTTGACCTAATGCTTCTATGGGATAAAGCCCATGAAAAGAAAGGATAACATGACAAGTTTACCGCACTATGGATTGGACCATATCATGTTTCACATATCTTGGGTAATAATGTTTTACATTTGAGGGACTTTAAGGGTAAATAATTAACATATCCAATCAATTGGAAATTTTTGAAGAATTACTTCATGTTTGTACCATTTGGTGGTGTTATAGAGTGAAAATATAGGTGCGCTAGAGGAAGGACTAGATTAGTTTTCCTACTTTCATAGAATAGTTTCCATGCTTTCTAGATTAGTTTCATTGCTTTCATAGATTAGTTTTCCTTTCATAGATTAGTTTTCCTACCTTCATAGATTAGTTTTATTGCCTTCATAAATTATTCTCCCTTATTTATGGATTAATTTTCTTGCTTTCATAGATTAGTCTCTCCACTTTCTAGATTTATCTATTTGTTTTTATTTTATGTAACATCTAATTGAATTTTCTTGGTATCACTAAGTAAACATCCAATCTATTAGGACTTTAAGTGTCCTAAAGAGAAATAAAATGTGGAAAGATAATAGAGAGGAGTATATATGTTGGGTCTATTTTTAGGTTTTACACCCTTGTGTCTAGGAACTTCAAAGTTTAGGTATGCAATGGGAAGTCATTCATGGTTATACTACAATTGAATACTTCTACCTAGTATGAAAATGTTATTTTCAGTACTCCATACAAATTTAGAAAGTTTTCTCACTCCCTTGAATCCAACACACTCATGTTAATACTTATTTAAGGTAATAACCATTGATGTAGATGTATCTAGCAAGGATGCTATGGTAAAACAAGTTTTTCACCTACACCATCTCATTGTAGTTTATGCTCTCCTTCCATTCACATTTGAAAAAAAATGGAGGGGGAAGAAAAGAACCAATGAATTTTAGAAAGAGTGATCTATAAAACCCAAAAAGAATCTAAAATATATTGAAATATCACATGATTAAATAAGGTCAATGTAACACACATCATGCCAAATTATGAGAGAAGAAGAAGAGGAGGAACCAAAGGTATATCTATAAAGGATATAGATGCCTAGATGGTAGCAGATAAATGCCCGAGCTTCCCTAATTTAATGTGATTAAAAGAAACTAGAAAGAAACCTACAATTGCTCTAAATCTTTGTTAAATATTCATAATAAGAGTAAAATAAAATTATTATATCACAAATACATTTAGGGTATTAGTAAGGAAAGTATGTTGTATGGTGTAGCTAGTATTCTATTTTATGTCTTTAATTCAAGTATTTTCTTATGGTATGGTTCATTTATAGTTTAAAATTTCTTACCAAAATTTCTAGGTTATCAAATAATCAATAATTTCCCCCCTGTAAGTCACCATTTTTTGTGCTCAACATACCCCCATTCCTTTTTTTAATAATAGGGACCCACTATGCCTTGTAGAAGTCCAAGCCTTTTTTGCTAAGGTATTCATTCTAATAATTATTATGTGTTACATCTAAATTTTACCCTCTAGGAAATAAAAGTGAATGTTTTTTGAAATTTTATACTAAATTATTGATCTCATTTGAAAGTTTTTCATTTACACTTTTTTTTTTTGGAACATACACATTTTAGTCTTCAGAAGTTGATATTCGACAAAAGTGCTGGGAAATTTTGTTTAGAAGATCATGTTATTTTAGAAATCGTCAATTTTGACCTTCATTATTTTGTATTTTGATCAATTCTTCAAGAGTTTTTCTTTGGAAATTTTTTTTGGGGTTCTCTCTTAGTTCAATTTGATCCTTGGTAAAAGTCTTCAGGAATTAATTCTTCATCAAGTTACTTGTTGGGTATTTATTATTTGGAGTTTTTTACTCATAGGTTTTTTTTCTAATTAATTATTCCTTCAAAAAAATTATTTGGAATTTACTTTATATATTTTATCCCTCACTATTTGGTCTTTGGATTTTATGTTTGGGATTTACATTTGAGAGTTTACCCTTCAGGGAATTATGTCAGAATTTATTATTCAAAATTGGTGGTTGGCAATTAGATTTTTAGGATTTTAATCTTAGGAAAAAATGTCTAGTCTTTATTATTGGTACTTGTGAATAGAATTTTTGTATAGATGATTTTGGTCATTGAGATTATTTAATAGAGAAAGTACACAAAATTTTGTCATTGGGTATTGCCTGTGGGATGAGTTTGGTCATCAATATTTTTGTCTAGAGTTAATGTTTTAAATCCATAATTCATGATAATTGGTTGGTTAGGTACCAACACAAAACCCTATCCCTAACTACCCAAAGCCTAACTTATGTATCCAATAAATTAGAAGAAGACTTAATGACTCTTCTCAAAATATAGTGACATGGCATACCCCCAAATAAAATGTTAAAATTAAAATTGCACAAGTAAAGAGAATTCATAGACATTAGAAATTAATGGTGGATGAACTAGAATTTAATGCTAAATATATATCAATCACTTAAAACCCTCAATGTGTTCACTCATCATAAATAAACTTCAATCTAAATTATTACCTTATAAACAAGCCCTAAAAACCTACGTGTGAGTCATAAAAGTGAATTTAGTAATGTTGAACTATCAAAGTTTAAGAAGTAGTAATAGTTAATTAGCAATGGCCTCTTCATCAAGAACATTTAGAGGAGTTTTTACACCATCCTAGTTATCAATTAATGACCCCACTAAGTACATTGATGTTATTTTTGACTCCACCATATTTAGTGATCAATAAACTAAGTATTTAGCTTTATGTGATGCCATTGATGTAGTATATTCCCAAACTCAGGAGGAGAGATTAAAACTATCACAAAATTAATTAGTGGCATACATAATTCCTCTCAAATGATAAGGGCTATACTTCATGATGGCTAATCTAGAAGTGATGCCATGCAAAGACATACTACAAGATCTCTTCTTTGATGTCAAAATAATGGGGGATACCTAATTGCACCATGTTTAACATAATCCCATTGTGTCATACATATTTAGAGATGCATTTCAAATGTATTTACCTTTTTCTAGTTAAAAATGCTACTTATGATTTGCATAGGTGGTAAGATGGAAAAAAATAATTAAGTCAATAAAACACTTAGAAAGTGGCTTTTCCCTAAGGATATTATCATCCCTAAGGATAAGGACCTTGTACCGATCACCAAGTTTAGGATGGGGGTTTGCATTGGGATGACACTCCTGTATAGACTTTATGGTTTCCTAAGCATCCATTTTATTCACATGGAATGAATTCCACTTTTGGATATGATGATCAAAATAGGATTAAATTTTGCCTTGGGGGATATAATCAATGTTAAACTAAAATAATAGGTTTTACACAAGGATAAGTAGACTATTGATGGACACTTCTATATGATGTCATACTTCTTGGATGTTTTAATGGGTAAAATATATATGTACTATGGGTCACTCTAGGATATGGTTCTACACTACATGAAAAATTGCATTTGTGATTATCATTCATTTATGCACATATACAAAATTACCAAGAACATCACTCATATTTTAGAGGATGTGTACCCATAGGTATGGTAGGTGTTCATGAAGTTCCATTGCTTAGTGTATCTAAATCAATTATAGACACATTTGTACCATGCGGTGACTACTAGTTATATCCATATTACATAGTGATTATGGTCACTAATAACATGGTAAAACCCTTACATTTTCCAAAGTACGTGCTATATAAGCTGGTAAAAAATAGATAGCATTTCACCTATGCTAAAGTGTAGATGAGGGTTTGAAAAATAATAATAAGAGTATATTTTATGGATCTCATCTGATGATAAGATGAATGTGCTACATAATTTAGAGGTACTTTGGAGAATTTGTCAAAATGAGAAGATATTATTCATTACCCACCTTGCCTCATAGGGATTGGGATCCTCAGGGCATAACTAAAAATCATATCAAAGACCTCGATATTCCATCCCAACATGAGCCCTATGATCATGAATTTCTATTCCTAAATGCCAAGGATGATATCTAGGTCTTAGAAAGGGCCAAAATAGAGGATTGGGGGAATGACATCTAAAAATCCTATAAAGAGATCCCTCTATATATAATATAGATGCAAAACTTAGGCTCCCACCCCTAGGTATATGGGCTACCTCAAATTTATTGATCAATAGGACTCTATATCCATTAATAGAACAAGGAGAGATTTCTCAAAAATCTCCCTAAACATTAAAATCTATCGATAAGGATCCTAATACAATTGAAGCTAAACTTGGATTATCTCAAGGAGATCCAATTTTAATTAACTCCTTAGATTCAAAAGGCCTAGATCATCCATATCCTCCACCCATGCAAAAACTTAAAAGTGTGGATGTTTCTTTTGAACCAATTCAAGAGGCCTCCCACATAATTGAAAAAATTAAAATTTGTTATAAGAGGAAACCAAAGGCTTATCCTCTTCTAGATAACCTAATTATTTGGTAAAAACTAGTAGGAGTTCCTTCATCTTAGTAATAAGATACTAAAGGGAAGTATATCATCAAAGAAAGAGAGACACATGAAAAGGAGGAGTTGCAGAGAGTAAAATCCCTTAGCCTCTAGGACATTAAAGGAAAGACACCTTTAGATGACAATCAATTAGGTGAGGAGATAACATATTTTATCTCTACTACTCCAATTTTCTCTTTTGCTTCCCTTTATATAGTTGATTTAGTTCCTATTGATTCCATTTCTAAACCATCTCTAGTTTTTTCTAAGGTATAAGATGTCTCTTCTATCCCTATTATCTCCACTTCCCCAACTATTTACACTACACCAATTGTATTCACATCCTCAATTTGCTCTAATACTTCTATAACTAATTTTTACACTACCCAAACACCCTATAAAGACAAAATAAATGCCTCCAAAAAATTTAATAGAGAATTTTCATGCTACCAAATTCATGTATCATCAACTCAAATAGAATTTCCAATGCCTTCATCCATCTCTTCTCAATGCACCACCACGACATCCTCTAAGAAAGATAGAAATAAGATACCAATAGACATAGTCCACCCACTACCTCAACATCAGGGAATGGATTGGGTTAATATCATTTGGCCATCCTTTCCTGACCAAGTACTTGAAGATGATTTGTTATAATCATTAGAAGATACATTGGTTAATACTACATCCAAGGACACTCAACCAACCAACCCATCCTAATTTGTCATCCCATAGTGGGCAACTGATTTAGGGTTAAAAGCATTTAAGAAGCCAAATCTAAAAATCATAGAGTTGCTCGTAGTAAGTTTTGTATTTGATAAATCTATAGGGATTTTCTAAAGGGTAAGGAAGAGAAAAATGAAAGATAATACTAGAAAAGGGATCATCCTAGAAGAGAGATAAGAGGTTCTTACCTTGTCCAAGAGAAACAAAAAGAAATTAGGATAGTCCCCATATGTAGAGGACTACAAGTCCTATCTTGAGACACATAAGGATGCCTTGTTATAACTGAATGAAGGAATAGAAATGTCTAGGCAAGAGCTCAAACATGAATTATAAAAAATAAAGGAATAACATTTTGAATCTTTAGAAAAAATAAATGAAAAATAGTGAACCATTCATGTCCCTCTAAAAATTGAAATTGAGGTCCAAAACATTGTTTCTAGATTGTACAATATTCTTGTGGCCATTGCTAAAATGATGGTAGAGTTAACCCCTCATTTGGCTTATACCCAAAAATTATTTAATTCTTTGAAATAAGATGAGAATAATTTGAAATTTATTATTATTTATACAAATAACAAGGCATACCTCCACCTCAATCTAATGGCACCATTATATCCTTTAAATGCTCTCAACTTGGTAGTCATCAAGACTTAAGAAGCTAGGGAGTGGATCATGGTAGCTAAGGAAATAATGGATAAGTATACCAAACATGAAAATATCATTTTATAGATCCTAGAAGAATTAAATCTCATATCCCTATAAGTAGAATCAATTTTGATCAACTTCTTCAGCACACTTTTACCAACTTCAAACAAAGTCTTTAAGGACTTTCATTGGAAAAGATTGAGGTCGAGATGAGTTTTTCAAGGAAGAAAGTGATGGAGGTAGAGATTTTTGGAATAAAATTTATAAATACAAAAATTGAGCATTCAAGGTTCTTATAACAAGTAAAAAGGGTGCACATACCTTTGTTATTGAATATGAATATTATATGGCAGCAAAAAGACCTCGAGGACAAGCATTTTCAAGGTTTTTAAGCAAAGATGACAATTGGAACTTTAACTTCTAGTTCACATTCAATTCAACACCTTCAATAGTTAGTAATACCATGAAAACAAAATTCACACTTTAAATTATAGTTCAATCCAAACATCCACTTCAACACCTTCGATAGTTAGTAATGCCATGCAAACATCTAATCAACTTTGAATTGAAGGTAATTTTGTTATAGATGCAAAAAATTACTAGCTATTGTACTTGTAGTTTACTTGTATTTATCACTTAATTTTAAATGTTTCATGGAATATATGTGAGTATACACACATTTAATTGCATTTTATAGGTTGACTTATGTTTAGACATAGTGATATATAACTATACACATGCATACATGTAGTTTTGAGACTCAAATTAGAACTGAGGTTTTAATTGCATAATGCAACTATGAGTTTGAATTAACTTGGAGGATGAGGTGACCTATCACCAAATTTATTTATACATGTATTTCCCTCATTCTAATGGGTTATAAAAAGTTCTTTTATCAATACAGGATGAAATCAATTTGATGTTCATACAACTGTGTCAATATTCTTTCCTCAAATCTTTGTGTTATTAAGGTTTTTTCTTGGTTATGTTAACTAAATAATTTGAAGTGTGATTAAGATATAAATAATTCTAATTATTATCATTGATATATGATAATTTAGGATATGCAAAAATTATTTTAAGTTAGTAGTTTTCATTAATCAAAGTAATTTGTTAAAATTATAGTAACCTTCTAGGGTGTGTAGGTGTGTTTTATTTCTAATATAGTCATCTAGGTGTGTACTTCAACTATCCTAGACACCTTCTTGCTCCAACTTATAATATCCTTAATAAGGGTGTGAAACAACAACTCTAAAATGAGTAACCTTCAGTTGAGATCATTAAGTTTGTTATGCTTTATTCCTAGACTCTTTAACCATGTTTGCTTGTAAGAGTGCAAAAGCTATAAATAGTAAGCACCGGTTTTGGAAACACTCCTCCACAATGGGAACCAACCTAAGGGTGAGACTTGATGCCATATAACCTTGTTTTATACTCTACCATTCCTTATTTTTAGACTTTATTTTGGAATATACCCATTTTAGATTAATATCCACATATTTAGCCACCCACTTAGGTTTTATTTCTTTTAGGATTCATTTCACTATATGAACCACCTGGTTAACAACCCATATACTCAGCATGCTATTCCACCACCTAATTATTTAACCCATACCTAAAACTCATGCCATGGAGTGGAGCTTACCTCTATTTAGATCCTAAAACATTATAGGTCACCTCATTAAATAATGGGGTGTCTATAAAACCCACATCAATAGAGCCTATCATATTATGCCAAGTGTCATATCCTCATTCAACATGCATATTGCATTTGTCACACTATCTACTAATTGATTTGTTTAAATTTTAGGCCCCAATACAATTTAAATATGAAATATATCCTTAGTTAATACCACATGTCATATTTTAATAAATTCACAATAATCACATTTGAACTTATGAAAAATCATAGTTATGAGGATCTTGAACCAATCACTAACTATCACTTTTCATGTTTCTATAATTTTGCATCCTCAAAAATTATAAAAGATCCTACAAAGGGACCAATAATGGTGAAGTAAAAACAAAATTCGGTTGCTCCATGTTTCATTATGTCATGGACTCACAAATTTTCATTACTTTCAAAAGTTAAGGGGCCCAACATCATGATGATACAATGTAATTATTGACCAATTTTTGGTCATGTAGGCCAAAATTGGGCACCCCCTCCTTTTTATTTACAAAGAGTCTTTCACATACATGATTTGGCTAAGTCATCCATCTGCTACCTTATGTAAAATACCCCTTGTCAGACCTGTTCCATGAAAAAGCCAAGTGTTTTGTCATTTTTCTTAGCCAAGTGCATTTTGGGTTTGTCAAGTGTAGTTACTTCACCTATAGCAGTGCATTTTGGGTTTTACAAATAACTTAAATTATGAAATTTTCATAAGCTAAGTCACTTGTAAAACCTAATTTGGTCTTCATAGACCAAATTAGGTTTTCTAAATTACTTTAATTATGAAATTTTCATAAGTTGAGTTGCTTAATAAACCCAATTTGGTCCTTGTAGTGTTATTCAGACTTTTCAAGTGTATTTACTTATTTTCCTTATCAGTTGAAGTTGATGTGAAACCTATAGTAGAAGCTCCTTGGAAGTCTAAAATGGTTTATTAAGAAGGAATTGGGTTTTCAAAGTACTTTTACTTGAAAGCTTCATGATTTGTTTACGTTAAAGAAACTTGTTTGGTCTAGCATGCTCACCAAGGTAACAAATTTCTTTGGAGGACACCAAGCAAAGGAAGTGGACTTTCACTTTTTTGAATGACAATTGAAGAAAGGCCAAATGGTATGTTTGAGGTAGAATGGACCTTATGAAGGGATTTTCATCGATAATAGGACCTCTTCAATTTTTTTAAGGGTCATTTACAGGATTCCTGAAGGGTATGTACCCTTACAAAGGTCACTTAGGTAGCACACAAGACCCTTACAATTATTCCAAAAGGCAAATTTGGACTTAAAGTGTCCTTACAGAGGGCACCTTGGTCAGTGGTAAGATAAAATTAGAAGTTATAAAGGGGTATTTCAAGGCACAAAGTGCCCTTGTAGAGGGAATCTTCAGAAAGTGAAGAATGAAGACAAAAGGCCCAAGGGGCATGTACCCTTTGAGAAAATAAGAAATCAAAATAAAGAATTCATTCAAACATTTTGTCTGAAGGAAAGCATGATAAAAACCCCAAAATAAAGGAGTAGAGACCATTGAGAACCCAAAGGCTAGATAAGTCAAAGACAAGCCAAGAAGAAGCTAAGGCAAAGGAGAAGGCAAGGAAGAGACAAAACATGGGAAAAGTAAAGAGTGAAAAAATATAAAGTGAAAAATAGTTCTAGTAACTAACAAGGTCAAAAGGCAAAATCAATGACCACTCAGAGCAAAATAAGTGGTATAAACAACTCAACAAGGAGAATTAATACATTTGGTGAAATATATTTACTAAAAACCAATAAAAGAGATTGGTTTTAAAACTATAGAGGAGAGTATCCCATGTTTTCATGATTCACCATTAATGTATATCCAATTGTGCCTAATATTAAAGAGAGAATAATCTAGCCAAAATAACTTGGGGATGGATTTGTTAGTTGCTAGAAGGAGTATCCCATGCTTTTTTAACCTAAAGATAGTATAAGTGGTAGTTTGGACATCTACAACATGGCTCTCCCATACGTAGTTTGAAAAATATGCTAGCAACATGGTATCTTGTCTTAGAAGTGTTTGACTCCAGCATGGATCTTCTTTCTTTGTTCTATCAACATCTTTCTCTATAGTTATAACTTATCATTTTGAGAAGATATCTCTTAGCTTGTATGGTGAAGCCCTAAAGGAATTTACCTTGAATCAAAAAGAGATTTTTTCCTCCATTTGAGCTTGCACTTTTACATATGTCTATGGTTTTATCTTGTGTTAAGTCATTTTATTTTCATACTTTCATAAGTTTATTCCAACATATCTAATGCATAGTAATTTTGTTCTCTTTCAGGTCACAGGAAGTGTCTGAAGAAGTATAGGAAAGTGAATGGGCTACTCAGAAATGTGTTTAAAACACCTCTTATGTTAGTTTCTTCCTCCCTATATCTTCATAGGACCCCCTAATAAAATACTAATGCAAGGAAGTTTTTCTCACCTAGATGAAGTGTATTCTTGCTATCCATGGTTCAAATGTATGTCAAAGCTGAGTAAACCAATTTTTTTGGTGCATCACCTTTTAGCTTAAGTCTAATTTTTTTGGTGCATCTCCCTTTACATCCCCCACATAATTATTAGTAGGAAATATAGGGCCTCAAGGTGCATCAAGGGGAACTAGCCCCTAATCTAGAGATTCATCCCTCATGTTTGCCACCCACAACAAGAAGGATCTCTCCATTATTTTTGCATGGATGAAGAGAGCTGAGCCTCCCTTCATAAGGTGTAATCTCCTGCATTAATAGTTTTTGGCATGCCTAGTGGGATAGTTTATCAGAGTTAAAGGATTTTTTTGTGTGTTATTCAACCAATCAACCTTTGAAGTCATTTCAATCAACACCAATGGTGGTTTTGAGTTGAATCAATTAGTTAAGTAGTCCTGGTACCATTAAAAAGTCACATTTTGGTATGTATAATCCCATTGCTCAGTAACATGGGCCTTGTGTTCCTTCACATAACTTTGATCAAGCTTAGGTTGTTCATGGAATCACCTCAAGTATCTCTCCTAGCTTCCCTTCACCTAGTATAAAATAAATAATGCTGGAGTTTGAGAAGTAAGTGATGGAGATAAATAGATTGGAGGAGAAGAATAGTTATCAGTAATCCATGAAGGAGGAAGTAGTAAAATAGAAGAGTCCATTCATTCAAGGCAATTATCCTTATGTGCCTTCTCCCATTCCAAAGCATCCCCATACTATTATAAATAAATTCCCCTCTTGTGCACTAAATCCTTATTACCAAATAGCACTTGCTCACTCTAGCTCATTTGATGCATTAACCACTCCTGATCTTAATCCCTTGCACCTAGATTTTCAACACCAAAGGGACATAGAGTAGCCTCCCATGGAAATGAACCTTCTCAATTCCTTAGATTTTGAATCCTCCTTTGAAGGGAATCATCCTATGCCTTTTAAAAAATAGCACATCTCTCTTCAAGAAACTCTTCCTGTGCATCAACAATCTCTTCCTAGTCTTCCTTAACCTCATCAAGTCTTTCAACATGATGTCAAGATTCCAAGTTGGAGGAGGGAATATCATGAAAGAGCTCAAGAACTTGAAGAGGATAAAGTTGCTGCATGTTCACAAGGGAAGAGTTCCAACCCCAAGGTCATGAGTTGGAAGCAAATAATGGAATCATGGAATAGGAAAAAATAGGAGGAGAGGCCTATTCATTTTGATAGAATATTTGAAGAAGATGAAGCTACTCTTGCTCATCGTGATGATGCTTGTGACCTCTAAGAGAGGATCCTCTAAGAGAATATAACCAAGTAAATTATAGATTTGAAGTCTAGAATGAGGTTCATCATCCAAGGTGTGATGGATGGTTCAGACCAAGTAGAAGATCCTATGTCTGAACACACCCCATCCAAACCCCTCCAAGAGAGCTATCAATCCACATTTGATGTGAATGAAGTGTTGGCTAAATGGAAGGAAGATAATCATTTGATTCTAGCTCAAGGTTTTCCTCCTCTTCCACATGAGTTTAACCATCAACCTACCACTTCATCCCTTCTCAAGGAGGAACCTATTTTGAAAGAGGCAAGTGAATAAGAGAGGATCCAATTAATGGATGATCAAAACTCTCTCATGGATGACAATGGGGAGGAAATCATCATGGATTCTCTTTTTGAATACATCATCAATAATGGATAAGACATAGGTCATGCATACATGTAGATGTTCTAATAATATGAAGATGAGGTTGATAAAATTTATTTGTCAACAATAGACGATGAGGAATGTAAACATGGTGAGATCTCTCCCCCCTTGTTTGATGAACTTCATTTTTTATTTGATGAGGAGAATGACCATGCCATGGAACCTGATTTGGAGGAGGATCAAGAGCATGTCTCTAAACAACTAGAGACACTTGTTTTTGAGTAAGAAAAGGAGAGGCTTGTCCATATTGATGAAATATTTGAAGAAGAGATCCTTGAGAAAGAAGGTGACATTCTGTGGGATGAGCAAGTAGTTTGTGATCTCATTTTAGACATCACAACAGTCACCCTTCTTCAAAAAAGTGATGATGAAGTAGAAGATTAGTTTCACATGATCTTCAATGAGGTAGAAGGGAACAAGTCAATCCATGATGCATATCAAGGGGGTTATGAGCTATATGAGCCCCATGGTGATGAGATAGTATCCATTCAATTCTTGGTGAGATACACTAGCATGAAGGGCTAGCATGAGGCAAGCCTCCAAGAGAAAGATGAATACATATATGTTGGAAGCATGTTTGACCTAGATTTATTTGGATACAAGCCAATCAAGGTGACAAGCAAGAAGAAAAAGTCACCAAGTCTCTATTCTATTCAGCCACTTATCTAGCACTATAAGTTTTCTTACCATGAAGGAGACTTAAATTTTTTTCCCTTTAATCCAAGAGGGAGGAAAATGTATCTATTTAGTTTTACATAGTATTTTACTTTCAGTTATGTGTCTTTTGTTTCCCCTAAGTTCTATTGCACATGTGTGTGTAGTTTTTTAGCCTTTGTTGTGTGTGTTTTCTTTTGTGTTTGAGGTAAAATATTTGATAGTTCATAGGTCCTTATAAGGCTATTGTTAAATTCTCCAAGATGCATCCTAACTCCATGCCCAGTGGACTTAGAGGCTAACAGTCTTCCCAAGCACAACAGGTATGCTTCCCCTATGAGTCACCAAATGTGTTAACCAATTTTTGGTCTTGTAGGCCAAAATTGGGAACCCCCTTATTTTTATTTACAAAGATTATTTCACATCCATGATTTGGATAAGTCATCCCTCAGCTTCCTTGTGCAAAATACCCCATGTTAGACCTATTCCATGAAAAATCCAAGTGTTTTATCATTTTACTTAGCCAAGTGCATTTTAGGTTTGTCAAGTTCAGTTACTTCACCTATAATAGTGCATTTTAGGTTTTAAAAAAAACTTAACTTATGAATTTTTCATAAGCTAAATCACTTTAAAAACTTGACTTGGTCTTTATATACCAAATCAGGTTTTCCAAATGACTTTACTTCTTAAATTTTCATAAGTTTAGTTGCTTAATAAACTTGATTTGGTCCTTATAGTGTTATTTAGAATTTACAAGTGTCTTTAATTATTTTCCTTATCAACTAAAGTTGATGTGAAACCTAAATTATAAGCCCTTAGGAAGTTTGAAATGGTCTATCAAGAAGGAATTAGGTTTTCAAAGTGCTTTTACTTGAAAGATTCATGAGTTTTTTATGTTAAAGAACCTAGTTTAGTCTAGCATGCTTGCCAAGGCAATGAATTTCTTCAGAGGACACCAAGCAAAGGAAGTAGACTTTAAATTTTCCTAGAAGGACAATTGAAGAAAGGCCAAAGGGTATGTTTAAGGTAGAATAGACCTTATGAAGGGCTTTTCATCGGCAAGTGGCCCTCTTCACTTTTCTAAAGGGTCATTTGCAAGATTCTTGAAGGGAATGTACCCTTGTAAAGGGTACTTAGGTGGCATTACAATTCTTTTGAAAGGAAACTTTGGACTTAAAGTTTCCTTGTAGAGGGCACCTTGGTTGATGGAAAGACCAAATCAAAAGTTCTGAAGGGGTATTTTGAGGCATAAAGTGCCCTTGTGGATGGCACCTTGAGAAAATAAATAATGAAGACAAAAGGCCTGACAGGCACATGCCCTTTAGGAAAAGAAGAAATCAAAAGAAAGAATTCATTCAGACAAAATGTTTAAAGGAAAACATAACAAAAATATTGAAACAAAGAAGGAGTAGAGACCACTGAGAACCTAAAGGCCTTATAAGTCAAAAACAAGCCAAGAAGAATCCAAGGCAAAGGAGAAGGCAAGGAAGAGATAAAACATGAGCAAAGTAAAGTGTGGAAAAAGACAAAGTGAAAAATAGTTCCAGTAGCTAACAAGGTCAAAAGGTAGTGTCAATGACCAGTCAAACTAAGACAAGTGGCATAGACAACTCAACAAGGTGAATTAATACATTTGGTGAAATATATCTACCAAAAACCAATAAAATAGACTGGTTTTTGAACTATAGAGGAGAGAAGATTATGTTTTCATGCTTCACCATTAATACATAACTAGTTGCACCCAGTATTGAAGAGAGCATGGTTCGGTGACAATAACTTGGGGATGGCTTTGTCAGCTTTTAGAAGGATTATCTCATGATTTTATAGCCCAAGGATAATAGAATCAATGGTTTAGACATCTACAACATAGCTCTCCCATACATAGTTTGAAGAATATGACAGTAACATGGTCTCTTATCTTAAAAGTGTTTGAATCCAACATGGGTCTCCTTTCCTTGTTCTATCAACATCTTGCTCTATAATTGTAACTTCTCATTTTGAGAAGAGATCTCTCAGCATGTATGGTGAAGCCCTGAAAGAATTTACCTTGAATCAAAAATAGAATTTTACCTCCATTTGAACTTACACTTTTACATATTTCTATGGTTTTATCTTATGTTAAGTCATTTTATTTTCATGCTTTGGTAAGTTTATTCCATCTTATCTAGTGCATAGTGATTTTTTCTCTTGTAAATCACAAGAAGTGTCTAAAGAAGTATAGGCAAGTGAATGGGCTACCTAGTAGTGTGTTTAAAACACCTCTTGTGTTAGTTTCTTCCTCCCTATATCTTCATGGGACCCCCTAATAAAATACTGATGCAAGGAAGTTTTTCTCACCTAAATGAAGTGTATGATTGTTATTCATGGTTTAAATGAATTCCAAAGTTGAGTAGACCAATTGTTTTGGTGGATCACCTTTTAGCTTAGGTCCCATCTTTAGTATTTTCTCTCCCTTTTCATCCCCCCCCCCATAATTAGTAGTAAGAAATCTAGGGCCTCAAGGTGCATCAAGGGGAGCTATCCCCTAATCTAGAGATTCATACCTCACATTTTCCACCCACAATAAGAGGTATGTCTCCATTGTGTCACATGGATGAAGATATTTTAGCCTCCCTTCACACGGTTAAATCCATCACATCAACAATAATCATAGCATGATGTGTGTCATCATGTTATTTCCCACACACATCATAGCTACAAAGACATATCATATAGATCAAGGATATAAATACCTTGAACCAATTAAAAAGATACATATGGACCACATAAATTCACTCACATGTTAACTCAACTCAAATAATTCTTTCATAATAGGAAAAATGAGGATGTGTATGGCATATGATCATTTTATAAACCCATGAAAATGTAAGATTAAATCAGATTACAAAATGAAAAATATTTAAAATAAACATAAATGGCCACCTTAGAATTAAACCCACATGATTATAAAGTATAATTCATCATTCAAATATTTAAATTATACATAAAAAAATAGATAACTTTATTCATCTTATTGTTATGTGTGTTCAAAATACCTATTGTAATTAAGCCTCCTAATGAGAATACTTATAATTTAAAAAGGCCTACAAGTAATACAAAGCTAAGGATATATATATAAACAATGGAATTAATATAATTGAATACTATATATCCAAAGAATTGTATCTTTTATCTTATGGAAACAACCAAGTGTTCACAAACACCTAATTTTTTAGGGACACTCTCAGGATGAGGTTCAAGCACTACATCACCATATATGATAAATTATTCAAAACTAGGATGTTTCATAAGGAATAGAGCAATACCTATGAGGATGCATATACATGGATGACCTATTGGCCATGAAATAATATGGACTCCTTAAAATAGTGACCAAGTCAAAGGTATTTCCTCCATAACCTTTATGTCAAAACATAATACCTAGATGATTTTATATTTTTAATAAATAATAAAAACAAAATTAGATTCTTGGATATAATACAAATAGAGGGATATTATAACATACCCAAACTAATAGCTTTGTATAACTATGATATTATATCTTAATGGGTCACCCAAAACTATGTCCAAGAAATATGAAGATATGGGGTTGAAAACCCATAGAGGTGGGTTAACATGTAAAATTTATACAATATACCTATCTACCAATATAGAATTGGAGTCTAAATTTGTATGGATCTAGTGAACGCAATATATAGTTCCCCTAACTTTTCCCATGTCAACAAGATTTGGGTGCCCCTCCTATCTATGATCATCAATTACACGTATATCCCAACCTTAGGGGATATTATTTCCTTCAATCTCAAACAACAAGTGTCAAGGGTGATAAAAGGTGAAATATTTTACATGATTTCATACATGTAGATGCCACCTCTACCAATGGATTCTTTGAAAATATCCATATATGGATCCATACTTTAGGGACACCAATCCATTACCACTTTTCAAAGTTATATCTTCATAAGTTTAGGAAATACATGACAAACATAAGAAATTATTTATATCCACCCACATACCATCCATGAATGAGGAACCCATGCCCAAATTATCAAATGAAATAATTAAATCCATTTGGAGCATGGGGATTATTAATATTGTCTTGATTATACATTCATCCAGATAGAGGCTATGTTTGTGTCACCCTTTAGGTTTCCCATCCATGTGCATGATAATTTATCCAATCAAGAGATTGTTAACCAAATTTTAAAATGAGTTGATATAGTGTGAAAGGAGAAGAAGTAGTCACCCTATCCTCTAATGACTTAAAAAATTGGTAGAATGATATTTAGAGTTTGGATATATCTACACATAGTTATAACACATAATTCATCATTAAATTTTAATGACCATGACCTATTCCATTGAGACCCAATGGGGAACAAAAAGGATCATATAAAATCCTTAAAAGGGAAGGTGTTTTTCATGTAAAATCATATCACTCACCCTCATGATTGGGTCTTCATCAATGTATAATATAATGAGGATGTGAAGATACATATGGACACCACAGGCCTTATCCTCATGCCACTCCAAATAGGGTAAACAATATAGATAGAGAAGAGATTAAATACCAAGAATAATCACAAAGAAGAGAGGTTTCCTTGAGAAAGAAAATGTTAGAATGTATACCTCCACAATCACCTTATATAAGGACCATCCAAATGAAAGTAATTCAACCATTGGTTTCCCCTTCATCTCATTTTCCTTCATCTTATTTTATGGTGTTTTTTGAGATTCCTTATCATCAAAAAACACAAATAACATAAAAATCCACACTAACTTTCCCTCCTTCTCTCTCAATTCCTCTACTTGATTATTCCCTAATGGACACTCCTCAAAGAGCACCCCAAGTGTATATGGCCATACTAGGTGCCCCATTGAAGAAAATCCTAGTGACCAAGATCTACCAAAGGAAATTAACACCTAAGACAATAACACAATACCATCTCATTACTTATTTTCCTATAACCTCCTAGTCCCACCTATTGTGTAATTAATAACATAACCCATTCTATTAAAATTATCCACAATGTATTCTACCATAGTCATAGAACTACCTCTAATTAGAAACAACCCTATGCTAATAGTGGATTGAATCACCATTTTACCAACTTCCAAAATCACTGTTATGGTTTGGATCCCAAGCATTATTGATCACTTTATTTCAAAACCCAAAGATATTAAAGGAATTGGAAAATCAAATTATATTGTCATCATCCATGATTAGTTGATATCTCAATATCCAACCATACGTATGGTAACTATAATCTCCCTTATTATATTTATGTCCACTCCCCCTCCAACTATAGCTGACTTGTAGCTTACATACCTCTTTTATTTACTTGTTACATTTCTCTATGTTCTTAGATAGGTCAGCCTATAGAATAACCTTAGCTAAGTAGACTATATATAAGAGGTAGTGGCTAGTATTTATTTATTATGTTAAGTATTCTACTATTAGTGCATTGATGTGTAGGTTGCCCCATTGAAGTGGCTTTGTTATATTATCTAGTATTTTATTCTATTGTCAATTATTATTGTGTGATCTCTCATATTTGCTTATTTTGCACAATATAAAATCATTTTATGTGAATATTTAATTAATTTCATTACAAGTGGTATCAGAGCTTTGATTTGGGAAAGTTTACTATGGCATTTTTTTGGGATTTGGTGAGGTGTGGCTTTTGGGAGTGGTGAGAGTGAAAAAATATAACTTACAATCGAAAAAGACTTAATTTTTTCCATCAGCACAGTATTTCGCAAAATGTTTTTTTTTTAAATATTTAATTTTAAAAAAAAAAACTCTTTTGAAAATAAATATTTAATAAAAAATGTCTAGGAAAAAAATTCCCTTGCATAATTGCAGTCATTGGATTCATCTCAATGAGATGATCATAACGGTATATTCTATTGGTACACTTTTTTGGTACCAACATTTTTACCCTAGTGCACAAAGGCAGTCATTGGATTTGTCTTGACAAGGTGATCACAATGATACCATTTCTTGGTACACTTTTTTTTGGGTCAAAACCCTCCTAAGGTTTGTATATGGTAGGTCTAGGTACATGAGGAAGAAAAGGGGGGAAAGAAACTCCTAAGACTCCTTTTATTGATGACATGGAATCTAGAACTTTAGATCTAGTGATTTATCAACTTCAAGCAAACATAAAAAACTTAGTGAGGCATGATGACTTTATTATAGTCCAAGTTGATATTTCACAGATGCATAGATATATTAATGGGGTTCATAATGAATTGTATCATATCACCATGTAATTGGGTACCCTCACATCTCAACTTTAGCCCAACAACCCTCCATTTTAGCATTTAAATTCTCCTCTCAACAATTCCCATTTTGGTATGAAACTAATGTTTCCAAAAGTGGACATGCATAAGTTTGATGGTAAGGATCCTCTCACTTAGATTAACCAGATTGAAAATTTGTTTGAGCTACATCAAAGCCCTAGTTCTCAGAGGGTGATAGTGTCATCCCTATATCTAGAACTTGAGTAATTCATTTGGTATCACTAGTTATATACTAAAAATAAAAAGAATGGTGATCTTATTACATGGTCTATTTTCATTGAGGATTTGTTAGCTCATTATCAAAATAATGTTTCTAAGAACTATTTTAGCCAATTAGCCAAGCTGTGGAAAACAAGAACTATGAAGGATTATATTCATCAGTTTCAAAATCTCTATTTATGGGTAGAATATATCACTAAGGAAAATTTTATTGATCTATTTTTGGGTGGCCTCAAAGATAACATCCAATTCAAGGTTTGAATGTTTAACCCAACATCTATATCATAAGCTATCCCTAAGGCATGCATGATAGAAGAAAAAGAGATGGTCAAAAGGAAAACTTTCACTACTGATCATGATCATAACTTTCTATCACCATAATTTCCATAACCCACCAGATTAACACAATGACAAATTGAGGAGAAGAAAGCTAAAGGGTTGTGTTATGGCTGTGATAGAAAATGGAGCAAATACCATCATTGTGTTGAAAAGAAGCTATTTTACATTGAAGGTGCCAATGATGATGAAGATGATGAAGAAGTACATGATGAGGATGTAGAAGTTCCTAAGGAGGAATTTGAAGACTCTCAACCTACTATTTCCTATCATGCCATTTCCATAACCCACCAGATTGACATAATGAAAAATTGAGGAGAAGCGAGCCAAAGGGTTGTGTTATGGTTGTGATAGCATATTATAAGACCATCATTATGCTGAAAAGAAGCTATTTTACATTTGAAGTGCTAATGATGATGAAGATGATGAAGAAGTACATGATGAGGATGTAGAAGTCCTTGAGGAGGAATCTAAAGACTCTCAACCTACTATTTCTTATCATGCCCTTTCAAGTATTAGTACTCCCCAAACTCTTAAGGTGATGGGTTTCCTTAAGAAACAAAGGGTCACTATCTTAATTGATTTTAAGAGCACACACAAATTCATCCATAGTAAGTTGGTTGCTCATTTGAACTATTTCATTTATCCAGCTCTAGAATTTTAGGTTATAATTATAGATGGTGGTACTATCATCGTTTCAAGAAAATGTCATATTATTAAGTTGGCCATGGGAGACTACTTAATGGATTCTCCTATGTTTGTTATTACCATGGGTAAAACTGATATTATTTTGGGAGTTTAGTGGCTCACCACTTTGGGCATTATTGAGATGAGTTTTCAAGAATTACTCATGTATTTTCATTTTGAAGAAAGGATATTTGAGCTAAGGGGATTAAAGGTTAAATCTCCACAACTTGTTAGCTCCCATCAAATGACAAAGATTATCTATAAGGGTGTTGAGGGATTTGTAGCTCACTTATTTTCCATGGAAGTATATCCAACTCAACCATCTCCACCTCTTGATTTGCAACACACAATTGATGCTCATTTTTCTATTTTTGGAGACATGCCAAAAGGACTTCCACCTAGCCACATGCATGATCATGTTATCACACTTATTCTTGATAGTACACCACCCAACATCAGGCCATACAAGTATCCCTATGCCTAGAAAATTGAAATTGAAAAGATGGTATAGGAGATGTTGGATGTAGGAATCATTTGCCATAGATAAAGTGAATATTCTTCACCAGTTGTCATGGTGAGAAAGAAAGATGACACTTGAAGGATGTGCCCCAACTATAGAGAACTCAATAAGTACACTATAAAAGATAAGTTTCCTATTCCTATCATTGATGATTTGATAGATGAATTGAATGGTGATATTTATTTTACCAAGTTAGATCTATGTTCTAGGTATCATCAAATCTATATCTATGATGAAGGCATACCCAAAACAAATTTTAGGACTCATGAGGGTCATTATGAGTTTTTGGTTATGATTTTTGGTCTAAAAAATGCACCATCTACTTTTTAGAGTTTGATGAATACTATTTTTAATCCATTTTTGAGGATATTTGTTGTATTTTTTGATGATATCTTCATTTACATTAAAATTTGGGAAGACCATTTGAAACATGTGAAATAGTTACTCTCCATTTTAGAGAAAAATCAATTGTATGCAAAACCTTCCAAATGTACTTTTGGGGATGGTGAGATTGAATATTTGGGTCATCTAGTGTCTTATAAAGGAGTGTATGTGGATCCTAAAAAAATACAAGCAATGGTGGACTGGATAATTCTTAAGACACTCAAGAAACTCTAGGGATTTTTGGGACTTATTGGTTACTATCATTGGTTTGTCAGAAATTATGGTAGTATTCCAGCCCCATGCACCTCTTTATTAAAGAAAGACTCCTTTTAGTGGACTAATGTATCTACCCAGGCATTTGAACAATTGAAATTGGCTATGTGTACTACTCTAGTATTAGACACTCCTAATATTTCTAAGAATTTTGTGGTCAAATGTGATGCATCTAGGTATGGTATGGCTATTGTACTCATGCAATAAGGTAGACCACTTGCATTTGAAAAGTCATCAACTAAAGGGTAAAAATCAGAACAATCCCATCTATGAGAAGGAAATGATGGCAATTTTGCATGCTATCAAATAATGGAGACCTTATTTGATGGGTCATCACTTTTAGGTAAAGACTAATCATAATAGTCTCAAATATTTTTTAGAACAAAGGTTGTCATCTGAAGAATAATAGAAATGGGTAACTAAGATGTTAGGCTATGATTTTGAAATAGTATACAAAAAAGGCAAGTACAATTTGGTAGCATATTCACTATCCAGAAAAGATGAATCACTTGAGGCATTGATATGTGTCATAATCATTTTGTAGGTAGATTGGCTAGATGAAGCATGATAAAAATGGGAACATGATAGTGTTGCCCATGATTTGATTCAAAATATTTAGCACGGTTTAGGTGGATTTGAAAAATTCACATGGAAGGGTAATGCGTTATGGTATAAAGACATATTTTACCTATGTAATAATTCTCTTCTTAAACAAAAAATCCTTTAAGAACTTCATGCAACTCCAATTAGGGGTCATTCAAGATTTTTGAAAACCTATCATAGAATTAAGAAAGATTTTTTTTGGCAAGGTCTGAAGGAGGATGCCCAAAAATAGGTGGCTCAATGTATGATCTATCAACAAAACAAAGGTGAAACCATTATAACCCTAGGTCTTTTATAGCCTTTATCCATCCCTAGCCAACATTGGGAAGAGGTATCTATGGATTTCATTATAGGGTTACCAAGATATGATAGACAAAATGTTATAATGGTTATTGTATATTATCTCAGTAGTATACTCATTTTTATTCTTTATCTCAGTCATTTGTTGCTAGTATAGTAGCTATTGCTTTTCTCAATATAGTTCAGAAACTACATGGGACCCCTAAGATCATTATCAATGATAAAGATTTGATTTTTACTAGTAATTTTTGGACTGAGTTATTTACATGTGTGGGCACCCAATTGGCTCATAGTTCATCCTATCATCCTTAATATAATGGACAAACTAAGGTAGTCAACACATGTTTAGAAGGATATCTCCATTGTTTTGTTTTTGATAAATAGGATAAATGGGTTCATTGGCTGCCACTTGTTGAATGGTGGTAGAATCCTTCTATTCATAGTTCTTTTAAAATGTCTCCTTTTATGGAACTATATGGATAAAACCATCCATCCATCACTTTAACCTTCAAGGTCAATCCTAAGGTTCATGCAGTTGAATAACATATTCACCATCAACATGAGGTCCTTGCAAGTTTGCATGAAAATTTAGCTATGGCCTATAATCACATGAAGCAATAGGTAGATCAACATATAAGTGAGATTCATTTTGATAATGGTGATTGGATTTTTTTTTCTTATAGCCATATAAATATATTTCATTGAAGTAACAAAATAAGGATAACAAGTTGTACCCTTAAGTATTATGGGCCTTATCAGATCTTGCAAAAAATTGGCAGTGTGGCCTACAAGTTAGAGTTTCCTTCATCCACTTGCATACATCTAGTATTTCATGTATCATGCCTAAAAAAAGCCATAGGCACTGAGTTTCCATTCAAAAATAATTACCAAAATTAGATGAGGAAAGTAGAGTTTCTCTTGATCTTGAGGAGATCTGCACCAAATAGCTACATTCTAGAGCAATTATAGAGTACCTGATCAAATGGAAGAATCTACCATGTGAAGATGCCACTTGGGAGGATGAAGAATTTATGTAGTAACATCCAGAGTTGCCATAACATTGATTAAAATGTTGTTTTGAAGGGGAGGGACTTGTTAAACCCTTAACCCTTGGTATTTCTAGGGATGTGTGTGGCCCACTTGTGGCTTACATACCTCTTTTATTTACTTCTTACATTTATCTATGTTCTTAGATAGGTCATACTATGGAATAATATTGGATAAGTAGACTATATATAGGAGGTAGTGTTTAGTATTTATTCATTATGTTAAGTATTCTTATATTAGTGCATTGATGTGTAGGTTTCCCCCTTGAAGTGGCTTTGCTATATTATCTAGTATTCTAATCTGCTATCAGTTATTGTTGTGTGATCTCTCATACTTACTTATTATGTGATATATAAAATCATTCTATGAAAACATATAAGTAATTTCATTACACCTTCCACTCATCCTTTAACACATGAACCTATTTACATATCCATTCACACAACCTTTGTCATGATAAACCTTGTATCTCCCATTCCCAAGCCTTCCCCATTCTATCCATAACTCACTACATTAGTCACACAACCCCCATCTACTACCACCTTAGTATCAAAAATATAAGGATATTATATGAATTCATATAGTTGGTTAATGACCAAAGGAAATGAATGGTCATATTCGATAAACCCATGGTAAAATTAGAATCTTAACAACCCACTAGTAAACTAAAATGAGTAACTAGGAGACAAATAACCAAGGGGTATACTTCAACCTTCCACACTAATACATAGGATATTTTCAATCTAACAAGGAAAATAATGGGTAGGCAAAGGGAGATGGATGAATTCACAAAATACCTTGAGTATGTGGTGACTACTACTAGAAAACTAGCAAATAGATTCATATAAGGAATGAAATAAAAGATGAAAAGATTGGATACTCAATAAAAATAATCAATGCCTAAAGCCATTGTACCATAGGTAAAATAATCATTTTAGTCCTCGTATGATCTCTTGGATAAAATTTATTAATAAAAGGGTAAAGGCACACCTTGGAAACATAAACTAAAGTTATATCTAAATCACATTACCATGTTTGAGGATAATTTATAAAATTTGGCTAAGTTTATAATAAAATACATGTTCCCACAACAAAAACTTATGTCTTTATATGACATAGTTTCATGTCAAATCTAGATGATCTAGAATGAGGATGTCATTGATAGAGTGGGAAAAGGAAATGATAACCATTATTATACCATTGAAAATATAATGGATATAATTTTGTAGTTATTTTAATAATCTATAATTTTTTCATCATTTAAGCTATATGGTTGGCTTGATTATTTCATTTAATATTTGTCCAAATTTGTCAATTTTATGATTTAGTTCAATAGCATGGTCCAAGAGACCAACAAAGGAGGTATCTTCTAGGTCATTAACTTTGTATGTTAAGCCAAAGAGTAAGTAGCTAATATGAGAGGAGCACTTCAAACTCCTTACACCAACCATTTAGCTCATTTTATCAAGACAATTTTGTTATTCATATCCCCAATCTAATATAAATGAATATTGTTAATCATGTTCCAAATTTATGTATTTTCAATACATTAATGCCTCTCAAACTATCATCTCTCAAGATGGAAGTGTTCAAGTTGGTGTTCCTATAGTTATCACTTCTAAGGTTAAAATTCATCTAATTGGAATCCTAAAATTTATGCTCCTTAAGTTGGCATTTCACAATCTATAAATATTCAAGGTGGCATCCCTTAGGTTGGTAATTTTAAGGCTGGTACCTCATAGACTATGACTAAAACACAATGAAGTGGAGGGAAGACCAATTATGACTATTATTAATTTTAAAATATTTTAATATTTTAATCTTATTACTTTTATTCATATTTGGAAAGGATGTTATAAATTTGTATGCATTATCAATATAGAACCATTTAGTGATGGGGTTATTTAGAATTCATTTATAAGAGGAGAGGGTGAAAAATTAGGAAAGAGATAAAAATATTATGCAAGGATATTCCTCAAAGATTTTAAACATAATGAAGGACCCATGCATGTGGTCCAAAATTGTAATTTTGTGTATTATAGTATTTCCACCTCCCTTTCATGATATCTTATTTTATTTTCTTGAATAATTTTATTTGTAACAAAGTCAGTCATCGATAGTGGATTCAGGCTTATGTTTATTATATAAAAACCCCTTGTAAACTTTGTAAACAATAATATTTGAATGAAAATAGAGACAACTATGAAATTATTTGAATGATTTTGAGTTTCTTTTTTTATTTTACTCCCTAAAAAGTTTCATCATTGACATTTTGGATGAAAAAGATTTCATGGTTATATGAATTATGAATATTTTGTATGGATTTAGTTAGGGTGAGTATAGCTCTAACTTAACTGGTATTTTTAGATGGATTTGTTAACTAAATTATTATAGGTAATGCATTTTACTAACATTTTTTTGTCATGATTTATCTTGTAAACTTAATTGTATAGAATTTGTGTCCATCATAAACCCTTTAGATTCTCTATCATATTTTTAATTTTAATCTGAGGATAAACTATATAGATATAGGTAAAACTACAGTCTAATTTAAAATATAATTCATGTAAAGAAAAATTATCCCATTGGGGTTTGAAAACCTTATTCACTACCCACTCCTCTCTCTCTCTCTCTCTCTCTCTCTCTCTCTCTCTCTCTCTCTCTCTCTCTATCTCTCTCTATCTCTCTATCTAAATTTCACTAAATATTTAGGAAGCACTATGAATATTATAAAGATTTTAAATATAAATGGAGTATCAACACATAAATGGTATCTATTTATGGTTGAATCACTCATATAAATATTCTAATAAAACAATGTAGGTGAGTCTAATACTATAACTTGTGCTTTGGATTATCTCTAATAATCCTAAAAATAGAGAAATTTATCCTGTAAGCATTTTGGGTGTGTTAAAAAAAAACTTAAATAAGTATGGAAATTTGGTGCTAAGAAGGCTTGAAACTCCATATTAGGTTTGTAAACCATGGTTATTAGGTATTTATTTTGCCCTAAAACAACCTAGATCCCCCTCATGCATCACTAGTTCTAATTCTATGTTAGGTTGACTATTTTTATCACCCTTATAAACATATCAAAGACATAGGCCTAGAATAGAAAACCCATATTATTTAGGACTCATCATTTCTCACCCACAACTACAATATTAATCTATTTGGATCAATAGTTTGGTTATTATGCTTAGCCATCAATATCATTGGATATGCCTATGACCTGCCCATAAATTTTGAGAGATAACTCCCTCGATTCACAACTAATAGAGGATATAATGTTGAATAATATATAATGTCATGTAAGACTAATTTTATACTATTGAACATGTAACATGAGGATTTATCCTATAGGATCTTTAAATTTATCCTAAAATATGTTTTGTATGACTAGTTTCTAAACCCCCTTAAAAACTCCATCACTAGATGGAATCAATTTAGTAACACCTTTTTATTCTAGTTTAGACAAGTTATTGACCCTAATGTGTTGTACCAAAAAAATTCTACCATGAGGAGGGAACTAAATGATCCAATTATAGCCTTCAACATGTGGTTTTAAAAAATGTCAACGCATATTACAACATTGTACAAACCTAACACCTAGTTAACTCTAAATATGTACAAGAGTGCCTTATACCCTAGAATGGAGGTGTTAATCCATATAAATCCTCTCATTATGGATTTTACACTAGAATATTCTAGTACCATTAAGGTGGACTGATAACTAAAACCACAAGTTTAAGTTCTCACATTGATCCTAGATGTTAACCCAAACCTATTAGCCTTCAAATTGATTATCAATGCTAATCATAACATTCTAATGTTAAATTATGTGTTAGTCATTAAATAACTACCATTAAGACAATAAACACCAAATAAACCCCTAGGATTATTCATCATATCAAATTTTAAATCATAAATGTAGATTCATAACCAAACTTCAGTCCTTACTTTCAATAACATCCAAAATTCACCACAAGATTTCACAAAAATGAGTAGGATGTCATACAAAAAATGGTCTAAAATATTACTAATGATTTAAAATGTATTTATAAATAATTTAGGAACACTATTGTATAAAATTCAAAAAAAAATTCATGTACCAATGATATAATAGACCATTAAACCATCACAACAACAATCCCAAGCCATCACTAAACAAGTTTGCTAAAATCAACATCTGTGAGATTTATTTACACAACTAGTGTAGGGTGCATAACATAACTTAACATGGAGAATTAAATTGTATTGAGTTATGAAACTCATTTTAATCTTATAAAAGGATATGAAAGGATATCATGTAGTTTCAAACCACCAAAATGTATCCAACACATCTGCATCACCTAACACATTTAAATATCCAAGCACTACTATGATTCTTGAGACCTTTAATTTTTCTAGTAAAGAATAAAATAAACATGAATAAACCATATATTAGATTCATGTGTTTCAATAGTGATAAATTAATAACTATGATATGATCATTCGGACACAATAGAAACCCTTCACAATTTCCACTCCTTTAGATAATGGTGATACCCTCTAATCGAAAGACAAACTATCCTCCAACTCTAAATGGTAGTGATCAACATATAACCATATAAGTAAAAATTTACATAGGTAAATGTGGTTATAACATAGTTTAATCCATCAAATGATTCAAATAAAATATTACATTGCATGAATCATAAAATCATAGTACAATGTGACCCACTCTTTAAAAAATGACTAAAACACTAGTCTTGAACAAGCAAAATGTGGCACATACAAATATAGTGGTCATTAAAATCAAGATTAAAGTTACCTCTTTTATCATAATATTTATGAAATTTTTTAAGAACTTATAAAAATGTGTATTCAATTTAGGATCTTCAATTAATGTTATTCCAATAAAAATATGTAGGAAACTAGCCCTGACCCTAATCAAATATGATAAGATCATTATTCAGCTAGACAAATAATAATATATGATGGATGGAGATTTTTTTATTATTCAAAAGAAATTAACATCTAAACCTAAGGTCAAGTTATTCATATATATCTAAGTAGTATAAATTCCAAAATCATAAGGATGCTACTGATTTAGGATTGGTCTAAGATGCTTAATGGTTATATGGCTATAGACTTTTACCACATGTTCCTACCTTGGAGAGAGAAATTGATAATATAAATTTAGATATATATATATATATATATATATATAATATAACGAAACATATTATAATGAATAAAAATTACATAAATGTAAAATTAAACATCAAGTCATCTTACATAGGCATATACAACCTCTCTATTAATCCCACTAGTAATAAGTAAGACAAAATATATGACTCACCAAGGTTATGTTACCTCTACATTAATGGGACATATTTAAAATAAGGTTCAATATATGTAATCCTCTTGATTAGTTTATAATTAAAATGACACATGGACACATATAGGCTACATTTCCTTGCATTAATAACTTTACAGAGTATGAAGCGATAATCCTGGGTTTATTATTTTCCCTAAAGCATAAGATTATATAATTAAAATTATTTTGGGACTCAAATTTACTAATCCATTAGGTAAAGAGTAATTTTTAGTTAAAAATTCCTTACTTATATAAGTATATACATAGGGCTTGGGATTTGATTGAAATATTCAATGCCTTTAGTGAAATCCCCATTCCTAGTGAAAATAATTAGATCATAGATTTATTGGAAACATAAACTAAATTAGTTTGAGATACATAAGTTCTCAAATAAATAAATTAATTTCCCCATAGTCATATATAATATTTAAAATTTACAAGTTTTTTATAATGATCAACATATTATGGAATTCATGAATAGTTCTAGTGTTTTTGATGTGCATCTTGTGTGTGTGTGTGTGTGTGTGTGTGTGTGTGTGTGTGTGTGTGTGTGTGTGTGTGTGTGTGTGTGTGTGTGTGTGTGTGTGTGTGTGTGTGTGTGTGTGTGTGTGTGTGTGACCTCATGAATAATGATTATGATAGTGATGGAATAATAAATTTTAAATAAAATCAAATCCTAAAGGGAATTATTTTTCTATAAAGGGTATTTTCATTGGAAGATAATTGAAATGTATCACATGACACCAATCCACTACCATAAATTTAGGATTGATAAAAAAACTCACAATGTCAACATTGGTCTTAAATTTACTAAGTCTAAGATGAAATAACTAAAGTATTTGCTTGTATAGTATACATACATGATTTAATTGGCATATGATGATGTAAAAATATTTGACCCTACCATTATAATACACACCATCCCACTTAAGTAAGGACATAAACCCTTTAGGTAGAGACAATGACTAGTAAATCCTATCCCTAAACCTATAATTCACAAAGAAGTTCAAGAGCTACTCTTAACTAGAATTATTTTCCTAATTCGTCATTCTACTTAGGTGGCAAGCTTACTTCTTGTCTACCAAAAAAGTGGAGAAATTAGAATATATATTAATTTCAGTAACTTGAGTAGAGCATCATATATATATATATATATATATATATATATATCATTTTCCATCTCTTTATGAGGTAGTTCAAATGGTTAGTAGCTCTGAGATGATGTCTTTAAGGTATTTAGACAAATTCTCAAGTTATATCTAGGTTTTAGTCAACCAAGAAGATAGAGTTAAAACAACATTCATAGTAAATGCATGAAATATGCCTATAAAATTATGCCTTTTATTTTGATCAATGTAGGCGCCACTTTTCATTGAACCATGGATTTTTATTTTTAAGGTTTTATTAGTAAATGCATAATTATTTATATGGATAACTTTACATTTTCTCTGAGTGTAAGTTAGAACACAAAATTCACTTTCATAAAGTATTAAAGAGGTGTAGAAAGGTATGGAATATATTTGAATCCCAATAAGAGTGGTTTTTCCATCACCAAAGGTAAGCTTGTAGTCTATATTATTAAAAAGGAAGGTATTTCTATTAGTGTTGAAATAACTAGTGAAAATTTCAAACTATCTTTTCCAAATCCAAGATATGGATATGGAAATTCAAAATGGAATTAAAGAGTGGGAACATTCGAGAAGATATCACTGAAGAAGATAGGAACAGTCCTAATAAAAATTCTGAGGAATGGAGGGGGAAAAAACTGAATGATGAAACACATACACCAATGATCTAGGTTAATTGCAAAGCAAAGGCATCTTCTCAATTTGATTCTTGGATGTGCAGGGAGGTTATGAACCTCAAAAGGAAAGTGGAAACAATGGAAGATACCCTGAAAGAGGTATTAAATTTTATACGCAAATTCATTTTTGTTTTTTCTAAAATTTTCAAACCCCTTAGTTTTATTCTTAAATATGATTCAAAGGTAGAGGTGTTGGACACCTCAGGATAAATCAATGTTCCAATACATCAAACATACTATTATTTAATCTTTAGTGTTGATTATAAGCTTGTAATCTTGACTTTGTAAAAGACTTATATCTATACGCAAATTCTCTTTTACCTTAAAAACATACCATAGTAGATATGTTAACACTTTGTAAAAGGATCATATGACAAGGAAACTTTCCATTACATCCATGAGCATAAACTTGAAAGATGGAAAACTAAAGAATCCCATCTTGGATAAACATGATTATGCCTTGGTAAAGGCTAAAAAAATTCAAGAACTACATTATTTGCAATAAAGTCCATGTTATTGTTCTTGACCCTATTGTGAACCTCATGTTAGAACAAAAAAATAGGAATAATCTAGACGAAAATGTATGGCTAAGCTAAAAGAGTAAAACATGGAGATAAAACCTACTAACATGGTCAAAATCAAGGTCTCACTTAATTAATCACTTAATATGACCCTACATTTATTGTAATGCACATAAATTAGACTCAAACTATGATTGATCAATGGTATGATCACATTACTCACTATTTCATATATGAAATGTGTCTTAAATTTAATAGAGAATAAAGTAGGGATCTAAATATAAATGAATCTTATTATATGTTGAATAAAGGAGTCTTTTACCATAATAAATATGAAGAAATTTATTTAAGATGCATAACTAGGGAATAAGCTGATAAATTATGAATAATTGCCATAACAAGTTAGGAAGTGGTCACCCCTATGTTAACATAAATACACAAAAAATACTCAAATAAAGGTACTATTGGCCCACAATATTCAAATATATTCACAACCCCATTAGAACATGCCACGAGTGCCAAGTATTTTCTAAGAGGGGAAAAAAATACAACCATGCATTTATAACCTATAATTTAGAGAAGATCATTTACCCAATGGGGTATTTATTTCATTGGTTTCCTTAATCCCATTTCCACCAAGGGAGATAATTTTGTGTCATATCTAGTTATTATTTCATTATATGGACTGAATAAGTAGCAACCAAAGGTAGAACAACTAAATAAGTGATTAATTTTATCAAAAAAATTATTGTCATGAGGTTTGGTAAACCTTAAATTTATCAAAGGCATTCATTATTCCATATTTACTATTATGCAAAATATCCTCCATGACCTTATTTTTTGCATCTACATCCTTATGATTTTTTGCTTTCTTAGTGTCCCATCAATCGAGGAAATCTTGTCCCATTTCTTCCCTTGAAATACCATTGCATTATTTTATTTGAATAAATAAACTCCATTTAGGATCATCAAGAGAAAGGGATATATCTACTCACCAATATTTTAAGTTAAAATAGATCTCCTTAAATTGAAATCAGCTTTCTATAACATCAATATCATTATCTCTAAAAAAAATTTAAACCCCATGATCAACAATCCTAAAAACTAGGGTTTTGAATTTTATTTATTTTAGACCTTTTCATCATAAATACAAAATTAAAATAATTTATAAAAATACATATATATATTTTTGTTTCAATTGTAAAAAAATGGCACTTAATTTTCTCACCCAAAATAAAAGGTATGGTTTTTTTTTAATCTAGGTCACACAAGAAAAAGAGTTAAAAATCAGGTTCATAAGGTCAACTTTGAATATACATATCTCCCTTGGTACTACTCATAATCCTTAGTCTGAATATTTTTAAATAAACTCTCAAAGTCCTCTTTCCCACTGTGAAATAACTATTTAAATCAAACACCTACCTAAATATAAAAACCTTCATACAAGTTATTTTCCTTTATTAAAAATAATCTACAAAAGCATAACTTCTCCCACTTTAATGAAATCCTAGTTGTAATAATAATGTTATGAACCTCAAATATATTATTGTAAATAATATAAATAATATGCATAAATATAATAGAGATCTACACACAAGATATATTTGAGGGATAATATTCCCAAATATGAATTATATTTAGAATACCCTTAAAGTATGGAAACACCATAAAATAATCCTTATGGGGAAAGAATCACTCCACTATCATAAGCCTTTTTGATGGGGCAAACTAATTCTTAGAGCATACACTCTAATTAAAATAATGTTCCTTTGTTATTACATAATGATATTCCATTACTTATATACACCCTCTTATTATAATATATGGTTATATCATGAATCCCAAATTAGGCCCCTTATTTCCCAATATAATAAATACCATAAGTTATCCATATAGATGAGTATATCACTAATCCACATACTAATTTCAAATACCATAAGTTACATATATAACTAAGAGGATGTGTTCCAAATGTCAACATCTCCACCCATAAATACACATCATAATATCATCTATTTAGGTATGTAACATATAGACACATGACTGGAAATAGAGTAAGACCTATAGTAGGATCAAAAGTATCTTTGTCAGGGATGCAAACACCTAGCTAGTAGCAGAGCAATATCCAAGCCTTCCCTTTTATATCCAATTAGTGAATAAAATGAATTACCCTACAAAATTTTAAATCATAAAGACTATGTTGGTGCTAAATCAAAATCCTATAAGGTAAAATTACATGAATCACTCTTCACACATGTTGCCTTCTTGAAGGTATATAGACTTATTATGTTATGTGAGAGAACTGATTCAAATGTTTCATATTGATTTGATAAATTGATGTTTTATTCTATGGATTACTTGAGTTATCTAAATTAAACCCACAAATTCTATGTTCTAAACACAAAATTAGTGTTTTCCTTGTTAATTCCCCATTTATTACCAAAACTCCCCATTATTTTATAAACTAGACCCACTTCATGTCCTCATTTAGTTTTTAAAAATTCAAGTTTCCATTGGACATTTATCTTAACTTTAAATTATTTGACTTGATGTTCCTTTTTGAATTATTAAAATGTGGACCAAATATCTATATGAAAAATGATTTTGAGTTGGATGTTTATATATGAAACATGTCCTTATGGAATTGATCCAAGAAAATATTGGCTAAAAATATTGTCCCTTCATTCATTTTCACACTATTTGGGTAAAATTTGTGCCCTTAGACAACTCTTTGGAGTTAAATTTATTTTTTATTTTCATACTATTTAACAAGACTTAATCATTTATTTTAACTAGCCAAATTTTAGTTATGTTATCACTAAGTTTATAATTTTCACTATGTAGGCATTTTCACATTATTTTATAGCTTTTTCTCCACTTCCTAGTATTTTATAAAGTTTTGATTATATGAGCCTATTGCATTATTCTAAGTTATTTTATCCTCATTAGGCATGCATCTTTAACTCTTTTCACTATCCACATATTTATTATTTTGATCACGAGGCCTTAAGATAGTTGAAATATTCCACATATCTTTACTCAATGCATACTGTCACATTTTTACATCTTCACAAAACTCATATTCAAAATTATGAAAAGTCATATTTATGAGGAGCTCAAGCCAATAGATAACTACCGGTTGTCACTTTTTTCACTCTCAAATTCTTAATATTTATAAAATAGATTACAAAGGTATCAAGAATGGAAAATTAGTGACCCAATATGGGGGATCCACATGTCATCATGTCATAAACTCGCAACTTCATGTTACAAGTAAAAATTAAGGACCCAATATCTTGAGGATAGAAATAAATCATAATATAACACATGTCATCATGTTATTTCCCATGCACATTGAAGTTAAAAATACATAACATAGATAATTAAGACCTATAATCAATCAAAAATAGAAACATGACCTCCCAAAGGCACTTATGTTCTAACTTAGCTCAAACAAAACTTACACAATAGGTGAAATGAGCACATATGTTTGGATTGTGATCACTTTAATAACCCAAAAAAAATGTAGGATTAAATTAAATTTCAATGGGAAAAATATTTTAAATAAATTAAAAGGGACACCTTAGCATTAAACATTCATGAGTAGTAATTCATTCAAATATTTAAATAAGACATAAACAAATAGAGAAGTGAATTCATATAATTTCCATATACTTTAAAAATACCTACTATAATCAAGACTTATAATAATAATAATACTTAGAATTCCAAAATATATACTAGTAATTTAAATTTGAGGATATATGAAAACTAGAAGGGAATTAATAGAATTGTCTACTATATATCCATTTCATCATATTTTATTCTCTTATAGAAACAACCAAGTGTTCAAAGACACCTAATTTGTTAAGGATGACCTAGGTATTAGGTTCAAACACTAAAATTTTTTATATGATGAAGTCACCATGATAAAAAAATTTCCTAATTAAGAGATCCCTACCTCTAAATATGCCACCTACATGGATGACTGTTTGGCCATGTAACAAGTTAGACTCCATAAAATTTTATCCAAACTGGATGCATTTCATTGTATTGACTTATTCCACAACCTATTTATTATAACATAATATTTGGATGATCTTGGCATGTTAATGAATAATAATAAAAAATTAAATGCTTGGCTAGATGACCCATAGATAGTTATTATCAAATGCCCCAATTGGTATCTCAATATAATTAGGATATAGTATATCAATTTCTCACCCAAAACCACCTATGAGAAGTATTAAGAGACTAGGCTAAAAAATGTGAGAGGTGGATTAACAAAGAGGATGTATATAATATCCCTATATACAAATTTATAATAAGATTACAAATTGGCATGGATCTAATTAACCAAATATATGGGGCCCCTGATAATTCTAATGTCAACAAGGTTTGGGTGCCTATACTATCTATGATAATTAATGATAGGTAGATCCTAGCCTTGGTGGAAATTATTTCCTTTAATCTCAAATAATGATTCTTAGGGGTGAGGAAAGGTGAAAATATTTACATGTTGTCATACTAGGTATATGCCACCTCTGCCACAATATTATTTGAGAAGATCCCTAGATGGACCCCTACTTTATGGATACTAGTCTATTACAACTTCTCAAATCTATTTTTTCACAAGATTAGGAAATACATGGTAGAGAAAAGGTATTTATTATATCCTCATATATACCTTTCCATCAATGAGGAACCCATTCTTATATTATTATATGAAATGAGTAAATAAACTAGGATAATGGGATCTTATTGGCAATATTTTTATTGTGCATTCATATATATTGAGGGAGTTCTTGTGTCAACCCTTAGGATACTCATCTACATGCATTAAAAGTTAATTGAACAAGATATTGTTTACCAAATTTTCAATGGATTTTTTGTAGTGTGTAAGGATAATAGTTAGTCAACCTAGCCTCTAGTGCCTTACAAAGTTGGTAGAAACACATTTAGAGTTTGGATGGGTTTACATATAGTTGCAACACATAGGCCATCATTTAATTTTAATGATCATGACCTACACCATTATAACCCAATGGGGAACTTCAAGGCTCACATATAAACCTTTAAATGGAAGGTTTCCATTGTTAATAACCATAAAATTCACCCTCATCATTAGGTTTTCATAAATGTATAATGTAATGAGGATGTGAAAAAAATATCGACACTATAGGACTTGTCCTCAAATTAGTCCGAATAGGGTATCTAAGGAAAATAGAAGAGATACCAAGTTACCATAAATTCCAAGAAAATTCACTTAGAATAGAGGCCTCATTGAGAAATAAAGTGTTTTAGGGTCTACCATAATGAATAGCCTCTATAAAGACCTTCTAAATTGAAGAGGAAAATCAGCCATTATCTTCCCCTTCTCATTTTCATTCTTATTCTATGGTGATTTTTTAGATTCCTCTACCTTAAGAAATACAAACATCAGAGAAAACCCCATTAACTCCCCCTCCTCCTTTAATGCATATACTTGAGGATTCTCATATGAAAACTTATTAAACAACACCTTAAGTGTAGATGGTAACACCTTGTGCCCCATTAAATAAAATCCTAAAGGCCAAGGTCTACAAGAGGTGATTACCACCCAAGATAATTCATAATGTAATATTGTCACTACTTTACCTATAATCATATATTTCCCACCTATTATGCAAGGAGCAGAATCACCCATCATAGAAAATTTAGCCACAATGTCTTTCACCATAGTCACACCAACGACTCTAGGTAGACAAAACCTTATGCTAACAATGGACCCAATATCTATTTCACATACTTCTAAGGTCATTGTTATGGTTGGGCTCTCAAGAATTTTTGTACACTCTATTTCAAAACCCAAGGATCTCAAGAGAAATTGGAATACAACTCCTATTGTAATCATATTATTTAAATGTATATTTTGATATGTGTGGCTATCTAAGGTTAAGGAGTTTTAGATTATATTTAATATAAGGATTGTGAACTAACTTAATGATTAGGCCAATTAATATAAAACTCAAAAAAATAAAATTGAATTTATAAAATCATGATTTGCTAAAAAATAGTAAAGTACATTTATTGATATATATTTCAATAAATAGGTAACAATGATAGTTTATTATGTTCATGTAGATCTAATCTAGAATATGGTAGAAGTGGACTAGAAGGTGATTTTCAAATAGTCATGAGATTCTATACATATTCTTTTTATGGCCTCATATTCTTGCATTAGATATGGATAGTTACATCAATGCACATGTATAACCCTACCATAGGTGTCATATACAAAATATTAACTAGATATATATGTGACTAACTATAGCCTTATTGGTTTTATATCATGTTTATTTTAATGTATTTAGATCACATACATAAGTTGTCACTATTTTTCAAATGATTAAACCCTAATGAATTCACCCTTAGAGTGATTGTGGTAAAAATTGGTTAGTGGGATAATGGTGTCAATTTTCCCCAAGGATACCTCTATCAATGGCACTTTATTACATAGCCAATAATATGAACAGGTATTTAGACTTATGTATTTCTCCCCTATGTGTTGTCTTGTGTGTGCACAAGGATGAAATGTGTGATAAATAAAGACATGTAGTGACCTAGTTTATAACTTAGAAAATATGGATTATGGGATACTACTTGAATGTTTTAGACCTATGTAAATAATAATCTTATGACTAACATAAAAATAAGGATGAATGGGGCATATTTGATCACTTGAATACTTGATTGAGTGGTTTTTGATTATATTTCCTTGTGAGTTGTATGTGATTTCTAGGTGAGGAATAAATGAGGGTTGATATTATATATATACTAATAAATTTTGGAAATATCTCATAGTAAATCACTTAATATTAATATTAGGATATGTTTTATTTACAAATTGGATGAATTTTGGGTATTGGACACTTTGTAAGAAAAGTGGACACTTGCATTGATGCAGGTGTCTATTTGGGATACAAGTGTCAAAGAAGCTAGAAAATAGGTACAAGTCTAGAAATAGTAGTGAAAGATAATAATTAGGTTTATATATTTTTTCAAAATATATACTACCTAGTCATCACAATAATAATGTTTAGACTAAGAGATGAGAAATTAAGCCAATGAGATAGTGAACATGAGACTTTTGATAGAAATTAGGTATATAAGTAAAAGGTATAACCATGATAGATATTTTCCAAGTGTGTAATACCAAGGTACTACATAAATAATATTTTAGTATCTACATTATCCCCCCTAATATAATAATGAAATTTTTATTTTAAAGGAAATAAATGTGTATATGTGTGTGTATACACACCTTTTCTTTTCATGAGGCTGATTTGATTTATTTGATGGTGACTAGCTTGAAACCAAGATTATTTTATATTTTATAATGAGCGTATGAGATATTAAATTGAAATAATTTGAAATTATTTAAATTAAGAAGAGAAAGTTTAGGATTACACATGTGTGTTGATGTAATCATTTTTCCCTTTGACAATTTGATTTGAAAGTATGCCTCATTATGAACCATTGAAATTTATATTAGGACAATTTTAAACTTGCAAGTGCATATATATAGCTATTTGAGGACACATGCCCCAAACATTGGTGAAAATGTGAGTTTCCCTATGACCATTGAGTTTGTTTCATCTCAATCATGCAATCCAAATATTTATATAATCTAGTGAGCATGAGTGATTTAATAAAATCATAATATATGTGGTGAGGGTGGATGATTTAATCAAATCTAGCCTATAAGTATGGTAAAGTTAGATGATTTAATAAAATCTAACTTATAATCTTGGTAATATTGAGTGATTTGATCAGCTAAACCTTCCAAAGATAAACCAATTATTGTAATAGTTTGACTCAATAATAGTCCATAAAAACCACCCTAGGTGTGTTAATAATCCATAATATTATTTTAAATCTATAAAATGATTTGATTTTGTAGTTCTAGGTGCCCTTTGCATGGCATATGCATCTTGTATATGTTCAATCTAAATTTTGGGTATAGTAATAGTATTAATGTATAGAAGGCTACCACAAATGCATATTTGAATCATATATTATGAAATCTAGTGAAAGTGTGGAGAAAATTTCTAGGACATGCCCCCATTTAATATATAGAATTAGAGAACTAGTGTAAATGTGGATAACATTTTTTCCATAACATGCCCCCACTATAACTTGGAGATGATGAATACTAAATAAGTGTCAATATCATACCTTTTTGACATGTCACCACTATAATTTAAAAGTGTGAAAATGTGGAATTCATGCCTTTATGACATGACACCACTAATATTCCCCCCTTTTTAGGTGAGGGGAAATAGAGTCTGGTAGATACCTTACCTCAAAAGGATAAGATAATTGTATAAATTATGTTTGGATCATGTGGCATATAGAAGGAATGTTTTTAGGTAGATATGTGATTGAAGAACAAATTATGTGATCATATCAAGTCATAATATGCATGTTGTAGGTCAAAGAAACATTTAAAGAGTAACAATACATGCTCAACAAGCAATCAATCACACACATAAGAGTTAGGGTTATTTTTAGTGTTGAATTTTCATTAATTTATGAATATTCTAGTTTTATAAATCAACATTTGGTGATTTTTATGGGTTAGTCAATAGTGGGGAATCACCTAAATTTTTGGATATAATTTAATTTTTAGGGTCATCTCACCTACTTTTTGAAATAAATTTGTTTATATACATGTATTTCACCAACAACTCAAAAGTCAATATGAGTAAACTTTACACTATATATACTGAGTACTTAGTACTATATCAAATGCCTTTTTATCTTTGATAACAACTAAGTTAGATTTTTTTATACCCAAATTGTATTTTATAAGTGACAACATTAAATCATTTATGTTTGTTTTCAAACATATATGTTTATTGGAAAACTTTTGCATTTACTATCAATCATCGACATTTATTGTCAAGTGTCTATATTTCATGCTTTGATGGATTTTTCAGAGAATGTTAAGAAGGTGGGAAAATTAAAAAAATAACTTAACCTATTATCTTATTTTAGCCAAACACCAAACATAGGTAATAAATATAAAATGATTTATTTCTATTTATTTATACTTTGCCATTAATGTTATCTTATAGACTTATACACACATGACCACCTGCATCTAAAGGTGACAATCTACATACATAAATGACCACCTACATATGCATACCACTACCTATATGTGTAATAATTCATCTATGTATATCATTAGCCATATGCATATGCAGATGGCTGACTCCAAATGTAGATTACCATCTACATATATAGGCAAAAATATGCATACACATATGGCCTTCTACATATACAAAGAACTAACTGCATATGTATATGGCCATCTACATATTTAGGTAGTGATATGTATATGCAAGCAGTCACCTGTATATGCATATGGTTGTTTGTGTGTGTAGATGACCATGTATGTGTGCATGTGATCATCTATGTATGTAGGTAGTCTTCATTTTCTCATTTCTATTAAGGTTTAATTATAATTATAAGTTCCAATTATTTTTCATAAATAACCCATTAATAACCCTTATAAAGATATGCCTCCACTAGAATATGTACCTAGGTATGGAATGCCCTCACTAAATTCAATGAAAAGTACATTAGAGGATGACATCATGTATGTTGATGATGACATTATGTATGTTGATCAAGACATGCCTCCACTAGAAGATGTACCTAGGTATGAAATGTCAAACACATGTATTAAATTCTAAATAATTTATTTTATTTTTATTTATTTACAATTTTTTATTAGGGTTTAATAATAATTACAAGGTCTACACATTTTGCACACATAACCCATAAATAACTTGTTTGAAGATATGCCTCCATTGGAAGATGTACCTAGGTATGAAATGTCAAACACAAGTACTAGATATTAAATGATTTATTGTATTATTATTTATTCACTTATGTATTAAGTTTGAAAAATAATTACAAAGTCCAAAACCATTTTTCATGCATAATCCATTGATAACCCTTTTGAATATATGCTTCCATTAGATGACATACTTGGGTATTAAATGCCCTCACTGAATTCAAGGAAAATGAAATAGGATGACATCATGGATGTTGATGATGATTCTAAAATAATACATGGGATTTATTCTCAACCAACACAAACATTAGTTTAAAACAACATTAAAAATCTATGCCAAAGAAGAGAATCACATGGACAATTAGAAGGTTATTTAATTTAAATACAAAGTCAAATATCCATTCATTAAATATATAGAGCCAAAAAAATAGTAATGACACTCCAACATAATTTAAATGTAAAATATGCTATTAATAACTTGAAAAGAACCAAAAAATGCAAATTAAGTTGGACACAATTAAGAAACATTATGGTAAAATATGTGTCGGTAAAAAGAAAAGATGGACAAACTAAAAGAATAATTAGATGGAAAAATACAAAAGAATGCATATATAAATTTTATGTATTAGAGTATGAAAATAATCAAAATCATCAAGGAAACCTTGTTAAGAAAAAAATAAATAATTACACCTCAATTCGAAAAAGTTGCTCAATCAAATCTACATGTAAAAAATATATAGTTCTCTACAATATATCACATTCTCAAAAGAGGTAGACTAATCTCTAATTTTTTAGATTATAAAATTTTAATTTAACATAATGGATTTCATAACATTACATAATGACATTGGTCAGATAGTAGTGCATAGGTAATGGAAAAATATCTTACAATGATTGAAAAGTAGGTTTTGAAAGAAAAAGTAAAGTCAATCTCACTATCCATTAATGAGGTAACTGTAATTGACAACACATCATGGTTTACATGCATGTTTATAAATTTAAGAACCATTGAAGGCAACATCACCTATTATTTTTTCATACAATGATAGAAAATTGTAATACTAAGAAACTTTATAAATTGGTTATTTCTAATTTGATAGATATAGTTGGGATGGATTATTCTGATATAGGTACCAGGTTAGTGTGTTTTGGAGACACTGGTTGGTCTATGAGATTTATTACATACAAAAGTTTCCCCTTATATGATTCCAATTCATTTCATGGAACATAGAATTAATATTTCCTATAAAATGTTTAGAACATTTCAAAATATCATAAAAGTGGAGGTGCTTATCTGTGACTTGCATGCATACATGTCGAGTAGTCCAAAAAAATTCTTAGAGTTTTATAAATTTGAATTTTAAGTTATGGATGGGAAAAAACTTCTAAAATATTTTAATACAAGATGAATCTCCATGTATGATACTACATCTACAATATTTGAATAATATCCATTTCTAGTAGGTCTATGTATAAGTACCAAATGGAAGTTGACAAGGCAAAATATTAGTTTTACCATTTAATAGATTTTGAAACTATGCTAACATTGTTTGGTATTTTTACCATGCTAAAATAATTTCACTATTTAACAAAACATACATAAGAGATATCCATTTATATTATTAACTTCATATGGTTGAGGAAATGGGTTTGTCAATATCTTAATATCTTATACTGCTCCCCAAAAATATTTAAGGGACCAATATTTAATAGTTGGGAAATATTAGGAGATATTAAGGATCATAAAAATATTTAGAATTAAATATTTAAAATCATATTTTCATTTTCATTAATGCAAAGGAGATACCACTACACACTTTCAAAAAATGAACTAATTTGATTGGATCAAAAATGGAAAAAAATCCCTATAACATAAGTTTTATATGATAATGCCATATACTAGACATGAATGAAATTGAAAAACTTTTCACAAATATTATCATCTAAAAGTTAAGGTCATTCTCAAAGGGGTGAGTTGTTTGAATCGATGGGAGTGATGAATCTAATATTTTGGAAAACTATCGAGGGTAAACATATAACAAGTAAATTATTTATCAAATACAAGGGTAATCTCATCAATCATTTCAACATGTTTGTATAGATCAATGGAGTTTAATTTAAGGTTATTTTATAAAAGGATTTACTGACATCCCAATCAACACATTTTTGTATTACAATAATTCATCAATTTTGACACTTAAATAAACCAACAAAAAGTAGTGTTATTATAAGGCTTTGGAAAAAATTGTATCCCAGTAGTGCTCTACAAGAAGAACTTAGGGAATAGTTTTTATTATATTAATTTTGACAAACAATGAATTTGAGGTCCATGTAAGATGAAAGGGTATTTAATGAATTGTCTTTTATTAAATCAAAACTTCAAAATAGATTGGACAAAAATCTTGGGACATGTTTGAGGTTGTATGTTTCACATTATCTAATGGATGTGTTTCCTTTTGAAAGAGCACTTTTAATCTGGATTTATCTCATTGAAATAAGATGAGTCACTAATACGACCAAAAAAGTTACTAAAAATGACTTTGAGATGGTACATATGAATGCCAACTATAAATACCATGTTGCAAAATGACTATATCATCTACCTAAGTTTTAGTTTGGTATGTGTTCTAAACATTTTAAATTAAAATTGTATTCATAATAAATTAATGATATACTTATGACATATGTTTACTAAATATTTTTTTATGTTTAATTCTTGGAATGATGATAAGTTTTTTTTGAGATAATTTACCACTTATCTTCTTATGATATCAATTTTTTATAAATATAAAGTGCATTTAAATGGCAGCCTTAACTCAATTTTCTAGAAGATTTAAAATAGTTATTAACTATTTTATTATTACCTTTAATTAGTACCACCATGTGAATGCCCTATCAAAATAAAAACAACATTAGTTTCTTGGTTGATCATCTATAATTTTATGACTCAAAATTTATGCAAGGTTTTAGTATCAATTATCAATTATTCTATTTATGAATACCTTGATTGATTTGTTTACAACTATTAATTATTGAACTATTTAACCACTTTAAATGGAAGTATACATGAAAATTTTGAATACATACACATAGTAAGCCACAAATACAAAATATATATTCAATATTGTATAAACTTAGTTACAATAATTTTTTTTAGGCTCAAACCCTTAGATTACAATATTTGAAAAATATAAATAAAATTCTAACTAGAAATATCATTGATTCTCATACACTTGAGCATTTGTCTTAATTTATTTCATATAAGACTTTCCACTTTCTTGGCCTTTCACTTGTCTAGTACTCATGTTGTCTTTTAGGATACCTAACTTCATAAGATCTTGTGATACTCTATTTATATTATCAAGATTTATCCATTATACTCTAGTAGCATCACTTGTTGAAAGAAATGTGGGGTCTACTTAAACCTTCTATTTAAAAAAAAAAAGGATCTAAGTTGTTCTCCTTAATTATTTTCTTCAAAGTATTATTTTTATTATTCATGGTGATAAGCAATTAATTGAGTGAAATGGCTGCAGTTAAAATGTTGCGTGCATTTTTAAAATTTACATCAAGGGCATGATCATGATTCTTTAATTTTTTTTATATTGAATGAAAATGAAAAAAAATATATTAATTAGTAAAAAATAATAAATCAAATTTTAATTACAAAAAATAAGCATAAAAATTACTAGTACTTTCTCTTTTTCTACATCTGCAATTACAATAAGACTTTAGTTTTTTACCCATTTATTACAGTATGTTTGGGCTTATGCATTTATATTTTCAAGCATGTTTAAAATTATATCTAAAACCTTATCATTAAAGATATTATTAATAACAATATCACCATTAATATCATGTTTAAACAAAATAACAATTTTTTAGGTTGATGTTCAACTAAGGAAATTAATTGATCATATTGTGTGTGGTTATGAAAACGAACATTTATTTCTTAAATTAAAACTTTAGCCTAGTATTCCCATATTCCTAGATAATCAAGGTTATTGATAACAACATCACTAACAAATGACTTGGCATTGTCCACCAATAAACTATTTAATGGAAAAAAGTACACTAATCACTAGACTTTAGAATTTCATCATTAGGAGAAATAACAAGTTAATATCTAGGTGGAGAGGCACCTCTCAAAGGTTAATTTAAAGTCTTTAAAACTGTTAAATTTGACTGAGATCACTATATAATTTCATGAGTATTAAAATAAGGCATTTGGGTGCCACTATCAATCCCTAAAAACTCATTAATTTTCCAAAGAAATGTGGTTTCCATTGCACTAAGGAGACCACTAAGAAAAAATGTAGGTAAATTAAAATTTACTAAATGTATAGTGTCTATACTCAGTGTATGAAACTTAAATGTTTCCCTCTTCTTGTACTTACAATTCAATGTGGTGGTGGTGATGGAAAAAAATTTCTCTTTATTGGGGTATGACCTATGAAATGAATAAGATAGTCACAACTCATAAATGGAAAATATAATAAATTGAATATTAATTTAACATATGCCAATAATAGAATCTTAATTTTAAATTGTATACCTGGCACTTGATGTTGAACAAAATGTTGTGGCAACTGAATTCTAGAAGGTGGAACTAGAGGTCTTTGCACTAGAGATTACGATGTTGTTAATATATAATATTAAAATAACACAAAAAATAAACTAATAATTTTTGGGAATGGTATTATAAAATCTAAGAATGATTTATACTGGAAAAATGAGAAGTTGAGACAACATGTTAAGGCACAATCAAACTTCTCATGTATTTTTGTCTTAAAATTTGTGGAGGTGGAGATGATTCCTCTTTCATCTCTATTTCATTTGATACCTCAGTGGGGTGATGACCTATGATTGTTGATTTTATTTTAGAAATGATTTGATCTATTTTTTCTATATGAAATAAATAGAATATTAGGTATAATATATTTTATACTAATTAACATAAATATAGTGCATTAAAACATTGTAACCTTACCTTTTACTCTACAATCAAGAGTGAATTCACAAGCTTTTTTTCATGCAGAGTGGTTGGAATAGTTATGCTAGCTAATTGATAAAAATCCTCATGGTAGAATGAAATTAGAAAATTCATACATGAAAGTATATAATTTTAATTTTGACTATAAAAACTTAAATCATACTTAATTCTATTTGAAAGGTATATATACCAATCAAATTGCTGACCATTGAGAGTGCATAGGATATATAAAATACCCCAAAATGAAATATATTATGTTCTTCCTTGTAACACTAATATGGTTTGAAATAGTTTAATCATGTCGAGGAGAAAATGATTTCTAACAAATTAAACTTTAAGCCCCATTTTGTTATAAATTTGGGTGGTTGTAAAATTTAAATGATAAACATTAAGAGAATTAGCAATATGGTAAAACTTATGTATAAAATTGATGAACTATAAAAAAAAAGTACCATCTAGTTGTAGGCCATAAGGGGACTCTAGATATTTTTTGTCGTCATTCAATAGTGAGACCTTTATACATATAGGGTTCAAGTGCTTGTGGGCAGCCCTATCAGTATATGTATGTCATTGTGACTGATCCTAAACATCATAGAACAATATTTAATGGTTAATTTGAATAAATATGATTCATTGTCAAATATTACCAAAATATAGTTTATAGAGTATCTATTTCATATTGGTTCATGTAAATAATCCCCTAGAAACTTCACTTTTTGACCCAATCTCTATATGTATCTTCTTGGTTGAGAAGTTTCTAAATAAGTGTATACATGATATTTTTGTATTAAATTTTTAGGTCTCTGAATACCATGAAGGATGAGATCTAGAAGTCAAAAGACATTTTTATAATTTTGGGAGTGGGAAGCCTATTTTATAATTATACATATGCCTAGGTAGACTCGAAAGGGGTGTCATTATAAGTATGTAATGCTCAGAAGATGTGGGTTATAAAGTAAAAAATGAGCTATGAGGGTATATTTTATTGGTGTATGTCAAGTGGAAATGTCCCAAGATGTAGGTAGTATTGACACATGTAGATGTAGGCATCTATATTTGGCTATGACATGTATAAATGTAGATGAATATATGCACATGCAGATGGCTACTTATACATGCAAATAGCCACTTGCACATGCAAAATGCTACTTACATATGCAAATGATAGACTACACATGCATATGGATGATTGCATATGCATATGGTCACTTTGATATGTAATAAATTTCCTACATATTCAGATGGTCATATACATATGTAGATGGTTAAATACATATACACACATATGATTGTATCTATATTCAACTGAATGTATATATAGATGATGATTTATATATGTAGATTGCCATCTACATATATATATGATGTACTACATGCCAAACATTGACCTACCTCTCACCCAGATGTCCACCTATAAATAGTAAATGGTCAATTACCATGCATCATAGAATGTTGTGACCAGTCCCTACCTATATTAGATATAGTCATCTAAATGAATATGTAGATGTGTGTCTGCCCACTGCATAGGCCAATGTCTAGTGACCACTAACTGGTTCCACTCAAAAACATTTTCTATTCAGCCATCCTTGATTCATATTTGTAATTATTCACCTTCCAAACCATTTCACCACCCTTTTGAAACTAATTCACCAAAATTTTAAAAAGGTATTTTTCATAGGGGACCTTAAAAAAAAAATGACTAGAGCACTCAAAAGTAAATCAATAGAAAATGGTCCAAGGAGACCTCATACAAGGGGCATGTTCAAATGCCACATAATCATAGGGACATTCCACATAACATAGAATGGCATATTCAAATGTCCACATACAACAAACAATGACATATGAAAGTTTATAGATAGGAAAACATAGGCATGGAGGCCATAATCAATGTATCATTCTCAAATGATTGAATGACCAATATAATGTAAGATAATATCAAGTAAGGAATACACTCATTGAAATGTTAAAATGGTAACTAGGACAAATATAAGCAACCAACAAGAACCTAACATAATAGTTCCTAAACATATGTATTTAAATGACGTTAAAAACATAACACATCAAGTACATTGTGAAAAGTATAAGAATGGATAGAGGCATGTGTAAGTATATATAAGCTCAAAGATGATAATTTAAATTGATCATAAAATAATACAACCTGGGTCTATCATGATTAAAGAAGTAGCTTCCCCCACCATACTTAGGATGTGAGTGGAGGGAAGTCCTAACATATGTATGTAAAAATATCATGTATCTATGTATTATTATATCACACTCAAATAAAGTGTGAAACATATGTGTATATAGGAAAATAATTATATGTTATCTACTAACATGAAACAAATAATATATGCATAATAAATAGTAAAACTAAGAACATGATGATTTTTGTATATTTTTGAATTATTTAAATGTTTTTGGTATTTTTGGAATATTTAATTTTTTAATATTATGTTTAGTGAAAAGAACAACCAATTATCCCATATAAATAGAGGCTCATTTAGAAGTGCTCTAAAAACTAGATATGGCATAACAAACTAGTGGTATTATTAAGGAGCAAGTATAAGTGTAATATCTAGAATTATAAGCTATGTAATGCTCTATGTATATATATCATAGGACTTTATGGTCTCAAAGAGGTAATAAAAGGATTAGGGGTTTGTGTAACACATAAATTTGAGCTTTGTGGTATATTTGAAGTAGTAATAATAGGAACATGTTTAGTTACTCTAGATAATTGAGTATGTTATATAGTAGTAAATGAGGATTCTATGGTATCCAGTACGTATCAATAATATAATGGTTAGTATGGGCCACCTCGGAAATGGGATTTCTTGTTGATTAACCTTAGTAGGTTTTATAATTAACTTCCTTTAAATAAATTTTTTTTGTTCAAGTGGATGGTCATATGGAATTTCATGAATTGTGACTACTATATTGGTATGAATGTATTTAATACACCCATGCACTATGAAAATTACTACATAGATTTTATGTATCTAAGGTCATCCCAAAAACATAACAAAGAATCTTTCATATGATATAACTAAGAATATAGTGACCACATGTGTTCAGACAAATTATAAAGGTATGTCAATCTCACTAAGAACCTATTGTGAGGTCCCATAAAATGATTTGACCACTTTGATTGAAGGGTTTAAATCATCATGTGTATATCCTAAATGTGTAGGAAATGTCATGGTGAAAACATTTTTGCTAGAACCATTATTTATCATAACACTATCAATAGGCTAGTGATCAAGGTGTGTTTGAATAAATAATGAGTGAATATTTGAGTCATCATCGATAATATCACTATCATAGAAATTAATAAAGGGTGTCTAAACTAGAGCGGGCATATGTCATGTATAAGTACCAATAATACCATTAAATGGGTGACCATAATATGATGGATAAGGATTGAATTTTATGCCATTTTGAATTTTTTATTCTTCTAAGAATGATTTTTTAAAGGATCACTGAACATATTTTGGTTTTGATGGTCACTAGGTTGTGATCCTAAATCTTTTAGAGTATCATCAAATGTAAGATGGTGGTTATCAATAATATCTTATATAAATTATTAGAATTCCCAAGTCCTTTTGATTGTCATAATAATCATTGACATCATATCCATGAGGTATAGGTCTAGTCATACCAACCTCTATAGGATGGGGGAGAAATATGAGATGATAATCAACAAGCTTCTAAAGTCAAAATTTGGAGACTTAGGTAATCATGTAAATTATATCCTTGGTTAATTATATAAGATGATTTGATTAAGTTGTTGTGACATTAAATTAATATTTGTAGTTGTATCATTTTTATGTTGTGTAGGTTTTACCTTGTAGCTTGGTTTTATATGAAACTTGGTGCTGGATGTAGTTGGTGTGTTTGCTACATACTTAAGATTGTTCAATGAAATAAGTTTCATTTCATGATCTTGAAAAATATAGCATAATTCATAAAAGGATTTGAAATTTTTGAAAATAATGGACTCATGTAAGGTGTCAAGAAAATTTTTCTTTGAGATTTCTTGAATTTATTTATCTCCCATTTGGTTTATCATTTTGGCCAAAATTGTCTTGTACCTAAATATACATTCATTGATAGGTTCATTGGTTCCTTGTTTTATTTTTGAAATTTGGGCATAGGATAATTTTTGGTAATTTTGATATAAAATTTTGTTGAAAATTTATTTTCAAGAGGATTGAATGCTTTTACAGATTGGATTGGTAATTCATATAAAAACCTTAGAGCATAGTTCTAGAGGCTCCTTAGAAATAGTTTAGTCAAAAATTTATTATTGGAGGCATAATAAAGTCATGTTTCATATAAATATCTAACATGTTATTTAGGATCACCCATGCTATCATAAAATGTGAAATTAGGTGCAAATTGAACCAATTGGTAAGGGTGAAAATATATTTCAAGTGTAAGATGGTTATGCAACACCTCTTGTGAATCAATAGCATAAGGTGAATTTATATAATTTTGATCTATAATTGTAAACTTAAGTTGAAATTTTTTATAGTTTGAAAATATCTTTCACATTTTTATCACTAAGGTTTGAAGTTTGAGAAGTCACCAAAGGAGGTGTACCCATAGTTTGTGTTAATATAGGCATTGAAACCAATAACTAGGTTAAAGTGCCAATGTTTCCCATGGAGGATGTAACAATAGTAAGAATTTTTTTGGGGGGGAAAAATGGTTTAAACACATAACTCATGTTCCAATTATAAGTATAAAGTCAATGATGTGCTCAAGGGGAGGGTTACAGAAAGACGGGGATGTCCCATAGACCTAATAGCATGATCAATAGATTCATATAGTTTTTCCTTTACGCTTTTTGGTTTTTTGTTTCCAATATGGGTTTTATGATCTCATCAAGATATTGAGGATTTTTATGGATTCAATCTCAAAACATAACAAGATATTTTAATTTCTCTTGATTTATTTTCTCATGTTCATTGTTTGCATTAGATTCATTTTTTCATGAGCAAAATCATCTTCTATAATAACCTCTTTAGTATGTGGTTCAGTTTCATTATTAGCACTTTCATAAGGCACATTATTTAATACATCATTGGGTTTATCTAGCTTAGGTGTAAAATGAGGAAGCTCCAAGTGTTTAAAATAAACATCATCTAATCTAGTGTTATGCCTAGGTTATATATAGATAATATAATAAATATAGAAAAAATAGAAAAAAAAAACCCAAGAGGATAAATACCTAAGGGAAAGCTAAGGTTTACATAAATAAACATAGAGTTTGAAATAACCAAATGTTTAACCCTAAATTTTGATGTGTGGTTATTTAAGGTTAAGAGGTATTATATTAGATTTTACACAAGGATGGCGAACTAACCTGATGTGTAAGCTAAGTAATAGAAAATTCAAACAAATAGTATTCTAAATTTAAACAACTGAGATTTTCTAAAAATAGTAAAGTATATATATATATAGGGAATTTTGATAATTTATTGGTTTATTGTGCTCATGTAGGTATAGTCTAGAATAGGGTGGAATTAGACAAGAATGTGTAACTATAGCAATCATCAAATTTTATAAATATTCTTTTTGTGGCTTCAGATACTTACATCAAATCTAGGTAATTACATTAATGCAGGTGTCTAACCCTATCATAAGTGTCCTTTATAAGATACTAACTATATTTGGATGCAACCAACTATATCTTTATGGGTTTTTATCATGTTTATTTTGATGTAGTCATATTTCATGCATAGGCTACTACTTTTCACTAAATGATCAAACCCTATCTTCTTCACCCTTAAATTTATTGTGTAAAAAATAGGTTAGTGGGATCATGGTGTTGAGTTATGTCAATGACTCCTTTATCAATGGATGCTTCCTACATAGCCAATACTATAAATAATGCCTCAAAATTATGTAGTTATCCCCTACATTTTGGCTTGTGTGTGCATAAGGATGTAATATGTGATAAATAAAGACATGTAATGACCTAGTTTGTGACTTGGAAAATATGACTCATGGTCTACTAATTAAATTCTTCATACATGTGTAAATATTGATCCTATGATTTATATAGAAATAGGGATGAATACACAATGTTTTCTCACTCTAATTCTTGATTGAGTGATTTTTGTTATATTGCCTTGTGAAGTTTATGTGATTTCTAGGGGAGGAATGAATGAGGGTTGATATTATATATATACCAATCCCTTTTGTAAATATCTCACACTAAATAACTTAGGATAACCTTTAGGATACATTTCATTTGAAAATTTGATGGCATTTAGACACTTGGCACTTTATAATAAAAGTGGAAAATTGCATTGATGTAGGTGTTTGTCTAGGACACAAGTGTTCAGGAAGCTAGAAAAAAGTTACAATATAGAAGTGAAAGATAATAATCATGTTTAGATATTTTTACATAGTATAGAAGACCTAGTCATCAAAATAATAATGGTTAGACTAAGAGAAGCAACTTAGGCCAAAAGAGATAGTGAACACGAGCCTTTTGGC